>CM031945.1:4056522-4656522 GCA_018749465.1 Paracanthobrama guichenoti
GTTGTGGGCAGGAAATGCTGATAATATCTGACAAAACCAACACAATTTGAATGAATTTGTAATGATCTCATTTGTACTTTTTATATGATCTTCCTACACTCAAGTGACTGTTATGTTTAGGGGTGTTTTTATTTATTTATTTATTTTTATTTTTTTAAATCATGCATTGTAATCATAATTTACATGATAAAAGGGTTAAGTTTCATCATGAGATTGGGTTAGGACGAAAACTGCATATAGTTTTCTTGACTGAGTATAGAGTTGACATTATTGCCACAAAGGTTTATTGTAGTACTTTTAGTCACCGTTTAGAACTCTGAAAGCTCTGACTTTTTTTTATTAGCTAAAATGTTTTGTATGTATCTTCACCAAACCACACAGTTTATTAACAATGCCTAATAGGTTATGCATGACTGAACACAAGAATGAACAATCCCTTGAATTGGCATATTCCCCCTTAACAGAAGTAATTAAATGTGAAGTGTGGTAGATGATGTCATAATGCCCTCATAAATGATTCAACATTGTAGATTGAGTGTAAGAAACTAATGAATGTTTTGGAAAATGCCGTAAGATTCAGAGGCGGGCGGCTCTATTGTGTTTCAGGAAGCGTCTGCAGTTCAGTTAATATCCTCCAGACTTGCACAACTATAAAACTGGCAGGGATAAAATATATGCAGGTTTTCAGACGGGCCACTCTGAAGCTGAGCTATGTGAGAGGGATACAGCCTCATTCTTTGTGACTGCTTGCATAAATCTCCTGTATCCATTAAGAAGTGGTCAGTGATGCAGTGCAAAGCACATGTCCCCCACACTGTACCTCACCAGCCAGCACCCCACTAAACCAAATACATCACATGTGCAAGCGACACTGTGGAACAAATCACACCCTCTTAAAGGACATTAAAATTCAGACTGGTCAATGCAAGGTGACCTACAGCATTTTTAATGTACCTTTTTCCTCCTCTAAGTCAGTCATTTAAATGAATATTGACACAGAGGGTTGCCGTAATTTCTGTGGCAGTTACATTTCTGTAAGTCAGTTATTGTTAGAAAAAGAAAATATAGTGAGAGAGAGATAGCAAGAGAAGAGAGCAAGTTTCCATTCCAAGGCCGATTCCTGCAGATGGAGTTGTTTGATTTGACCATCCATCAAGCCCTGATAAGACCTTTGATTATTCTCTGTCTGGAACATATGTCAGGATCTGAGAGACCAACTGAAATCCCATGATGATGGAGAGAACAGTCTCACATCAAATTACAGATCTCAGATTACAGATTATTATCTCTTATGAGATAAAAACAACAAAACAAAACGACAAAAAAAACATGGGTGTTTCTTTAACTGCGAGCACTTTTGGCCCTGTGGACTTTTAGAAAATGTATTTATTGTCCAACTGCAACTATGCATAGCAAGAACCATGCTGGCTTTTTTCACTGTCACGGCTGTCTTCTTGGTACACTCATTAAAAATTAAAAACATTAATTAAACTTGATTAAAAAAACAAAAACGTTCTTATATTTATAAATGTTTTATTAACTTTATTTAAAACTTTATTATTTCTTCTATAAAAGACAGTAGCTTGGTGTTATTTTTGGAAAAAACTGAAAATCGCTCATTAAATTGTTAATTTCTGTCATTTGATGTTCATATTTTAAGGTTGAAAGCCTGAGACAAGGGTTAGGCATGTTAAAAAGTTTCTGTTACATTTATTTACTATAGCAATATAATAACATGCAACCCCTAAACCACACCCCTAATCCTACCCTACCCTAGTAAGCACATGTAGTTAATTACTATTACTCAGTACTTAAATGTATAATTACACTGTTACAATAACGCAGTAAAATAAAGTGCAGTTACTATAGAAATCCTGTGGTCATTATGTACTTTCATTTGAAAGAATGCATTAAGTTTCTTCAAAATGTCCCCTTTTTGTTTTCTTACAGAAACAGCCAACTGAAACAAAGGTTAATGAGGATATATATATATATATATATATATATATATATATATATATATATATATATATATATATATATATATATATATATATATATATATATATATATATATATATATATATATATATATATATATATATATATATATATATATATATATATATATATATATATATATATATATATATATATAAATAAATTATTATTATTATTATTTTTTTAAAGAAATCTATCCCTCTCTCTATATTTGCATAACCACCCTGCAATTAGAAGATGTTTCATTTATTCAATCTGATAATGATTCATGCCATGTCATGGGAAATGAATGTCATTACACTGCAGCTAGTCTCTCTGGTTTCGTGTGCAGCATGCTGCTAATTTTGCGCTTATTTTCAACCTCCATTTCGCCCACTGAGAGGAACATAATTTATTATAATTTACATGTCTTAATTACTGTTATCTGAGCAACATCAGGGGCAGGAAGTAAGAGAGATTCCTCTCATCTGGAAACAAGAATAAAGCTGGATCTCAGGCCAGTCATAACTTCAGACATAGTTGTATCATGGCGACTGGCCGTCTAATGAAAATTAAACAAATGACCCGTCCAGCTCTCATGATCCCATCTCGAAACGGCCCAGCAGGTGCACCTCATAAACTTCCTCAGCTGCATTTCATTACCTTCCATGACTAAACATTATGTAAATGGAAAATATATGCTCTGAAAAAAACAATTGCTGTCTGTCATCTTGCGTGTGGATAAAAGGAAGGCGATTTTAGACCGTTAGGATTCATTCTCGCCATACAAACGAGTTTCTTTGTTTTGCACATAATTTGCAGAACCGAAAGTTATAATACTGTAAGCGATGCCATGAGGCAAGAGACACACTGCTGATGCACTTTAATTAGTAATGGCTTCTCCTTGATTTATCACCAAACCGTGATGAATTTCTCCTCTCCCTCTAAGCTATCTCTTACCCCAAATGCCAGCTCATTGTGTTTGATCTCCAGGGCTGAAATTGAGCTTGTACCGCATGACCCTTCCTGTAAGACGTAATGAAAGTGGCTTTGTATTGTGTGCTTTGTAAAACTAAATGTGAAAGGAAGCTCTTTTCCATCACTGAACCATCCACTGTCAATGGCAGAGCAATGTAGTGTTAATTCAAATGACTCTGTTGTCAATCCCTTGTGCCATATAGAGATAGACATAATTGCTTTTCACTTAAGGTGCTGATAATCTATGTCCAATAGTTCAAGGGTCGTCCACAGGTCAGTGGTCTAGTTAAGGGGCAATATTATGTAAAATAATCAGTAAAAGCAGATCTGAGACATCCTACTGTACTTTGGGCAAATGGCAGGTGAGCAAACCCTGAAGAAAACAAAGGATGATGGATGAGGAATAAGGAATTAATAAAAGGATGAATGGATGTCAGCTGATTTTGCCAAATGTTTGTCACTATGCTGCACATCTTCAGTGGAAAAGTGTGCTATAGATTCTTCCCTGTAGATTTTACCCACTAGAGAAAGCACTTCACTGACCAGCAGAGCGCTACTTGTGTCTTAAATATATATTGATTACGGAGAGCATGCACTAAGTGCTCTTCAGTGGCCATACAGGTCTTTATTTAGTAGGGCAGCAAAAGGGGAATTCTAGAAAAGATTATAATAGAAATCGCAGCAAAAGCTAGACTCCATAAGTCAGTACTGTACTGTTACTAATACAAACTCACAGTTTGACTGCACATTGGCACAATATGTTGTACCATCTGTAAAGATTTTGGAAGTGTGAACTAAATTTCATGAAGAATGCTGAAGCACATTCTTTAGGTATACAGGAGTGTAGTGTGTGTGTGTGTGTGTGAAAATTTGAAGACCAAAAAAGTGTATCCATCCATTTTAAAAGTAAAAAGGCCTTCTGAAGCGAATTGATGTTTTTTTTGTAAGAAACGCGTTATAAAGAGAAAAAAAATCTAGCTTCCGCAGACCGCCTTCCGTATTCAACTTACGGAAAAAGCTTAACTGGCGCGTAGGCGTGTGACAGTATCAAATTTTCATGTTGTGATTATTTGCTGAAGCTTTTATCACGGTATACGGTATTATCACGATATCAAAATAAGTTTTAAAAAAGTACTGTCATACTATAACAGGTTTAATAACATTTTCTTATGACAAAAAGAACTGAACATTTAAATACAATAAAGCAATACACAAAAATGTATAAAATGTTTCAAACAGATTAAAGTGCAAAAGAATTATAAAGAAGAGTAGGTTAGCTATCACTTTACAATAAGGTCTCACTAGTAGTTAATACATTAACTAACATTAACAAAGAGCACATAGCTACATTTGTTACAAAGTTATTCTTTGATAATGTCAGTTAAAAATACAACTGTTAACGTTAGCTCAGGTCCATTAAATAATACAGTAATACAACTATTGATTTTAATGTTATTAAATGTTGAAATTTAACTAAGATTAATAAATGCTTTAGAAGTATTAATCATTGTCAGTTTAACTAATGAATTAACTACTGTTAAATAATGGAGCCTTATTGTAAAGTGCGTGACTGAACAATAAAGAATTAGAACATATTCAAACAATGTCTGGGCAAGTAGTCCAGATTAAAATATAAAATGTTTAAATTTGAAAATAAATAGCCGTAAGTCTTTAAGTATTAAGCATTTGGTGATGTGATGAGCACCGTAGCAAATACAGAAACTGAATGGCTGTTTGAAACATTTAAAGTCCTCATGAAATCAAAATTGACCTTATTTACTTTGTTAGCACATATTAAAAGTCTTAGGGTGAGCAATTACACATTTGAATACACAGAAAAAAAAATAGTTTGTCGCGGTAATCTTTAATCAAAATCTGAAAAGTAATTTCCAGTCTGGAAACGGCATTCCTTCTCAGATGATGTCAGTTTGACGGCTTAGTTTTGAAAATGCTTAACCACTCCCCTCCGACCGTTAGTCTGCTATGAGCCGAGAGACGGAGAGGAGGAGCGCTGAAGTCAAACCCCGCCCTCTATTCAATATTCCGTTTCACTTGGAAATACGTCACAGCACTGAAGAAAACTCACGTGCTACTTCCGGTTCACTGGGACTTTAAATGCTGTTTAGTAGCGCGAGTCTGCTTTGTTTATGAGGTTTTTGGTGAAACGGCTGCATTTCTGCTGTTCCATCAGCGCCATCTGCTGTCAGAGAGTGTGAATGTGCATTTTCATTCAGCGCATCTCCTTCACTCGTCCCTCCATGCGCTGCTCATGAGCGTTGGGTCTGTTTACATCAGTGCGCGTTCCTCTTTGATGACGCATACAGCGGCGCTGTTCATTTTAAACAGTAGATGGGTAAATTGCATTCTAAAAATCGGAATAATTCGTAATAAATAATTATTCACAGTATTTTGAAGTGACCACGATAACAATATCTTGATGTTCATTATCGTGATATATCGTATTACCGCATACCGGCACATGTCTACTGGCGCGACGATGACGTTGCGCAGACATTTTGAACTATGAAAGACGCTTCACTTTCTTCGTAAATTGAATACAGAAAGCAGTCTGCCGGAAGCTAGATATTTTACTTTATGAATATTTTTCTTACAAAAACCCATCGATTCGCTTCAGAAGGCCTTTATTAACCCCCCTGGCACCATGTGGATTACTTTTATAATGGATGGATACACTTTTTTTTGGTATTCAAATTTTGGGCTGGCATTCACTGCCATTATAATGCTTGGAAGAGCCAGGACATTTTTTAATATAACCCTGATTGTCTGAAAGAAGAATGCCATACACCTAGGATGACTTAAGGGCGAGTAAATTATGGGATCATTTAAATTTTTGGGTGAACTATCCTTTTAATGCGCTGCTACAGCGCAATCAGTGTAGTCAGATTACTGAATGGCTCTTGTATGTCATAAACATACATTTTAGCGAGTGTAGTCCAATTGCCAATTGAACCCTTATGAGCCGTTTTTTTTTTCTTTTTTTTTCTCCATCATAAATACTTATTATTCCATATTCCATGTCATTTGACTGCTTTTTGCATGCTGTGTAGCAGGGAAGTTACATGATTACAATTACATGAGCAAGAGTGTTGCATTAAGCATCATCTGTTTGCTTTCACACTGCAAGATTAGTCCCTTTTAATTTGACTGGCTGTTTGATCTAGTGCTCCTGCTGAAGGCTGGTTCTAAACCATGCTAGCTCTTGCTACAGCATGTCGTTTTATGGTTTCTGGTAAATACTATGTAAGTCAGTAATTTCAATAGCATAAATCCAGAATTCACAGAAAACGATTCACTGAGAAAGACTGTATTCACAGACTTGCTGCTGAACACCAGATGTGAAGGAGCAATAATTATATTCCCTATAAGAGCATTATGAACGAGTCATACAATCACACATTCAAATGATTCGATAATGACTGAATCAAGTGCTTCTTTTTATCCTTTCTTTGTAAACCTGCTAAACTATTCCAGAATGTGTTTATTCTTAAGAGTCATTCATCTATCATTTTTCCTCCATTTTGTCAACTGGTATTTTTATATATAAACAAGAACTGTCTATGTTTTTATACATAGAACACAAAACTAAACATCTGATTTTGTGTAAAGTTACACTTTTTAGCACACTTTTTCAAAAATACTCAAATAAAAATCATACATTTTTCGCCAAATTAAATACATTTTGAGGTTTCTAAAGAATAAAGAGCTACTGTACTTGGCTTTCTGTATCTTAAGCAAGCCCAAAAAAGTCAACAAGATGACAATTTTGTACCTCTTTTATCAAATGAAAAAGACAGGATTATAGTGCATACATTGATAAATATACAATTTAGTACATTCATTATTAGATAGAATTCAATTCATTGTATGTACATTAATATGATGTTCAAAATATTACCATAAAAATGAGGATTTGGGGGTGGGAGTTACAATCTTGTCATTGACTGCTGCCAATCAAAAGCCAACCTGGAAATGCATGACAAAAGACAGAAACAGGCAAAATCCAAGTGGCAGTAAGCTTGTATACCTAGTGGATGTAACTTGCAACTGAAATTGGCTGTGCTTCTCCTGTGTTCAGCTGCAGTAGTATTGAAGGCAGGATTTAAACTGTACTCTACTCTGCTGTTTGTAACATGAAGGCATATTCAAGCAGATCTGACCAAGAGAGGAGGGCATTTCACATACTGTGTAAGACCGGTAAATACTCAGGAGCTTGTCTAGCTGTCAGGGCGAGGGACCGACAGATGCTTTGATACGGTTTTAGCAGCGTGCACTGCTCAGTTTTCCCGGCAGTGTAAGTCGTTGTGTTTTCCCACCTGCCCTCGCATAACTCGGCTATCTGTTGGCGGAAAAAAACGCTCCCTTTCCACATGATTTTTATTTACAATCTCCAATTTATCTTCACTACGGCTCAGCTTAATACAGTGCCTCGTACAATACTGTTATTTATATCCATTTTCACCCTCAAAATGCATATCAAAAAAGGGAACTCAACATTTCAACCCCTCGCATCCCAGTTAATCAGTAGTCTGAGATATCCGGTCAGAGCAAGGCCACCTGTGCAGTACCGGATGTACGTCCTCTCAGCACTGCTCTTCTCCCAGAGACTCTGTGTTGTCACTCTGGTCCATTGGAGCCGGCGGGGAGCGCATTTTCCCACGACTGCTCCCATGGCTGCTTCCGTGGCTTAGGTAAACATCTATAGAGCTGGAGATGGACTGGACGGACGTGTCACGGAAGTAATGGAAGGCCTCCGGGTCCAGGAAGGTTTGCTCCTCTCGCAGGCCTTGTTCAAAGAGCTTCCGTTTGTGCCGGAACTCAATCACCGTCTTTGTGTAGGAGTTGAGGGTGGTGACCGAGGCGGCCATGCAACAGGTGAATGAGCCCCAGGCCATACTATGAAACAAAAAAAGATGAGATTTATTTGCATTTTTCTTTTTTTTTGCATAGTGCATTGTCAAATAGGATGGATGGATGGATAGATTATCCAGCACTTTGGGTCTTTTTTAAGGTACAGACACTAAAAATGTGAATCTGAATGTGTACAATAGCTGTTAAGCTCCTAAATGTTGTCACAAATAGAGTAACAGAGTTATGACAAGACTTTATTGATTGAATGTGGCATTTTGCATTTATGAACTAACAAATATACTTGTTGACATTTTAAAGTTAGAAAAATAGCCCCACATGCATTTTGAGCTGTCCAGTCCATTATTTCGGTTTAGTGGAATTAAAAAGCCCACAGCAAGTGGCATGCAGCACAACAGCACACTTTAAATCAGGTGCAGTGATGGGGATTTTGATTGATCTCAGTGACTCAGTTTACAGATTCATTCAGTGACTCTTTCTGTAGGTTACGTCGTAACGCCAGTAGTCTCAGCCTCAGATGCATATGGCACACTTATCTGGAAAACACTTCAAGAGTTTCGAAGTCGTCATCTGATTGGTTGAATTCTACAGGATGTCCCCCAGACGTGTGTTTTGCGTTCTTTAACGGTCCGTCTGGAAACAAATGCCGTGACGCCAGACTCCCTTGTGGAAGAAGAACGTCGTCGTGTTTATAATTGTGACGAGCGCTTACCAGGATCAACTAAACACTGGATTTTCAAAAGTATGTGAAGTTTGCGGCTCCATTGTTGCAGTAAACTTGCACAACGTTCTTGAATTAATCATTTATAGATGCACACCGGTCTGTTATTGCAGGGACATCGACTTTACATCTTCACACCCCTAAATGTGACGCGGAACCAAACGAACTGTGATTGGTTGTTTTACATGTCAGTCAGACGTCCTCTTGGGTGGTCCTCGACAAATGAAAGCTGCAAAAGAGTCCAGACCTTCTGCCATCAGTCTGAAGGTCTGGCTACGCAAGACTATTTCACCAGTAGGTGGTGACAAGTAAGCATCTTTTATGTGTGTTATGAACAAATCATAGAATCATACACTCAAACCATTTGATTGACAGACACTTTCTCTGTGTCTACAAATCTGCTACGAGATTCCATAAAATGTCATTCATCTATATTTTTTCTCCAATTTGTACTGGTGTTTTTATCAAGCTAGTCCTAGTTCATTCATGAATGAGATTCATACTCAAAGCAAGGACAATTACATATCAAGCATCATGTGTTGTTTTTTATCTTGATTTTTCAGAATAGCTTTTGTTGAAGTGATAAAAGTTTTTGATATCTTTAATACATGTTTGGAAGTTATATCTTTATTTATGTTCACCTGCAGTAAAAAAAAAAAAAAAAAAAAAAAAGTTGCATTTCTCCAAAAAGTGTCTGCGATTTATACACTGTAAATTACCTTTGCTTTCCAATCAGAAACCATGAGAGTGCACTACTTGTGCTTGTTAGCTGGGGAAATTAAACCTTAAGGGTGAAGGGTTTAAAATAAGTTTCAATTACTCTTTGATTTTCAGATATTTACCATTCAGTAAGGTAGTAAAGGTAGTACAGAAATAGAGGGGGAAAACAAGAAATTGACCAGATGGCAGAGGACAAATGAAGCAATTTTAGCCTAGACTAATGGATACCAGGCAAGCATCTGTGGTAATTCAGTCAATGTAAATACCACTTTCATGCCTGTCAGAACCCCAATGCATGTCTCTTATTTCCAAGTGCCAAAATAACACACATCATTTGTTGGGAGATCCAATACAGCCATTCCCTCTCTGGTTTAGAGGACAGGCATGGTCCCAAAAAAATAAATGGTAGAGACTCACTCCAAAAATTCACTGTGGAGCTGACAAGCAAAAAGAAAAAAAAAGTTCACCTTTAAGAGTTTTTACATTCTTATAAAGGCTATAAATATAACTGGATTTTCATAAAAAAAGACACAACATGGTCACTGTTTACTGACATGACAACAAGTATTTGACCTTCTCAATTCACAACACATTTAAAATAAATATGGCAGCATTTCAGAAAATATAGACTTATAAACAAGCCAATTTCTAAATCAAAGATAAATAAATTATATTGCCTAATATATAGCTTATAAATATAGTCTAATAAAACTGTCAGAGAGGTATTCTGAGTAAAATTTGGGGAGTTTTAGCTTTCTAGGTCAGCACTTTTGTAAATTTGTTCATTCTTTCTATTCTATTCATCAAAGAAACCAGAACGATAATGTATCAGTTTCCATAAAAATATTAAGTAGCACAACTGTTTTCAACATTATTAATGAGAAAGGATTTTGTGAACACTGAAGGATCATGGAGTAAGACTGGAGTAATGATGCTGAAAATTCAGCTTTGATATCACAGGAAAAATATAAATATATTAAAATAGAAAACAGTTATTATAAATTGTAATAATATTTCACAATATAGTTTTGATCAAATAAAAGTAGCCTTGGTGAGCATAAGAGACTTCTTTCAAAAGCGTTAAAAATCATGTCTCTTAAATCAAAATCAAAAATTTCTACTATGCTCTAATACAATGTTTCACTCTTTCTTTCGGTCCGTTTGTTAGATATATGGGTCAACGTGGCCTCAGAGATTATGGAGAGGAACTGAGGAAACCATTTTGAAGTTTAATTCAAGTTTTTTTCTAGGTTGTCAGTTCAGCTAGAAAAAGAGCATTTATATAGGAGAAAGTGAACCTGAAATGAGAAGGGTCCGCAAGAGCCAGATTCATTTGTCGCAAAATGAGGGCCAGACACCAGCACATCTGTGACTTCAGAGGACGCCTCGCCTCTTTGCCTTGGTGAATTATATAACACAGGATGGAAGCAATAGCACAGTGTACTGGGATGAGATGTGGAGCTACTGCTCTAGAGGAATCCATTTAATTAATGATCAAGAACTATAAGGGTGAAAATATATAGAGTTTGATTTGGTCACAAATTGAATATCGCTACTTCTCCCATGAACTTGAGCAAGGGTGAATGTAAAGTGAATTTGCAATGAAAAATAGCATCCGCACTCCAAGCTATCACGTGACTTCAAAAGACTCGAAATATGGCACAGAAGTCGTATGGACTATTTTTAAAATACGTTTATGGTGCCATTCGTCCTTTTGGATCTCGAAAACCTCAAAGTCCTCAAAAAGTCCCTGAAAAAAGTTGCACCGATATTCACCTAAAAATGTACACGTTTTGCATTCCACAGGAATAAGTCAGTCATGCAGGTTTGGAATGACATGCGTGTGAGTAAAGAACAGATTTGTAATTTTTGAGTGAATTGCCTCTTTTAATAATATTTTTAAATTATCTTAAAGAAATAAATTCCCTATAGTCAAAAAGATGTTCACTCCCATTCAAAACTTTGGGGGTGGAAGATGTATATGCTCACCAAGGCTGCATTTATTCTATTATTTTGTAAAAACCATGAAAACACCAAAGACACTTTAATATATGATGTGTTTTATTAGACAGTTGAGCAACTGTTTGGATACATTCATCGACAGACAACTAATCATTGTTATATTGCTCAATACCGTTAGTCTTATTATATAAATCAAATTTTCTTGATTGCGAGTACCATGTTTTACCATGCCTAATATTGATCTAACTCACTGCAGTGTGCAACAAGTGTCTCATAGTAGCCACTGAGCGAACGCACAGAGTAGCATTATAATATAGCTTTCGACTCTCAAATGTATCTAATAAGATAAATCAGCGCTGCCGTTGACCAGAAGAAGCAGAAGCCGTCGTCTGCGGCATAATAAAAGCTCCACTGCTCTGGAGCCGTGTGTCGCACTGGTCTCTCATTAGCAGTCGCTCCAGCGGCCTCGTTACGCTCCAGCGGCTTTCAGACCCACCCTGCTTCATACTACAGTAACGTTAAGAAATGTGACCCTGGACCACAAAACCAGCCGAGATACAAAAAAATCTAAATATTGAGAAAATTGCCTTTTAAAGCTGTCCAAATGAAGTCCTTAGCAATGCATATTACTACAAAGAATACATTTTTGATATATTTACAGTAGGAAATTTACAAAACATTCATGGAACATGATCTTTACTTAATATCCTAGTGATTTTTGGTATAAAAGAAAAATGTGTTATTTTGACCCATACAATGCCACAAATATACCCCAGCGACTTATGACTGGTTTTATGGTCCAGGGTCACAAATCTTTAATACATTAGCTCATCCATGAATATGATATCCCATCGGATTCTTTCTGGTTGTAGAGGTGAAGACAACAACTCCCATGATTCCATGAAATCCAGGCGCCATCAAGTTACGCCTTTGTTTTGAATAAGCAATCTCTTGAGGTGTATTACATATTGTGCCTTTAATTCATGCTTAACTAATGCACAGATAGTTCATGTATGACTAATTTTTTTCAGGATTTTTAAAGACTTTTTTTTTTTTTTTTTTTTTTTACTCATTTTTGTAACAATTTAAAAGTCTTTATTGCCAAAAACATCTTTCTGACCCCAAACATCTGAACCATAGTGTATGTGATGAAGTACCAGAGACGCTTACCAGAAGGACCAGCCATAGTCCCATGTGTGAGGCCTCCAGTCCTCTGGTCCCAAACTGACTGTAATCTGGAAAACTTGTGTGTACATCATGTGAGCCACCATCCCCAGGAGACCTGTTGAGGAATCCACACATGCAGTTGGTAGGGGTGGGGGAAAAAATCAATACAGCATAGGTTCATGATATTTTGTGTGGGGATATTGTATCGATACAAGGACGGCAAGTATCGATATTTTTCAGGAACTGAATTTCAGCTCGTATTGTGCAAAATTTTTACGTAAGCTCTGCGCTTATAACGCGGGGAATAATAATTTGAAATATTTCTTTCAGACTGTAATATCACAAATACGCATCACTCTCGCTCACACACACTTGCACAGTGAGCTGTGTGCAGGAACCCAGGTAAAGAATACGTGCTATTAGATGCATTAAAAATGTACTTGAGTTTTTAGTACAATACAAATATACTATAATGCATTTTTAATACATTTAATAATATGTATTTTTCACCTGGAAGCACATTCTCGCATATTTCTGAACGTGGACCGCTCTGTCCATGTTTATGTGTTAGTTACATGTGTTGATTTGTTGATATTTTACAGTAGTAAAAATCATTTAGTTAATTGAGAGAACAGATTAACTACAATTAAAAACTGAACGTGCAGCGTGCAGATTTCATTCATCATGAGAGCAAGGAGCTGAATGACAAGACATCGGTGGGTTTTTGCGGCAAAATTTTAAAGCGCCTATTTAAGTGAGCTTGTCATTGTACTGTTATGATGTTGCGTTTTTCATTAAGAATAATAACGAACCCATCATTAACCCTTAAAGACCTAGAACATTTTTGGGCGCCTGACTTGCCTCTACTTTTCTTTGTTTTTCTCACCCATTCTAGCAGTTAGCATCCATTTTAAACAGGAGAACATGAAGTTTCCATCTAGCTCGTTTGAACATTTATTTAGTCTGAGAATGGATTCAATTAATAGAATTTTAAGAAAAACAGCAGCAATGTGGTGTTTTTACTGTGAACTCAAACAGAACTTCATGAAGTTTGGATTTTTTCCTTTAGAAAGTTAGACTTGGTTGTTTTAGACTTCCAGATGAAATTTTGTCTACATGTAACAATCCCTCAGCAAGTTATAGCCATTTATTATAATATTATTCTAGGTGTTTTTGAGTGAAAACAGATGTATTTTATTTACTGACAATGTAGATGTGTCCAAAAAAGTTCAGGGAGTAAAGTAAATAGAAAGATTGTTATATAATAACAAACATTTTTCTTCAGAGAAATATATTATAATTTGAACATGAACACATGCAAACAATGTAACAAGTTCAACAAACCGTGCAATAAAATATACTGAGTGTAAATGAACAAACGGTGCAAATAATCTTCTCAAATACAAATTGAGGAAAATATACTGAGTGAAAACGGTGTAAAACACAAACTACATACAAATAGAGAAATATACTGACTTTTGTGTGCTGTGCTGTGCTATGTAAGAGAGATGTGTTCATTTCGGTTTATTTTCATGCACGCAAATACACACATATTTTATTTTTCAGAAAAACGTGATTGGTGGTTCAAAAGACCAAACACTATGTTTATTGTATTGAGTTGATGATAGTTTCAACGAATCTGGGCACAGGGGGTGGGACGAATGATCAACAATCATTTCTGTTTGGCTCAGGGGAAAAACCCACATGCGTTTCCTTGACGAATCAATGCTGCAGATTTTGATGACGCATCCACGCTCACTACGGAGCCTCTGAATGATCAATTGCAAGAAATGTGATACTTATGAAAAACTGAGATTACAGTGCATTTTACAGCATACAGATTGGATTAGCGTTTTAAAAGTTATTAAACATTTGGGCGGCTGTCTCTGTCTTTAAGGATTAAAGCAATTTGCCGCCCCCTCATTCATAATGGCCGTATTAATATGTTATTGCAGTACTCAGCATATTGCAATAATATCGTATCGTGGCTTAAGTATCGCAATAATATCAAAACGTGGGGCCTCTGGCGATTCCCAGTAGGCAGTAGCAGTTGGAGATTTCCCATACTGTTGTTGCTCATTGGATAGAAATCAGTTTTGATTCTTGACTCAATGATCCAGCACTCTGTAAACATTTTATTTAGTTTAGTTTTTTTTAAATCCTCTTTTGTGGTCCACAGAAAACCAGCATTTGGAATGAGGATGAGTAAATTAGGACCAGCTTATGGATGTGTTTGTATATTTATGGTCTAAACCAGTGTTCAACCTTCGTTCTGAGTTCTTAGTTTTGAGTAAAAATCCCACGCCACACCACTAAGCACTAAAATAACAAAATTGCACAAAGATGCATTGCTTCAAATGGCATATTAACCTGGATATTAAAAGTAGCACTCACATTTAATGTTAAAAATCAAGCTCAGATGGAGCTACAAAGTTTTTGCCCAGCGAACGACAGAGATATGTATTGTGTCCATCACTGGAACAGCCACATCTGATGCAGTAAGTACATCGCATTACGATCAACTTACAGTTTATAAAGTTTATTGTAGCTATGTGGGCGCTCAGTTTTTCTTGTTGTTGAATATATTTGGCCAAAATCTCATGATCAAAAGATGAAGCGCTATGCACAGGATATATAAAAAGCAGTATATTGGCTACAACTAGACTGCAAATACCAGACCATTCTCTGCTCTTCAAATACATAAAACATTAGCTTTTATATCCAATGGCGTTACAAGGTTTAGTCACAAGCTCTTTTTAATACTTTTCAGTGGTTAAATATTTGTAAAACCCACATACAGGCACAACAGCATTGAGTTTTAAAGATAAAATGTTATCCATCCACCTGAAAGCGACACATCTTATTTGTAGCTTTTATTTATTTATTTATTTATTTATTTATTAAATTTTTTTGACATTTGATGATTTTCTGTGGCACGCTACAGTGGTTGGGAAATGCTGGTCTACACAATTTGCATCATAGAGATGATACAAGCACACTTTCAATACAAATTTAAAGGTCTCTCTGACAAACACTACTATTCACTTTTGATCCTTTGGATTACAAGGCAAAATCCCTGCATATGTGCAGGTATAACCTGTTTCCTATTAAATACAATAGGATCAGTGAAGTGCGTCCGGTGTGTCATGCTCTCCAAAACCACCGGCGAAAGAATAAATAAGGTGGGGTTGTTATGAAACGTGTAACTGCAAATCCTCACTTGCATAAAGCATTTTTACCTTTTACCATGCTTCTTTAAATACAACTTATTCGTTTACTGTGATTTCCTCTAAATATTTTTGGTTCAACTGCAGACCAGGATGATCAGATGATGACCCAAAACAGCAACAAAAACGTGTAGCATTCTGGTACCTCGAATGGTTTTGTTCATTGTGTTTGAGGATTTAGGGCATGTCCATTAGGCATCTGCCTAATTTGCCTGATTTCTACCAAGTGACGGATGAATTTGTGTCAAAATACTGTAGTTTGATTGGATGGATAACCTGTGATATCAACAAATGAAGATATGGAAATATTTTTTTTTCTTCCTTGAAAAGTTAAAAGCCTATTTATTTTATCCAACCCCATGTTTAACCGCTGTCAGCTAACCACACAAAGGATTATCTCTGGATGGGTGAGCTCTCTCTCTTTCTCTCTTCTGCAGTTGGAATTAAAAAGCATTAAGGCCCCAAATGAACTGGACTGTATTGGGTATTAGTTGAAGGTATTCAAATCAAATAATCAGAAATTCAAAAAGCAGCAGCTGTTCTGGTGTTCTAACTGCTGGGGTTTACCCATGATGCACTGGACTGTAGATAGAGAGATGAAGTCTGGGGAGACCTCCATTTTTTATTTATTTATTTATTTATTTATTTATTTATTTATTTATTTATTTATTTATTTATTATATTTATTTATTTATATATATATATACACACACACACCAAGGCTGCATTTGATTTAATTTAAAATAACTTTTTTATTTTAATATACAGTATTTTAAAATGTCATTTTTCAGTTCAATTTTCAGCATCATTACTCCAGTCTTCAGTGTCACATGATCTTTCAGAAATCATTCTAATATGATGATTTGGTGCTGATATTATCAATGTTGAAGATTCAAGATTCAAGATTCAAGAGATTCAAGAGTTTTATTTGTCACATACACAGTTATATACAGAATATACAACCGGCAGTGAAATGTAAACAGGTCCGCTCCATGGACAGTGCAAATTCACAGTTAAAAACACAAGGAAGAAATTATAATAGAAATAGGATATAAAAAAAGTACTCTCTCTATATATATATATATATATATATATATATATATATATATGTCTATATCTGTAGAATTATAAATAATCAAGTCAAGAGAAAAAAAGGTAACAAATAAGGATAAAGTGGAATAAAATAATTGAAGTAGACTTTGCAGTGAGTAAACTGTAGACTTATAAATATGTGGTTAACAAAATGTATAAAGAGTATAATGTGCAAACAGGTTTATGACAGGTTGTTACACAGTAACAACGAGAACAGAAAGTGCAGTGCAATGTCAGTGTATCGATGTTTATCCTGGCGTGAAGTCACGTGATGTTAAGTGACTGAGTTCAGGAGTCTGATGGCCTGGGAAGAAGCTCCTCCTGAGTCTCTCAGTTTTGGCCATCAGGCTTGGAAGCGCTTACCAGATGGTAGCAGCGTGAAATGAGGGTTTGCAGGGTGATTAGAGTCCTTGATGATCTTGGTAGCTCTACCTTTGCAGCGTTTGGTGTAGGCGTCCTGCAGAGGCGGGAGAGCTGACCCTGAGATACGCTCGGATAAGCGCACTACTCTTTGCAGGGCTTTGCGGTCATGACTGGTGCTGTTCCCATACCACGCTGTGATGCACTGAGTTAAAACACTTTCTATCGCCCCTAAATAGAAAGTTTTCAGGATAGCTGGTGAAACCCTGAATTTCCTCAGCTGGCGCAGGTGGTACAGTCTTTGCCTGGCTTTTTCACCTGTGTCTGAATGTGAGCAGTCCAGGTCAGGTCCTCGGAGATGTTTACTCCCAGGTACTTGAAGCTGCTCACTCTCTCTACTGGTGACCCGCTGATCATGAGGGGAGTATGTCCGTTGCTGTCTCTTCCTGAAGTCCACAATCATTTCTTTGGTCTTGCCAACATTCAGAGAGAGACAGTTGTCCTGGCACCATGATGTTAGATGCTCCACCTCGTCCAAGTATGCCGTCTCATTGTTGTTGGAAATGAGGCCCAGGACAACAGTATCATCAGCAAATTTGATGATAGAGGTGGAGCTGTGTGTGGACAAACAGTCATGCGTGTAGAGAGAGTAGAGCAGGGGGCTCAGGACACAGCCCTGTGGAGCTCCCACACTCAGGGTGATGGAGGTGGAGGTGGACTGGCCTATTCTCACCACCTGAGGCCTGCCAGTGAGGAAGTCCTCAATCCAGTGGCAGAGAAGGATTCAGGCCGAGATCCAGGAGTTTGGAGGTTAGCTTGGTGGGAACTATGGTGTTAAAGGCTGAGCTATAGTCAATAAATAGCAGTCTTACGTAGTTCCCACTTTTGCTGTCGATGTGAGTGAGGAGGAGTGGAGGACATGAGAGATGGCATCTTCAGTCGATCTATTGGGACGATAGGCAAACTGAAGAGGGTCCAAAGTGTCAGGAATGAAGGCGCAAATGGTGTTTTTAATGAGTCTCTCAAAGACCTTCATGACTATAGACGTGAGAGCCACTGGACGATAGTCATTTAGGCAAGAGGGTTTACTGTTCTTAGGGACAGGGATGATGGTGGATTTTTTGAAGGAGGTGGGGACCACAGATGTAGCGAGGACTCATTAAAGATAGATGTAAACAACCCGGTGAGCTGATCAGCACAGGACCGCAGAACACGACCTGAAATACCATCCGGCCCGGCAGCTTTCCTGGCGTCCACACGCTTGAGTGCTCTCGAACTTCATCCTCCGAGACAGAGATCACGTGATTGTTGCTGCTCTGAGTAATTTCCTCTAACGCGCCACTTGGCGGAGTCGCGTTGCCGCGGTTACAGTCAAAGCGAGCATAGAAAGAGTTTAACTCGTTCACGAGCAACGGATCAGCGTTCACCTCTGCAGAGGATTTAGATCCAAAGGAGCAGATGGACCTCAGACCTTGCCACATGCGCCGCGAGTCGTTGAGTTGGAAATGAGACTCCACTCGGTCTTTATAACGGAGTTTTGCGGCTTTAACTGCTCGTCTGAGAGCATAGCAGGACGATCTGTATTCATTCATATTCCCTGATAGGAGACCGGCGTTGTAAGCAGCAGTGCGTGCGTTCACTGCCGCGCGGATTGAATTGTCCACCCACGGTTTCTGATTTGAGAAGGGACGTTATTGTTATTGTTTGCGTGGCTTGCTCTGTAAGCGTGTTGATGAAGCAAAGCGCCACGTCTGTGAACTCGCTTACGTCAGCTGAACTCGCTCGGAACATGTCCCAATCCACATCGCCACATCGAAAACAGTTGTGCTGCCTAATATTCATATAAAGAATGTCATTTATTTGAACTTTACTGTCACTTTTGATCAATTTAGTGTGTCCTTGCTAAATCTATTTTTTTTCTTCTTATCTTAAAAAACGTATTGACCCAAAACATTTAAACGGTAGTGGATAACTTAAAATATATATTTTTTTAAACTATAGTCTAAACTGTAGTCAAATGTTTTGTCTAATTTTGTCTAAAACAGTATTTTGTCATTTAAAAGTTCTGTCAGCACTGTTACAAAATCATTATACTTGAAAATTAAATTATAGATTTTGAATGACTACATTTCAGCAGGGACTAACAAACAAAAAAAGCCCAAAACTTTCTATTATCACCATAATTTGTGACTGCCGTGAGACCAAACAGGAATGTGTCCTAGTATGGGTGATAAATGTAATGAAGTTATGCATAATTAGTTTCCCTAAGTGTGAGGTGGGGACAAGGGTGCAGGCCTACCTGACAGCACAGTGAAGACTGCGGCGAAGGCGTTCAGTTTGAGTCCATCGATCACATTACTGGAGTGAAAAAGCTCCAGGCACATCAGACTGAAGCCAACGACCAGCAGCATGATGTATAGCACCTCAGACACAACTGACAGCCAAAGGACACCTGCAATACACACATGCACACTGGTGAGCAAAGCGCTCTGCTGTTCCCCCATAATTCTCTCTGTCATTTCTATTCACACGGTCTGATTCGAGGGAAAATTTAACAACTCACCCCCTGCATATAAAGTGGACGTGTATTGGTAGTTCTTCACGTTGAGTTCAATTTGCAAAGTGCAGATGGGTGTTTTTAGTTCACTAAGCAGAAATCATATGATATGAGCATCTAGAGTCTATAATAGCTGCTCAATGAAAGAGCATTACTAATCTAATTTGAACCTGACAATAGTTTCAGAAACAATAAGCCTTAAAATATCAAAATAGAATAAATATTTAAGACTCTGCAGTATCTGTAGGCAGGGCTTGATTTCAGGGGTGATGACAGAATGTATACCCTCTAAATCACCATCATCAAACCAAACTTCTCATCCAAGTGAAATGTTAAAATTCTCTACATATGATAATTAACATACTATAAATAACAGCGATTGACCAATCAGAACTCAATTTTTTAACGCGCTGTCATCTTTCGCACTGTTCAAAATGACCAAGAAAACGGTTCAAGTGCATCTTTTGATGTTTTTTTTGTTTGTTTTTTTTAATAAAAAAAACAGGGTATGATAGTTCTTTAAATAGTGTTTAAGGACATTCCCCTGACATAAGTTTCAGTAAGGGATTGTCGTCAGAGTTGCATTGAATTATTGACTACGAATGCAGTCACTGAGGTGATAAAGCACATATGCATATGTTAGTTAAATGTATGTCGTCTTTAAACTATGGAAGTGTAAGACTGTGAAAACTAGCAATAAAGGAAATTAGCATCTAAACTCACTCATTCATTTAGCATCCCCATCCGAGACAACGTCACGCTGAGTGAATCATCTTAGAATGACTTTAATTTACATGCCCTCTATCACTGCCTCTTCACTCATTTCCAGATTTCACCATCAAAATCTATATGGTTTAATGTGAATTCTCATAATACAATATTATACATGTCTGATATCGTTTGAAATGTCTCACTGCGATTGGTACAAAAATCTCATCCCCACAGAAGTAAACAAGAATATAATAAAGGTTTTAAGAAGTTTAGAGACATTTTGCTAAATACGGTGGGTGTGGCTTTCGGCCATTTGGTCTTCTAATAATACAGGAATATGGGAGAGTGATTGTTTAAATTCCATTGTTAACACATGTTTACATTTGAAAGAGTTTTACATCTTGGTCTGATCTTTAAGGAGATGTTTCAGAAAGGGTCAGGGCTTGAACTTTTATATCGGTCAGCCCATAACGCTGAGTGTCTGCTATAGATGCTCAGCGTTATGTCATTTTAAGAAGTCAGGTGTCCATATTTCATTCTTAACTTCAGAGTATTTGACGTTATGTATGGACTATCTTTGAATTGATTATGTAATTGGCATTATACATTTACCTGACTGTTAATAATAAATTGTTACATTTTGATCTATTCTGATTTACTCAAGAATATACTCTGATTTACTCGGGTATAATTTCAACAAAGGATTAAACAGAATAATTAAATGTTAACTATTAAATATAAATGACCAAATAACCAATTTAACCTAAATTTGAAATTGATAAAATGGAGTCAGATAAAGCTAAATTGCAATTAAATCCTTTTGCCCAGCTGAAAACACCTTCAACCGTGGATCGTTACCCTCATTGGAATGATTTTAGCGGGCCTTACAGAAGTAATTTGCATCACTTATAGCAGCACTTTTGACCAAGGTTCTGGCTATTTCTATCTAGTTATTTAGAATTAAAAGGATATGTGATGTACGTGTGACTGTGAGGGACTGAGAGACTCAGTGGCATAGAGGACGGGCACACACTGCAGGGGGGCCCAGCGATAACCCATGCCGGGTTGTGCTGATAGATGATGCTTTTGTGTATTGATGATAGCCAGAGATAAAGAATCCGCTATCGGCGGTATCAAAAGGATTTGGCATTTCCAATTAAAGGGGACCTATTATGCCCCTTTTTACAAGATGTAATATAAGTCTCAGGTGTCCCCAGAATGTGTTTGTGAAGTTTCAGCTCAAAATACCCAACAGATCATTTGTTATAACATGTAGTTATGCCCATTTTTGAGGGGAAAGGAACACATGCAATATGATTACACATTGTTACACATACAACATCATCAAATCCTTGTTTAATATTGGCCAATTAATTCAAATTTTCACTTGATCTTTAATATTTAGCCACTTCTTTACGATAGAAATGCTACAGCCACTGTAATTTCTTGAACAGGAATATGAAGACATCAAAACATGCAAACTCAGAGCGAGGGTTTAAACTTCTATTTTGAAATCGCAATGAACAACAGTTTGCATATTTAAAAACATATTGGTGAAGGGTTATAAATGATTTGCGTTATAAATCTGATGAAATGGCACACGTTGCGTTCCCAGATGAACGTTATAAAGCAACCCAAACTCACAGTATGTGCAGAGACGGAGTTTGAGATGCACTCAATGATAACAGGTCATGTGGAGAAGCATGTAGGCCGTGTGTCCACCAAAGCGTTTTTTCACACGGCTGGGTGGCGTATTCAATTGTTGTTCAATGGGAGCGCCACGTTTTTAGAACGCCAGGAGCGTAACGAGGCGCTGATCGGGTATTTCATGCTCAAGCACTAAGCGTTCAATGTTTTTTACTGGTCGCCGAGAGTTGAAGAATGGTCAACTTTCAGTAAAACGCAGCGCTCATCACTGTCACTTTTCACCCAGCCGTCCAATCACAGTGGAGGAGGGGCGGGACAAATCCAACCCCGACCAACCGCCACATTCTGCGTGTACAACGTCAACAGATGAAAACAAGCATAATAACTGAACAAAATAATTTAAAACAAGAACCAGAGTAAATACTTTATATTGTACTGGTATTTTTATATAGAATCAATACAGAAACAAACTACCTGTGAAATGAGATACTAGTAACACTAGATATTCCGTATCATAACAAGCAAAGAGTCTCTCAACTGAAAAAAAACGCTGCCCTACCAAAATGCTCAGCAGGGTGTTTTCAGCTGGCTAAAAACGCTTTGGTGGACACACGGCCTTACTGTGAAGGGGGCTGATCTGAGATACACGTAACCTACACGCATGTAAATAATTAAAGCGTATGCAAAAAAAAGCACTATGCTACAATGATTTTAAATGGTTTTAATACATTGTGCAGCCTTACAAAACAGTCTAATAATATGGTTCATGGATTCTCGTCCATAGAATACGCCACTTGCGGCATTTTGCCGATACTCAACACAGGCAAATTGCAATCGAGGATTTTTTTAAATTGAGTACTCAAATTTAATCGAGGAATCGTGACAGCCCTATTGGATTTCATATCTTTCTTCCAAGATTGTGAATTTTATCTCACAATTCAAGGGCAGCACCAGGAGGCCTTTCTGTGTGGTTTACATATTCTTGCATGTTTCTCTGGGTGCTCTGGTTTCCCCAACAGTCAAAAGACTTCCAGGTTAGGTAAATTGGAGAGTCAAAAATTGCCTATGTGTGATTGTGTGTGTGAGTTCTTTCCCCTGCCTCTGGCCTAAGAAACTGGGATAGGCTCCAGAAATAGACCCTACAAGGTTATATAGGATGAATGAATGAATGAATGATCTCACAATTCTGACTTTTTTTCTCAGAATTTCAATATCTTCGATAATTTTCGATATGTTTATATCTCTTGGCTAATAAAGTCCAATTCTGAGGAAAGAAAGACCACATTTTTGAAATATAAACTTTTTTTTACCCCTCAAAATTGTGAGTTATAAAATCAGAATTGTGACATGTATATACTCGCAATTCTGAGAAAAAAGTATTGGACTTAATAACTTGCAAATTCTAAGAAAAAAAAGTCAGAACTGAGAGATAAAGTGTCACATTATCTTTTAAAAACAAATATTCCATGGTGGAAACGAGCTTCCATATAAAACTGCCTAGTTTAACTTGTATTTTTATATAGAAGTAAATGGTGTATAATTTAGAGGTAAATATTGTTTGATGCTATGAATTTCCCCTCAAAATACAAAATATTTAAGATATAAATATTTAGTATTAGACTTAAAAATTAGTACATTAATTTCACATTCATTAATTTAGCCCCCATGACCAAACATACAATCCCATTTTAATTTAAATCAAACAAACAATGATTTTAGAAGATATGAGACATTTCCTGTCCTTTTTTCCCATACTTTAATCACTCGCCATGGCAACACCGTTAGAGAGATCCTATATCCGTTTGCAATTTAGCATCCTCCTTAGGCTTCAGTTTAGCCATGTCTTGGTTTAATGTTGCCTGAGTTTGGTGGAGATCACATGAATCCCCTAGGAGTAGTATGTAAAAATTCAGTACCTGATTTTCAAAAAAATCCATATTCAAACCAAAATAGCTGACTTCCTGTTAATCTATACTGTCACTTGTTTTGATCAATTAATTAAAGTATTAATTTCTTTAATCTTAGCCCAAACTTTTGAACACTACTGGAAAAAACATTAATTATTAAATTGGAAAAATATAAGCATTTGGGATCTGTAATGGTGCTCTATACTCCAAAGAGGAGTAAACAAATACATAAACATTCCTGAGTTCTTACGAGAAGTCAGCTTTCTCATTAACGGTAATCATACTAAACTTGACATGACAGCAACATCTGCAATTTGAAAAACAAAGCTGCTTTTGTGCCTCAAAAGGATGTTTAATCTTTATTTTTTTAATTTCATTTTTATGTATTTTTGAGAGATTAGGGAAACATCTAGTTGCATCCATCAGACTGACTCAAGGGTGTTTCCAGAACAGTAATCAGCTCCTTCTAATAAGCAGAATTCCCAATCGCCCCGGAGCTTCCTCAGAGTAGGACTCGGCAGTGATAACAGGTTTTGTTTTGGTCTGAGATCATAATGCTGTTTTGCTTACTTTTTACATTCAGAGCTCACGTTATACACCTTATTCAGAGCAGCGCTGTGGTATGACAGTGAAGCTGTGAGATATAGACTTAGACCGTTTTCAATGGTCTGGCGTTTTGTTTACTGAAATTTCTCGGAAAGATATTTTTTTGCAGTGTTTCGGCATGCAGCAGAACAATCCAAAACCACATTAAATAACAGTACAGCACGTGTCAATCCTTCAAAACCTCTCTTTCATTCACGTTCAAAAATGGCGCTGCTGTGAATAAGGTCTATAGTCTAGTCTGTCGCTATCCCTGTGCTATCCATTATCCACTGTGAAATGTGGCTTCGTTTGGGGTTTCCCGACACATTCCCTCACACACGGTAAATAAAAGATGACAGACTTTGAGAGAAACACAGGTGGTGAGTGATTAAAGCATCTTAACCTGAAATATGATGGCATTCTGCAATATTAATGTCTGTAGTGTTTGTCTTCAAGAGTTCAAACACATCAGGGCACCTTTGAAAGTCTGCCCTACATTCTTCAGAGGCGACACTATAAACAGTGTGTCGATTTTCTCGAGGGCTCCTTGAGGCAGTCCCAGAGAAAAGCACTGTTTGAGGGCTTGATATCGTCTGAGTTGTGGCGTCATTGAGAGAGGGTAGAAATAGAAGCACTAAATCTTCTGTTGGCCTAACCTGAGCATATTTAGTATTCATAAATCAAATTTCCCATTCTAGTTTTTGCACAAACAGTTCTTGACAAGCTTCCATGCAAGACAACACTTAGACAGAAGGATGAATCTGAGAGCACTTCAATCAAAATGCTCTTCCATCACTCTTTGGCTGATTCCACAAATATCGGCAGCTTTGTCTCAAACATGATTATCACCAGAGACCTTGAGAGTCAGTCATGACATATAAGATAAAAAATATAGTCTAAAGAGAACAGGCAATGGTGTAGTTTACTTTGCAAATGTTCTCCCCTGAAACTGTGGCAGATGTAATTTGCAAGCAAAATTCATTTTCCTTTTTGATTGCAGAGTAATATCTCCAGATTTGTTCAAGGCGAGATGTATTACGCAGTAGTCCCCTGAACAGAAATAAAATTCCATGTTCAAAATGATATTTCCCCTCTGAAGGCTTTGCCACAAAATTTGTTTGCTAACAGTGTCCAACAATGGACACACAAGCATCACATTAGAATTATGTTATGTGTCGTACACTGTCATTTCCATTACGTCTCTAAATGATGTTTTATTAAGAAAGTTCGGGAGGAGCACTCGGCCAATCAACAATAAGAGGTATATATATTCAGCAGTCTTACCTCTGTTTGTTGACAGTTTATCACCAACTCTGGGTTCGGGCCAAATTCCGAGCTCATATATATATATATATATGTGTGTGTGTGTGTGTGTGTGTGTGTGTGTGTGTGTGTGTGTGTGTGTGTAACAGCTCTAATGACTGCCGCTAGAGGTTGCAGCCTTTAGCTTCCTTGTTAGAGAATCTGACTCTCATGCCGGCGGACCCAAGTTCGAGTCCCGATTGGAGTGGGGTGGTTTGAACAGGAGGGGTTACATTGGTGCCATGACCCGGATGGGAGTGAGGTTTAGGGGGGTGAGTGTAACGGAGGCCAGCTAGTAGTCACTGTGCGTGTAAACCTCACTCCTCTGATCTTGTGGAGGAAATTCATTTTCTAGTAGGCCTCAGTGGGCCTCATCTGTGTTGTAGGGAGGCTTTGGCCGTATATTATGGGCCTCAGTGGGCCTCAGTAGGCTTCAGATGTGTTGTAGGGAGGCCCTGGCCGTATATTAAAGACCAGGGTCTGTCGTCCATCGAAATATGAAATACAAGGGAAGACTATATTTATTGTGTGGGAAACTGGTGAGGGGTGACGGGAACCTGTCATAAATTAGGTGTGAAGCGCTGGGAGACTGTCCTATGAAGGTTATATGAGTGTTTTTAAGAAAGTTAGAAAGCTGGGGATTTTCCACCAATATGTATGGAACATGATAAAGTGTGCGTCTAATTGTGGTGAAACTGTGGGGTGGAGTTAAAAAGAAAAAGGTACGTGGAAGAGTGTCAATTGGATGAAAGACGATAAGAAAATGTATAAGACATGAAGTTTTACCATGAAAGAGTCAGATGAACAGCTGCATCTCACTTTGTTGTTTCCTGCAATAAAGTTAATTTTCCTGAAGACCTGGAACTTCGACTTAGACATTTTTTCTTTAAAGAATTGAAGACTATTGAAACTTAGAATTTTCCACAACAATCTCAAGAGACGCTCTAGCGACTGAAGCTAGAGGTTGCAGCCTTTAGCCTCCTTGTTAGAGCATCTGAGTCTCATGCCGGCGGACCCGAGTTCGAGTCCCGCTTAGAGCGGGGCAGTTGAAACAGAAGGGGTTACATTGGTGCCATGACCCAGATGGGAGTGAGGTTTAGGGGGGTGAGTGTAACGGAGGCCAGCTAGTAGTTGCTGTGTTAGTAAACCTCACTCCTCTGATCTCAAGAGATGCTCCAGCGACTGACGCTAGAGGTTGCAGCCTTTAGCCTCCTTGTTAGAGCGTCCGACTCTCATGCTGGCGGACCCGGGTTTGAGTCCTGCTGATTGGTTCTTTCAGTTGTACGACACAAACCAATCAGAGGTACTTCCTCATTTACATGGCTTTATTTATACCGTATCCTAGCCATTCAGCAGCAGCCTTTCCTTTGTTGTTATCTTGACTAAGCTGAACATTATGTATTTGCTCAGCAGCAGCGTAGCAGATCTCGTTCGCCAAAATCAAGCCTATGTACATTCCATGCTCTATGCTAATAAAATGCTGGTTGAATCTATTCACTCCGAGAGTGAATAGACAATTTTAGTGCATAAGTTCCAATCAACGTAGTATATATATATATATATATATATATATACTACGTTGATTGAACTTATGCACTAAAAATTGTCTATTCTAAGTAAGGTTTCCTTTTTACTGTTTTGATCCAGTTTTAAACATGTATAATGGATTTTCATACTTTAAGATTAAAGCTCTCGGTCTTGGACAAGAATAAAAGTATAAATTATAGATAAAAAGCATGAAAAAGTTTTAATATGACCTTCATATAACAAAAAGAAAAAAAGTTTAAATCTGGCACATACAAGTGGCTTCTGAAGAAAGACCCTCACACATTAAAGAGTGGCATTGCATCACAGTGCTCTAAATAATTTTTAAAGGCTAATGTTTTGTTTTTTTTAACAAATGCAAAACTTGTTAACCTGCACTGGCCTAGAGGATGTGAACATTCTCTCATACATGCAAACTTAGCTAATGCACCACACACAAAGTGTGTATCAAGTAATGCAGGGATGCTCCAAGGCGGAGATAAGAGATCTATCATAGGTTTCAGTGTGTGCTGTCGGACAAGCCTGAATGGCACTCTAATGACAGCCATTACTCACCTCTCTCAGATGCCGGGGCCAGATCAATAAAACTCCTGCATTTCTCACCTGGAAAGACACAAAACAACCAAAAGAGTTAACATCTGTGCTCTACAAGCTCTTTTTGTGTACAGAGAGTCAGAGGGCTCAACTTCATTTTTATAGTGCTGTTTTCCAGTGATAAGACTGCTTCAGCAGTCTGCTACCCCCCTGGATGAATTCATCACTTGAGTTTTTGTCTAAAGAGATTGTTGTGTTTCTTAGCGTTAACCTCTGCGTGTCCTTTCGGTATGAGGCATATTTGATTACGCAAACCAAGCATTTTTTGCACACTCGCTGCTTAATGTCATGTTAAATTTGTAGCATAAGACACGCTTTTCCTGTAATTATAGCAATCATATAAATGTGTAGAAAGTCTGTATATGCTTCGATTTAAATGAATAAACCAATTGTATGTGGTCTAACCAATATAAAGTTTTTAATTAAGATTGTCCTGTGTCTCTGGGCTAGAACATAAAAAGTTTTTGGTGCATCCTCCAAAATTGGAATTTTAATTAAACTGGTGAGGATAATTTGAGGCTCAAGGCTATATCTCCAAAAAAAACTTTAGTCTGCAGCTTTCAATGATAATCTTGCTTGTGGAGGAGAGAATGAAGATGCTAAGCTGTGCCTAAAGGACAGAGGTCAAATAGAAGTGAGAGATGATCTAAAGTAACATGGTAACATGAAGACAACAACATATTAAAGGTGCAGTGTGCAGTATTAATGAGAAACTATGTTTTCAGTACATAATGTCCCGTTGTGTTTTTATTACTTTAGAATGAGCCATTTCTATAAACATACTGTGGGTCCCCCTAAATCCCCTTGAAATCACCATTTTGCACTGTCATATTTCTACAGTAGCTCTAAACGGACAAACTGCTCTACAGAGCGCTAGTCACTCTCTGCTGCCTAAGACGACGACATCTTTGTCCTGTGTCAGCCACCGTAGCTTCTTTATGTGCTTTGAAAGGGAGGGGTGGGTGGTTGCGATTGACAGATGCCACTAAAATTTACACAGTGCATCTTTAAAGTATGCACAGAAAACTGTTAAAACTATTTCATATGGAAATACTGTGATATTTTTGGCTCTGATTATATGCATGTGGCTCAAATTTCTCTATGCCAGTTCAAAGAATGGGCCTACAATAAATATATTGGCAGTGACACTACTCAAGTCTGCAGACACAACATGCATAATTTCAGGCTTGTCAGACTCAACAAACTTTATGTACTGTGCCGTCTACATTACAGACCACACAGGCCTTTCAAAGTTTTATTACCTTCAAAAATCTCATTTTAAAGTAGCATATAAAACTATGCGCAAAAGCAAATAAAAATAACGACTTTATTCATCAATTTCGTTCTAGCCTGTGCCAGTCTTCCGTTGCAAATAGTGCAGCGCTCTGTTCACATGAGCACCACGACGCACGGGAGCTGCAACGTAAACGGCGTAGGAGACTGGCACAGGCCAAAATGAAATTGTTGAATAAAGTCATGAAATGGCTTTTTAAAAAATTTCAGGTCAACTTGTGACGTTTGTGTGGTTTTTACATTCAAAAACATCATAATGAATAAGTAATAGGCTATTTTCTACCCTGATTTTGAAGCCCTCTCCTGCAACGCTCGGTTTTTATGGGCGTGCCACACTGAAGACTTGAAAGTAAACGCCCACGGCTAGGATTGGATGAGATTTGCATATTTAATGAGCTTCTGCTCCCTCGTCAGTACATGTGGGAATTGTTTTGAAAGCATGTTGGAAAACGGCAACCAGAATGAATTGCCCACAGGGCTCACAAAACGTCTTTATCAAACAAACACAATGATTTATCTCTCATCCACCCGCGATTGATTGAAAGGTTATTTTTTTATTACTTGGCCCGCCCGATCGGTGGATATAAGCGCGAACCGTGCATCACACACACGTGCCAAGTACGTTGCAGACAGCATGATCAAACTTCTGCGATTGTATTTTTCCTTCAAATATCAAGTCAAGAGAATGAACAACACCTCAAGAAAGTTTTTTAACTATTTAAGTTAGCCCGTCGGCAGGCCGGTGATATGTTTTGGTAGCCCATTTGGAAAACGCATAGCCCCGGGACGTTGGGCTTTATGAGTCCTGGCCCATACATGTCCGAGTCTGATCACGAATGCGGTATGTTTATTGCTTAGAAGTTCAATCCGGTTTAGCACTATGTAGGCCTATGTCATGTCAGGTATGAGTTGGTGGGCGTGGCTACAGAATCAGGCTTTGTTCATCTTATGTTGATGCAGTGTTTCAGCATACGATGACGTCAATGGTCGACATATTCTGAGATCGATCGTTTGCTGGGCCTGGTGTCAATAAAAGCTTTTCTTTGACTAACAAGGACGTTTTCAGCTCTGAAATTTACAGGATATTCTTATATTACCATGACCTTTTATATATTAAAAGTTCAAGGGAAAGTTGATTTCTCAATTCATGACCCCTTTAAATTAAGGTTGAACCACTGGAGTCACATGGACTGTTTTAACAATGTTTTTACTACCTTTCTGGACCTTGAACGTGTTAATTAAACTGCTGTCTATGGAAGGGTCAGAGAGCTCTCGGATTTCATCACAAATATCTTCATTTGTGTTGTGAAGATGAACGAAGGTCTTACGGGTTTGGAACGACATGAGGGTGAGTAATTAATGACAGAATTTTCATTTTTGGGTGAACTAACCCTTTAACAACTAGATGTTCAGTTTGGTTCCATACACACTGCATTTGTAAATGCGGTTGTCAGTACCTGTATTTTTTGGAGGTTAATTCGGTTGTAGAATACAGATGTCAATCCCGTAAATTAGCTGTGTGTACAGAACAGGATTAAGCTCTAAAAAGTGAACTGACAACCAAATTCAGCTGCAGTGTGTAATCTATGTGGCCAGAAAGTGGGACTGATCACACATTAGGTTGCCATCGAACATGACAGGGTGTCATAATCTGGATTTCATATTCTGCACCTTCTAAGTGCACTTATTTTCTCATTACATCTCCCCTGAGCTTTTTCCCCTCAGTAAATAAGGTCCCTGGAGGGAGTTTAATCCTTCTGCCAGGCAAATAAGTGGCCCATGGTAACCTCTCCTCAATTTGAATAACGGAAATCTCACTGCACCAGGAGAAATGCATTAACCGATTCCAAAAATGGCCGATGATGCAAAAACGTGAGTAATTGAATTTCTAGTGGGTTTTATTTCACCAGTTAGGCGAGGCACTTGTGGTAATCATTTCATTTATGTCAATGACATGAAATGTCTACAATAATTCATTCTAGTCCAATTTTTGGATACAGACTTATTTGTATAGGCCTACTGGTCACTCACATGTTTCAATAGAGCTGTTTTAAATCTTAAAAAGAAAAGTGTTTGAAATAGCATCGGTTTTATTTCAAAGATTCATAATTCAAGAAATCTACTGAAACTATATGCTTTTAACAGATAATCTACAGCACAATGTGAGGCAGTTACATATCATATACATATTGAGTATGCAATTCCTTTCCCAATGCCTACCCTGGGGAATCAGAATGACATGGGCTGACTCACTCATTATGGATTTAAAAGCTGTAATCATATTCATTCAATCCAATTCTGTTCTTCCAAAATTCCATATGATTAAAGATCCCTGGCTTTTGATAAGCTCCTAATGTGTTTAATCTGCTATCTGAGGTTGGTTGAGGGTATTTGCATCAGTAATGAGAGTGAATGATTTGAGGGCCATTAGCATTATTATATGGTACTGTACTACTGATCAGGTAATGGGCAAAGAGAATAGATCTTTAAGTATGATTTATTAATTAGCACTCTACATTTTCATGCCGTCTATGTGGCTTTGCCAATCCCCCGCCTGAACTATGAGTCAATTCTTGGACGTTTCAGTGTTAAATGGGGGCATTGGTCAGAATGGTCACTTGGTCACACATAAATCTTTACAGTTATTTATGGCCCTGCAGTTTATGCAGTTAAACTGCTTCTTTAATGCAAGGGATTCAAAACATCACTACAAATTTAAGAAAACTGTTAAAACTGACTGAAAGCTGACCTGTGCATCTAGGCTTGATTTAATTTATTGCTTGCTTGTGCTTCGGCACTGATAAAATAGTGTAAGATAATGCATGCACAGATGTTAGGTATACCTATAATAGGTAGGTATAATGGAATATTATGTTAATGATGACAATAAATCATTATGCAGAGATTGAGCTGAGCTGTTTGTGTGAATGTGTGATGAGTTTTCAGCACAAAGCCTGGCGCTGTCAGATTAATCATAATACCGTTGATCACTAGATAGAAAAGGGCGTCAACAACCATTCTGACAAAAATAAAATAGGAAGAAAAAAAAAACCTCACTGAGTCACATAACTTAATCCTCTTCAGCCTAACACACACTGAACTTCCCTCGATCCCCTGACAATGTCTGTTGGATTAAATTGAATACAATACCAAACTATTTTGTTTACATCTGTGTATTGAAGACATTATGTCAGTGTGTCTGTGAGACCAGTGATCACGTATTTGAACCTGATAGCCCCAATCTTGGATTTAGCTGTTGAGCATCACATTTGATGAAGCAAAAAGCTTTTTCTTTCATTATTGATGGCGTTTATTTAACTAATACATATTGTATTGTGCAAGTACAAGGTAAAGATTTCCACACTTTTTTTTTTATCCCACTGTAGTTTATTTGAGTGTTGAAGCACTGATGTTATCTCATGCCTGACATAAATGTTAAATATTATTATGAAAGTCTATTTAATTAAACGTGAAAGCAAAAGACAGTGACATTTCATGTTGTATTCCTTTAATCTTGGTGTATGTCCACTAACCAATAACTCCTGATGTTCTGCCATATAATTTGAATGTGGTTATCTAACGGTGCCTTTACCAAGTTCCTCAAAACTCATTGAGAGTCAAGTAAATCCTGACAGATGTTTCCAAAGCTGCTGGCGCACAATCATTCCCTGCCAATCCATTGCGCAACACATTCACACTGCTTTACACATGGCCTGTTGAAGTTTCCCCACAGTGCAAAAACACTCTTACATATTTTCATTATATATTATATAGTATAATTTGATTTGTAATCGTATTAATGAATGCTAATGGATGTTGATTGACAAATATCATCTAAATCATGAGGTTTTCTTGGTTAACATAATACAATGCACTTTTTTTAAACCACATGTTTAAAACACTAGTAATATTAAGGGTTCTAACTCTTTTCTTATACTTCTACTGGACCGGACAACACTATAAGGTCTGGTTTCACAGACAGGGTTTAGATTAAGCCAGGGTTAGGCCTTAGTTCAATTAGGACATTTAAGTGACTTTTATAAATGGGCCTTAGAAAATAATAATAATAATAATTACTGGTGTGCATCTTGAAACAAAACATATTTTAAGATCAGTGCAATTTGACAGCTCAGACATGCATTTTATTCTGGGACTAGGTTTAAGCCTTGTCTGTGAAACCGGGCTCTAAATGTATCAGCCACATTTTAGTGACAAAAATACACTTAGGCTATTTAATTCATATACTTAATTAATTAAAACGTTTCATAAACGTTTTCCAAGTGTCAGTTTGAAAAAGAAACACCGGTTGTGAGGTAGCACGTAAAAACAGCACTCTTTGTAGGCTACTTGACATTCATTTACACAGTTTGGGAATAATTGAACGAACTCTCACCTCCTCCATGGATATTCTCCTCACAAGAGTACCATATCCCCGTGTGAAAATGCCTAAAGAGAAAGCGATCGTCACCCGTTTCCCAGCTATAGTGAACTTTACTCGGGTCTGTCTCGTTCACTCCATAGTCAATACAATTGTGCCGTCTTTCCTTACTGCAGTTGGGTTTGGGGACCCTCTGAGTCCCTTCGCACCAGTAGGTCGTGATGAACGCCGTCGTTGAGAATAAGAGTGCCAGAAGATTTAACCCCACAGACAGCAGAGCACGGCATTTTCGAGTGGTCTTCATAGTCCTATAAGAAGTGGCTCACACACTTGTATGAGCTCATTCAAACCGGGCTGAAAAATCTTGATGTGTGTGAGGAAAGCGCAGCGGTTGCGCTCACCTCACCTCTGCTCACCGGGCCGAAATGACAGTGACAGGTTCGATCTTCACGCATGCAAAATGAGCGTCACTCCTCTGACGCTCGCAGGTGGATCCATTCGCAAGGAGACAGACGTGACTCAAGTAAGGAAGATCTCTGAGGCATCTTTGAGGCAGGCACTAACGCTGCCAACTGTTTTCTCTCTCTCTCTCTCTCTCTCTCTCTCTCTCTCTCTCTCTCTCTCTCTCTCTCTCTCTCTCTGCACTATTGCGAGTCCCAGTGTCATCCTCTGTCCTATTAATTGTTTTGTTTGTTTTTTTCTTTTGGTGACTAAAGGGATCATAAACCTATTTTGTGAAACTAATTATGGGTCAGTGACGACGTGTGCGAATTATAAAATAACTTGCGGGGCTAGACTTTTTTCAGTAATTTTCGTTGCACAGTCCAGCTCTAGCACAGTTAGCCTTAACTAATCTATCTTATAGACTTTTTAAAGTCTGTGATTTGTGACTAGGCTATATGTAATGTGAAAATCTAATAAACTGTCAATAGTCCGATACTGACATCTATAAGTATAAGCTATGATTAGCCTACCTCCTCCAGACGAACGCAAATTCAATAGGCTAGCTATAGTACGTATAAAAATGTCGTTTATATATGTATGTGTGTGCATATATTCTATACACACACACTGATATTTCAGTAAATAGAACGATTAGCAACAAACTACAAAAATAGGAAGATTTTGAAATGTCCTTTTTGTCATCTTGCATATTTGTCATCGACTCTAGCTGCATAAAACATTCGATATTTGTGAGCCATAGTTGGCTCTTTTATCCAGACTTAAAGGGACAGTTCTCCCAAAAATGAAAATGATCCTATGATACCCTCCTAGGGGAGAGCGGGGCACAACCTAACGCGGGGTTAGTTGTAACACACATGGTTTAAAACTTTACACACATGCCAGGATGACGAAACTTAGTGTATTTACTAGATGTCATATCAACATTATTCAGAGAAAAAAATGCTCCAAAATTCAAAGGTCTTTGGAAGATATCACTGAACATTTATTTAACCATAGCAAAAGTACATTTTTCATTTCTATTTTTTGTGTTTATTTTAAACAGTTGCTCAGGTGGGGTGTGTTGTAACACTGCGTTACAATGAGCCCCTATTAGAACTACGCTATTCTATACTTTTATGAATTCTTTTGAGAAACCATGAGAAAAAGTGAATAACGTCTGAGAGTTAATGTTCAAAAATGATTTATTATTATGTTTTGAACTCTGCTGTATAACTGTGTTTATCAAACTTCTTAAACTCTTATCATATTTTTAATTATTAAAAATTTAATTATATGAAAAAAATATAATTGTATTTTATTGACAAAATATTTTAGTTTGTCTTGTATATTTTGTTGATTATATCTAAATTACGGCATATAAAATATATCTAAATTACGGCACATCCTTTCAATGCAAAATGCTGAACAGTTAATTCATGCGTTCATGACCTCAAGGCTAGATTATTGTAATGCTCTACTGGGTGGTTGCCCTGCTCACTTAATAAACAAACTCCAGCTGGTCCAAAACGCAGCAGCTCAAGCCCTTACTAGAACCAGGAAGTATGACCATATTAGCCCGGTTCTGTCAACACTGCACTGGCTCCCTATTAAACATCGTATACATTTAAAATCTTTTATTTTTTTAAATCTTTTACTTTTATTACTTACAAAGCACTAAATGGTTTAGCTCCCCAGTACTTGAGTGAACTCTTAACGCATTATACTCCATCACGTCTATTGCGGTCTCAAAACTCCGGACAGTTGATAATACCTAGAATAGTGGCTAATGTCAGTCTCTCTGTTTATCCCGAGGTTTACTGCAGTCAGCTGGATCCGGGCCGTATCCAGATCAGATGGTGGACCTGCGCCTGGACATGACCAACACATCCCTGAAGTGTCTGCAGAGAGCGTGTCAAATAAACTCCCCCCGTAAATGCCGCATCGACACGACATCCTCATTAAACCCGTCTCCGGCGTGACGACTCCAATCTTTCATATAATCTTACGAATATCTATTTACCTAATATGACTTAAGACCTGCAATGCTGCCAGAATTATAATCATACACTGTTTGTTGGTCGGCCAGAGGAGAACTGGCACCCCGACTGAGCCTGGTTTCTCCCAAGGTTTTTTTCTCCATTCTGGCCCTGAAGGAGTTTTGGTTCCTTGCCACCGTTGCCTCTGGCTTTTGAATTGCTCAGTTGGGGACACCTAAATTTCATCTATATTATCGATCTGCCCACATTGACACTATATGATACTTGAAATTAGCTGGATAACATCACCGTTTCACCAGAACGGCTGTACAAATTCTGTTGCATTATTTTCCTGTTAACAATGTGAAGCTGCTTTGAAACAATTGGACTTGTTAAAAGCGCTATATAAATAAAGGTGACTTGACTTGATTATATCAGGTAACATTTTAAGCTGTCATTTGGTGATGTTACATTGTGCCCCCTCACATGTTACAATGTACAACTATGGGGCTTGTTGTCACATTTCACTTCCAATCTTTCAGGGTAAATCCAGAAAAAAGTATACACTGTATTAATGAAACAAAACCACATAATTGTACTAGAGGTGTGAAATTAATATGGGAAAAATAAATACTCTGAACCCCAAGTGGATTTACACAAACTGAGAAAGTCAGTTTAGGTTGTGCCCCGCTCTATATCAAGCGTATAGTTAGTTCTGGCAGGTCAGGTTAGTCAAGCTCGCATCAGCTGACTGTCAGCTGATCACGTCTACCTATAGGAATACAACGTTTATCACAGCATACATATATAAGCTCCTCAGTACTATCAGCAGCTATTGTGTTTCTTCGGAGCTACAAACCCGATTCCGAAAAAGTTGGGACACTGTACAAATTGTGAATAAAAACAGAATGCAATGATGTGGAAGTTTCAAATTTCAATATTTTATTCAGAATACAACATAGATGACATATCAAATGTTTAAACTGAGAAAATAAGTTGATTTTAAATTTCCTCTTTATGATGCGCCAAATGTTTTCTATGGGTGAAAGATCTGAACTGCAGGCTGGCCATTTCAGTACCCGGATCCTTCTTTTACGCAGCCATGATGTTGTAATTGATGCAGTATGTGGTCTGGCATTGTCATGTTGGAAAATGCAAGGTCTTCCCTGAAAGAGACGACATCTGGATGGGAGCATATGTTGTTCTAGAACTTGGATATACCTTTCAGCATTGATGGTGCCTTTCCAGATGTGTAAGCTGCCCATGCCACACGCACTCATGCAACCCCAAACCATCAGAGATGCAGGCTTCTGAACTGAGCGCTGAGAACAACTTGGGTTGTCCTTGTCCTCTTTAGTCCAGATGACATGGCGTCCCAGTTTTCCAAAGAGAACTTCAAATTTTGATTGGTCTGACCACAGAACAGTTTTCCACTTTGCCACAGTCCACCTTCTGGATCATGTTTAGATATGGCTTCTTTTTTGACCTATAGAGTTTTAGCCGGCAACGGCAAATGGCACGGTGGATTGTATTCACCGACAATGTTTTCTGGAAGTATTCCTGAGCCCATGTTGTGATTTCCATTACAGTAGCATTCCAGTATGTGATGCAGTGCTGTCTAAGGGCCCGAAGATCACGGGCATCCAGTATGGTTTTCCGGCCTTGACCCTTACGCACAGAGATTGTTCCAGATTCTCTGAATCTTTGGATGATATTATGCACTGTAGATGATGATAACTTCAAACTCTTTGCAATTTTTTCTCTGAGAAACTCCTTTCTGATATTGCTCCACTATTTTTGGCCGCAGCATTGGGGGAATTGGTGATCCTCTGCCCATCTTGACTTCTGAGAGACACTGCCACTCTGAGAGGCTCTTTTTATACCCAATCATGTTGCCAATTGACCTAATAAGTTGCAAATTGGTCCTCCAGCTGTTCCTTATATGTACATTTAACTTTTCCGGCCTCTTATTGCTACCTGTCCCAACTTTTTTGGAATGTGTAGCTCTCATGAAATCCAAAATGAGCCAATATTTGGCATGACTTTTCAAAATGTCTCACTTTCAACATTTGATATGTTATTGTGACGACTTTTCAATCGCTGGTACAGGATCACACTTGGACAGCAGTGATTTAGGCGTTTTATTGGGCTGACAACAACAATAACTCAAACAGCATCAAGTGCAACCAAAACTCAAACGAAGGCTTTTCAGCAGTCTCTTGTGGTGTTGCCACGATCGCCCACTTCTCTCTCTCTGGGCCCGGCTTTTATCCCGTCTATCGAGTCACTGCAAAATGATTACACCTGTTAGATCTCGTTAACGGAGGCGTGTTTCCTTAACCATTAGCCCTCCCAAGACTCCTCCTCCGCCTGCAGCAGCCTCTAGACCACGCCCCGCCTGCCACAGTTATCTATATTCTATTTTTAATAAAATATAAGTTTATGAGATTTGTAAATTATTGCATTGCTTTTTTATTCACAATTTGTACAGTGTCCCAACTTTTTTGGAATCGGGTTTGTATTTACCCTTCTCCATCCCCAGCTCCTCCTCTCGTCAGTCAGGATTTGGTATTCTAATTCCCCTTGAATCAGACTAAATTCCTGGATTATGTTGTACATTTTAATATCGACATTAATGATATCTGCAATACATTATGTTGGTTCTGTTCTGTTTGCCCTTAGGCCCCGATCACACAGAATGCGTTTTTGCAGCAAGAGGTGCCTTTTTTGAAAAGATTTCTCTTGGCAGTGAGCGTTATGCGTGCTGCTTATGCGCCCCGGGCGCCTTGCGTTTTAGAAGGAGCGCTCAGAGTTGATTTTTTTTTTTCAACTTCATGTGCTCAACCACGATAGTGGTCCTGGCAGAAATATGATTATCTTCTTTCAGACGAACTCAATCAGAGTTATATTAAAAATATCATGGCTCTTCCAAGCTTTATAATGGCAGTGAATGGTGGTCCTGATTTTAAAGTCCAACGAAGTGTATCTATCCATCATAAAAGTGCTCCATACAACTCCAGGGGGTTAATAAAGGCCTTCTGAAGTGAAGTGATGCGTTGTGTAAGAAAAATATCCTTATTTAAAACTTTATAAACTAAAATAGCTAGCTTCCGGAAGATGGCCTAAGCAAGTCGACTTGCGGCAAAAGAGTAAACACCCATCGCGATGTAGGAGTAGCGTAAGCTTTGAAGCCTCTTGCAGTTCAAGTAAATAGAGATGGGCAACAAACTCAAGCTTTCTTATATTGAAATCCTCTGACATATGTCTTTAAAAATTCTCGCATTAGACTTCTAATTCGTGACCGGTGTTGTGTTTTGTTTTGCTCTATCCTCTGCGCTTCCGGGTTACTTTTTCTCCGTAAATCAATGCCCACGGCCATCTGTCAGAAGCTAGTTATTTTAGTTTATAAAGTTTTAAATATGGATATTTTTCTTACACAAACACTTTTATTAACACCCTGAAGCAGTATTAATAATTTTTTATTATGGTTGGATGCACTTTTGTGGACTTCAAAATCAGGACCGCCATTCACTCATATTATAAAGCTTGGAAGTGCAATGCTATTTTTTTTAATATAACTCCGATTGTGTTTGGCTGAAAGAAGAAAATCATACACACCTGGCTTGAGGGTGAGTAAATCATGGGTTAATTTTTTGGGTGAACTATCCCTTTAATGGCCAATTTATTTACCCCGTAAGAGCTTTGAATCCATGAATTCTTTACAGGATAATTGTGTATAGAGACCAAATCAGCTTTTATTGATTTAAACACAGACCTCTGTTTCAGACAGACCACTCACAATGAGAATTCATCACATATAATTTTATAGTTCCTCCTTAATCAATAAAATGGTGTATGTGCTGCACTCTGCTAAAGGATGAAATATCTCACAGACATAAGGCTTGTCAGATTGTGAACGTTATGTCTTAGCATTATTTTGTAATCTATACAACAGGAATCAAATTTCATATCTGGAAATAAACCTGTCATAACTGTGACTCTTTAAATGGTGCTTTGCATTTATAGACAGAGATGTCATGTCAGTTATAAAAATAGGCTGTTATTTAAAGCATTTATCATGTCAAGTGTGTGTGTGATTTGTGTTCAGTGATTACAAGGGTTAGAGCTTCTGATATGGTCATCATCTCCATTAGGATGGAGAGTGTGGCCCAGCTGTCATCTAATGTTTTCTTCATGGCAGGCGGTTACAAAGCCTGGTCCTGTTGTGTTGTGTAGTCAACTTGACATTCGTGAAATAATTCTCATCGTCATGAAATACCATTTCTACCCCACACACATTTAGCAGAAGGCTTGAAATCCATATTTCTTTCATATTATACCCGACTCAAGTGTCCCTTAATCATTGGAATACAACAATAAATGATGTGTGTCTGTCTTGAAATATCTGAACACAAAGAAACTTTACCATATTTATCCCTGTGCTGAGATGAGATGGGAAACAGCAAAGGAGCCCTTCTTGATAAGCCATAGCAAATTGAGCTTAACACGCTGGCAAACAGGCAGGTGGTATAGCTTTACTTCTCCGGCTGTCATTTCAAATTAAATTTTGCTCAGTCATGCCTTCAGATCCCACTGACACACACTCGACAAACAAGATCTGCAGCAGCAAGGGATGCTCTGCGTGCTCATCGAACACTTGATACAATGTGACATTGACATCCACTATTCTAACCATGGAGCTTGCCAACCAGATTTGACCTCTCTTCTGAACCATTTTGGTGTTGCCGGCTTAGAACAAGACACAATCTGTTTTTATTATGTATTCATTCAAACCCCTCCCTTTTTAGTTGTGAGGTTTGCTGAGTTAATATTGCCACAAACTATACTATCTGGACTGCAATATTATGTAAGGCCTTGTCACCGCCAGTCCCTTCCATTGCGCCTCGATTTGTGCACAACGGGCAATGAGACGCTGTTTGCTGTGAAAGTAATCTAGGAATCCATTCCACAGTCAGTAGTCATTTTCAAAATACCATTTCCATCAAATTTTTATGGCATAAACTGGGGAAGTCCATTATTTTGAGAGGTTAATGATATTTATGCAAATTGGAATGTGATGGATTTGGACAAAATGATGATAACCAGGGCTGTGTGTAGAAGCCTGGACGTTCCAGTTTCAATAAAGATCTGACCAGATTGGTTTCTAGGTTAGAAGGCAGCCTAAATTCATGTTTTTGCAGGCTTTTCTGGTATATGTTATGATTTCCACCAATAATTTCAGAAGTTTAGCAAGCAGAGACTGTCTGACCTGTTTAACTCTTAATTGTGCCACATTATATGTATTCTCTATATGCTATGTATTCAGTTTATTAATAAATGGGAAAAACTAATTCATATTCTGTTCATACAAATGCAGATGATGTCTCCCCAGGTAGTTCCAAGAATTGCCGTGATTAACCTAACAGCATGATCTTTTCCTCCTCTCATCTCCTCGTTCCTGACCATTAATGCATTAACGACTCTTGAACTCAGACACAAACTGTTAAGTTCACTCCGCGAGTCTCCATTGATTTCTCTATTGGTACATCACATGGTTGTAATGACAATAGCACTCACGTGGTTGTAAGGAGTTCTCTGACACATTTATAATATAATAAATATTTTATCATTTCGTTTTTCCCATGAGGCCCCCTTTTGTGCCTGTAACAGTAATATTTTTGTTTTTCTTGAACATTTTTCATACTCTTCCTGAAATACAGTCTATAAACACTTTATTCTTGGCTGTGGGTTTGCTGTCAATATAAAATATTGAGCCGATTCGTTCAAAACACTGATTTTGCAGTGAATATTGTGTCCTCAAAGTTTATGTGTTAGAAGCAGGAAAAATGGGCAAGCGTAAGGATTTGAGGGAGTTTGACAAAGGCCAAATTGTGATTGCTAGACGACTGGGTCAGAGCATCTCCAAAACTGCAGCTCTTGTGGGGTGTTCCTGGTCTGCAGTGGTCAGTATCTATCAAAAGTGGTCCAAGGAAGGAACAGTGGGGAACCGGCGACAGGGTCATGGGCGGCCAAGGCTGCACGTGGGGAGAAAAGGCTGGCCCGTGTGGTCCGGTCCATGTGGTGTGATTAAGAGATCGTATACCCGGCCGGTGCGAGACTCGAAGTGTTATTGGAATCCGAATGAACAGGTACAATTTCAATAAAGAGTTAAACAGATTAATCAAATGTGTAGTTTAACTATTATACAAATGACCAAATAAACCATGACATTCTAACCTAAATTCGAGGTCATGATAAAATGGAGTCAGATAAAAGTAAATTGGAATTAAATCACTTTGCCACTTTGAAAAGACAGAACGCATAGAAACCTTCACCCGCTTATCGGAAACTGTCATTGGGACGTTTGGGCGGGCCTTAAATATTTATGCTGTAAAAGCAAAATCATGAAGAACAATGGCACTCTTACTGCTCTTACTACTAGTTTTTAACTTTCTTATACAAACCCGATTCCAAAAAAGTTGGGACACTGTACAAATTGTGAATAAAACAGAATGCAATGATGTGGAAGTTTCCAATTTCAATATTTTATTCAGAATACAACATAGATGACATATCAAATGTATAAACTGAGAAAATGTATCATTTTAAGGGAAAAATAAGTTGATTTTAAATTTCATGGCATCAACACATCTCAAAAAAGTTGGGACAAGGCCATGTTTCCCACTGTGGGGCATCCCCTCTTCTTTTTATAACAGTCTGCAAACGTCTGGGGACTGAGGAGACAAGTTGCTCAAGTTTAGGAATAGGAATGTTGTCCCATTCTTGTCTAATACAGGCTTCTAGTTGCTCAACTGTCTTAGGTCTTCTTTGTCACATCTTCCTCTTTATGATGCGCCAAATGTTTTTTTGTGCCACACGCACTCATGCAACCCCATACCATCAGAGATTCAGGCTTCTGAACTGAGAAAGAGAGAAAAAAAGAGAGAAAACGCCTGCGCTTCTGGATCATGTTTAGATATGGCTTCTTTTTTGACCTATAGAGTTTTAGCCGGCAACGGCGAATGGCACGGTGGATTGTGTTCACCGACAATGTTTTCTGGAAGTATTCCTGAGCCCATGTTGTGATTTCCATTACAGCAGCATTCCTGTATGTGATGCAGTGCCGTCTAAGGGCCTGAAGATCACGGGCATCCAGTATGGTTTTCCGGCCTTGACCCTTACGCACAGAGATTGTTCCAGATTCTCTGAATCTTTGGATGATATTATGCACTGTAGATGATGATAACTTCAAACTCTTTGCAATTTTTCTCTGAGAAACTCCTTTCTAATATTGCTCCACTATTTTTGGCGCAGCATTGGGGAATTGGTGATCCTCTGCCCATCTTGACTTCTGAGAGACACTGCCACTCTGAGAGGCTCTTTTTATACCCAATCATGTTGCCAATTGATCTAATAAGTTGCAAATTGGTCCTCCAGCTGTTCCTTATATGTACATTTAACTTTTCGGCCTCTTATTGCTACCTGTCCCAACTTTTTGGAATGTGTAGCTCTCATTGAAATCCAAAATGAGCCAGTATTTGGCATGACATTTCAAAATGTCTCACTTTCAACATTTGATATGTTATCTATATTCTGTTGTGAATAAAATATAAGTTTATGAGATTTGTAAATTATTGCATTGCTTTTTATTCACAATTTGTACAGTGTCCCAACTTTTTTGGAATCGGGTTTGTACTTAAGAGTGTCTTTGCAAAGCCCGCATTACATAAGGTAAGATTCTTAAAACTATCTGCACTGAAATGTGCCATAATACTGTTCAACTCTGTTAAAACTCTTATTGTTAACTTTTCTGGTGTTTAGGAATAAATAGTCTATCCTGCATTCATGTTTCGATGCAACCTGGTGCAGCAGAGTTGTCATTTTTGCAGTTTAGTTTCAATAAATTCTTGTGAACTCAAAAGGTAGTTTTGAGTCCTGAAAGATGCAGTGTGTTCTCTTAATATATATGACTTCATATTGGTCTAATATGAGATCTGGTTAGCGCCTGAACAGTGGATGTTTTTAAACTGCCATGGAAACAGCTGTTGGCCTGTCTTATCTCAATCTCTGTAGGGGCAGAGAAAAAGGTGTTAACAGATGTTTATGTGTCATTTTTGCACCTTTACAGATGCCTAAAGTCAGCAGCTCAAATTCATGTCATCCCTGGGGCCAGTTGCATAAACATATAGGCTAGCCATTAGTTAGTTAGTTAGTTAGGGGTAATCAGTCTTACTTTTCAGTATCAAATAACCCTGTTGAAATAAAACAGCACATAAAAAAGTATGGCAGCTGGATTGAGCTGGTTTATGCTGGACCTAAATTGGTCATGAGCTGGTTTAAGCCGGTCCTGAGCTGGTTATAAGCTGGTCCTGAGCTGGAGCTAGTTTCTTAGGACCAGCACTTGACCAGCTTAAACCAGCTCAAACCAGCTGCCATGCTTCAAAACATACCAAACCAGCATATGCTTTTTTTTTTTTTTTTTTTTTTTTTTTTTTTACAGGGTAGACCAATCTACGTTTTTATGCAACTGACTTAAAAGTTTTAAAGACTTCCTCCCTCCTGATTGTGACTGCCGTTGATTTCATTTTTACATCCTGTTATTAGAATAGTTTACTCTGTTTTGATCTTAAGTAAACAATTGAATTAAAAAAAGAAAGAAAAAATAGAAAATGTCTCGATCTGAATATCATCCATATGGTGAAAGAGATCTGACTATAATATTATCTAAGAACCTACCTCCACAGATGGGTCAGAAATCTGTATAGTCTCAGAGATGAAGGCTGTAAACAAACATTGTTTACCCCTCATATTTCTTTTTTAAAGCATCTGTGAATGTCAACAGTTATGAGCGTGATGACTCAGCTTATTAAACACTTCATATGGGAATCTTATTGAATTCACAGATGAATGTGCATAAATTTTATCCCTTGTGATGTTTCAGGTGCGCATGCCGTTCTTCATCTTCCTTTAATTAAAATCTTTGGAAGTTTCGCCATACAAAAGCTCCTCTGGAGGGTTTTGCGCTGTCTCATTTCCACAGTGCCTCCCTCACTCATCAGATGCCCTTGCCCCGGCCATTCTTTGAACCTCTTATTTCACAGATGGTACAGCACACAGCAAGAATGATCTTCTGTTGGGCGGTGTTCATTTCTGATTTAGGAAGATGGGGAGCAAACCAAACAAGCTCGGTGGCATCCATCAGCGCTGTGGCCTGAGAGTGGAAAGGTGGCGTAAATCTGAAGCCTCTCTATGGCGAGCGAAACAAGGCTATTACAATATACCTCTCTGATGGATGCGCACACTTCACTTTGTGATTTTATTTTAGCCAAGAACAGGCATATTTTTTTTTCTTTCACTGGCATCTATGCTGATTAATCTGGGGGTTTATATTATGTAACACGTTCTATTGATTTTTCAATTGGAACATGTGGTTGCTTTCATTAATAAAACAAAAGCCGCAACATTAAATATGTAATATTTTGGTACCCGAATCTTTTGAGAATTCAGGAAGCCCCTCGGTAAGCTTCATTCGATTAATGAATTTATTTATTAGAGCAACCTTACCAGGAGTGTCTGATAAAATATACTTCTCTTGCCAATTACTTTCAAATTTTACTTTGTAATGAATGTGTCAAGGATATCAACCCAAATCCTAGCCTGGAATAATGTAGACCTATTGGAAATCTCTCTCACTTGAATCCCACGTGTGCTGCCTTTACTTTACCATATTTTATTCGTTCTTTTGTCAGGTTGTGTGAGAGTATGCTTGCCTTCTCCTCTCTTGTTTCTGTGTTTGGTTATAAAAGTTACAGTTGTGTTCAGAATTATTGGCACCCCTGGTAAATATGATCAAAGAAAGGTGTAAAAATAAATCTGCATTGTTTATCCTTTTGATCTTTCATGCAAAAATCTAGATCAAAAGAATTGAAAGTGGGGGAAAATCACATTATGAAATAAATGCTTTTCTCCAAGACACGTTGGCCATAAATATTGGAACCCTTTTATTAAATACTTTTTGCAAACTTAGGGGTTCAGGTCAGGGGACTGGGACGACTATGGCAGAAGCTTCATTTTGTGCTCAGTGACACATTTGTGTGTTGATTTTGATGTTTGTTTTGGATCGTTGTCCTGATGGATCCAACCACTGCCCATTCTAAGATTTCTAGCAGAGGCCGTCAGGTTTTGATTTTGTATCTGTTGGTATTTGCTAGAATCCATGATTCCATGTATCTGAACAAGATGTCCAGGACCTCCAGAAAAACAATAGTCCCACAACATTAAAGATCCAGCAGTATTTTTAACCGTGGACATGGGGTACTTTTCATCCCTGTTTGCACCAAACCCATCTGGTGGGTTTTCTGCCAAAAAGCTCTTTTTATAGTTTCATCTGACCACAGAACCAGATCCCTTTTGAAGTTCCAGTCGTGTCTGACGACTGAATATGCTGGAGTTCGTTTCTGGATTTAAAGGCTTTCTGACCCCAAGACTCAACTAATCTCTGCGATTCTCCATCTGTGATCCTTGGAAAGTCTTTGTCCACTCAAACTCTCCTCCTCGCCTTGCATTAAGACGATATAGACACACGTCCTCTTCCAGGCAGATTCGTAACAGCTTTAGTTGATTGGAACTTCTTAATTATTGCCCTGATGGTGGAAATGGGAATTTTCAATGCTTTAGCTATTTTCCTTCAGCCACTTTCTATTTTGTGAAGCTCAGCAATCTTTTGCTGCACATCAGAACTATAGTCTGTGGTTTTACTCATTGTGATGAATGATTAAGGGTATTTGGCCTTCGTGTTTCCTCATATTTATACTCCTGTGGAACAAGACACCATAGCTTGACAATTTCATGTTCCTAATCACCCTGACGTGTTAAAAAAATTAAATATTCATGGGAATATACTATATATATCAGAGATATTTCACTGATAAAACATTTTAGGGGTGCCAATAATTGTAGCCAATGTGTTTAGGAGAAAAACATTTATTTCATAATAATGTTCAATTCTTTTACTTCAATGAAAGGATGGATTTTTTTGCTAATTTTTGGAATGAAAGCTCAAAAGGATAAACACTTATTTTTACAGCCATCTTTGATCATATTTACCAGGGGTGCCAATAATTCTGACCACCACTGTATAAAAGCACATCTGTATTGCTTTCCACAGGTTACGTCTGTGTCGTGTGGCTAACTTCACTTCATAAGAACTTCTATTCTTTCACAAATGATATGTTGCCAGCTTGTCAATTCCAATTATAGTTTTCTCTCCCCAGCTGAGGCTTTGGAGCAGAAATCTTTATGAGCCATCAGATGCCTCCACTGACTTTTTGAGCAGACCCCTTTAGCCAGACTGGGGAATGAGAAAGGGATTGTAAAAAGACTGATAGATGGCCGTCGAGCCCGGATGTGCGTGTCAGTCTTCTACAAGCCACCTGCTGTCCTGAAGCGTTCTGCCAGCGGCGGCGGCGGGAAATATGACACACCAAAGGACTGTGAAGGATCAATATTTAATCTTTAATGTGTCTCTCCCAAAAACCTGCGACTGAAGACATTGTTTACAATATATTATCCAACTTAAAGGGTCCTTGTTCCACCTGAGTATTGACAATGTTGGGTACACAAATCACACTGAGCTTTTATAGCGGTGGTGGGAATAAGCCAGCTGAAGAGCAGATGCAGAGTGCCAGAGAACGAGACAGTAGAAACAGGTTAAGAAGGCTGTTATTAATGACAAGAGAGTGATTAATGGCCAGTGGAAACTGCATTAATGAGCTGCCACTTGAATCTTATTATGCTTCCCAAAAGTGTGTGTACTTTTTATATTATATTATAGCCTAATTATATTTAAAATGGCTATATTTATTAATATAACACATTAATACATATACTCTCTTGATCTCCAAAGAAGCATAAGAACCCTATGGGATTGAAGAACCTTAAGTTTTTTTTAATCTTTTTTTTTTTTAATTCACAAACAATATACTAAATCCTGGCCCATATGCGATCAAATACATACATTATTATCCCTATGTACATATTGGCGGTTATGTCGTGTGTAAAAAAAGTTTGGGACATGTGTCAGTGTTGGATCTGCGCATTACTGTAGGTCTTAAAGTGAAAGCAACCTAATATAGCCTATACCCGCTCCTGTCTGTGTCATTAATGTTAAACAAAAAACAGGGTAAACAGTAAACATTTACTGATAATTTACTCACCCCCATGTCATCCAAGATGTCAATGTCTTTCTTTCTTCAGTCAAAACATAATGAAGGTTTTTGATGAAAACATTCCAGGATTTTTCTCCATATAATGGACTTCAATGGGCACCAAACGGTTCAAGGTCCAAATGACAGTTTCAGTGCAGCTTCGATGGACTCAAAAACCTTAATTTCTTTTTGACTGAAGAAAGAAAGACATGGACATCTTGGATGACATGGGGGTGAGTACATTTTCAGCAAAAGTTTATTTAAAAGTGAACTAATCCTTTAAAGCACCGTTTGTGTCTGTGTGTGTCTTTATGCTGTATTTATTTGTCCTGTTGTCATGCTGTGATTTACTCGATCATGTTATTAAAGCTAGATGGCACACCACTGGACCAGCCTTTTTTTGTAATACCAAACAAGATTCATGCCTTTTGTTTGTTTTATTGCCATGTGTGACTATTGTGCATCTAACATAATAATATGGTAAATGTGGCATCCTAATTATGGGAAGAAAAAAAAAAAAACATGTACATTTCTGGAAATGACCACCACAAAATCAATAATTTTGATTAAAAAAAAAAATCTAACAAATTTGTAAGTTTTTTTAATTGCATGATATAGGTTAGGCCTTAAATTTAATTCATAATGGTCTTAAATTTGACTTGGTGAAACCTGCAGATACCCTGTAAAAGTCATTTATAGTCATTTTATATATATATATATATATATATATATATATATATATATATATATATATATATATATATATATATATATATATATATATATATATATATATATATAAATATATATAAATATATATATATATATAAATATATATAAATATAAACCACACATACACGTTTTTAGTTACACAAACTTTTTCATTTCATTCCCATTTAATTCATAGTCAGGAGGAAAGACTAAGAACAGTATTTGACATATTATTCAATAAAATATCAGGGTTATTATCTAAAACTATTAAAAAATCTTTATTACTTGAAATGAAATAAATGTTAATTGAAATATATATATTTTTCTAATAAACTTAAACTTATTTTAAGCTTTAGCTTAACCAGAAATACAAATTTTTTAAAAACAAACAAAAACATGAATTGAGCTCTCTTTCGTGTATTTTTGCACTCAAAAACTCAATTATACCAAAATGTCAGTTTTGACATGTATTCAAGTAAGTCGGTTATGAAATGCTTAAATACTAAAATCAATAACTAAAATCTTATGATATTTAGTCGACCAAAACTAAAAACAATTCAGGTGACTAAAATATGACTAAAACGAAATGGCATTTTAGTCAAAAGACTATGACTAAAACTAATCAAAATTTGCTGTCAAAATTAACACTGATGTGACTACAGTGGTTCAACCTTAATGTTTTGAAGCGACGACAATACTTTCTTTGTGCAAAATCCCCACAAACCCGCTTCTGGGTTCTGTCAGATCGTTGACTCAGTATTGGCCGGCTCCTCCATCAGCATCACACACATGCGTCTTGAACAGCGCCAGAGACTGTCACGGAAGAGGAGAAATTATTGAACAATGTTGTTATTGTTAAAGTTGCAGGACAGTGGGTCCCCAGGAGCAGGGTTGAAGACTTCTGCTTTAGACTATCAGTACCGAAAAAGAGGCTACAAAAGAAGTTGACGTTGGCCTTCACATCGTTACTGAGGAAGGCGGGAGCAGCCAAGCACAACTGGCAAAGGAGATAGTTGATATTGCAGTTGTCATCATCATCATCATCATACATGAGCTAGGAGATGTTGCTAATGTATTTTCCACACTCATGGGTCTTCTGTACTGTCTTGAGATAGACTATCCCAAGGGACTGAAGTACACATTCGAGATGATCCAGAAAGTTTTCATGGGCAATTTCAGTGGCAATTGTTCTGCGAAAATTCATGGACTCTGCAACAAGTTTCTTCAAAGCAAAGTGTAGTGGTAAGCACAAGTTACAGACAAAAAAAAGTTGAATGCAGATGTTAGTAGAATGACACTGTCATGTTAATCTGCTCAGAGATAACCTGCTACCAAAACGTTGTGCAGTTTAACTACAGCACTTTTAAGGCAGTAAGCTGTTCTTTTGTCTACTAGAACTCGTTTGCATACATTGTTTTTAGATAAATGTTCATGTAACGTGTTATGAAAGGATTTTTTCAGCTGTTTACTTTTACCAAAACGTTTGCAATTTTACTACAGCACTTTTAAGGCAGTAAGCTTTTATATTTCACAACTACAGAAATGTTAAAACGAAATGTCAATGTTTAGCTATGGGTTTTAATGTTAAGGTGTTTTAACATGAAGTGCATTAATACTAAGGATTGGCCCCACTTTATATTAGGTGGTCTTAACTACTATGTACTTACATCAAAAAATAAGTACAATGTACTTACAGTGTTCATATTGTATTGCAGAACACTTTATCTGATATTGAGGTGGGATACGGGTGAGGTTAGGGACAGGTGTGGTGGGATGGGTCAGTTTAAGGGTAGGGTTAGGTGCAAGGGAAGGGTCAACACTGTAATTATGAATGTAACTACAGAAATTAATTACATGGAGCTAATTTTAAAAATGTAAGTACAATGTAAAAACATGTACACATTAACGCAGTGCTATACATGAAGACATAAGTATCATTTCAGTTAATGTAAGTTTTGTTGAAAACATAAATGTATTGCATTATGCAGTACATCATTTTATTTGCTGGAATGCAAAAATTCATATGAAAATTCTGTTTTGTTTTTTTGTTTGTTTTTTTATTATAATTTCCCTATATGTATTAACATTTGAAACAGTTTTTATTGAAAACCCTCTTTTCTGCCAGGATATCACATTCTGCATTAATGGTCTCTTAAAATCTGATCAGTAAACTCACCGGGGAACCCCTACATATGCTCTCAAGGGGCCTCAAACAATCTTTTATGTTGTTAATACTGTTGTAGTAATATATATTGTAATCTGAGGATTGTAGTTTATCCTTGTTTCCTTTCGATGTAGCACATTTTTCCCCCCCCGTTTAACGTGCATGTGAGCCCTAATCCTTCGGTTCAATAAAGTGACTGTTTAAAGCAACATGTTCTGCTCCGGTCAAACACTTATGAGATTTGATTCCCATGGGTTTACCACAGACTTAGTGTGCTGCCGTCCTCTGTAATCTTCTGCTCAACAGCCAGGCTTGTGCCCATTAACCACTGTGCTTTTGATGCATGTATTTTATTTTTTTACTTATAAACTGTTAATGCCCTGTAATTTCCTTAAAAAATAAAGTGATGGGGTCTATAAACCGTTAACCACAAAATTAAATGATATTGTATGTGAATTAAAACTAAATGAAAAAGCACATGAAAGGAAACTTCACTAAAGAAACTAACCACTTCTGTTGGGTGGCTGTTTTATATGCAAAGTTTTGAATTTGACTTTTGTCCTAGTTGTGTCTCTTGAAACTGTGAAGTGGAACTAAGCTCTATTTATTTATTTATTTATTTTTTTTGTGAAAAAGATTTGTACATGTTTAATACAAAGACAAGGCCAGCACTTATCAAGAGTCGTGCACATTGCCTCTTGGCTTAGAACAGATCTGCATGAGGAACAGATGTTAATGTGTGTAAGAGCTGTCAACATGATGATCCAGTTCAAAGACCAGCACTTGCCCTCTAAAGCTTGGTTCCCCTCCCCAGAGTGAGTATGTACAGATCAAGTCGACAGCATGGTTCATGATTCTGGACGTAGAAGCCAAAGCAAATGTTCGGGCCCTAGATGTACAAAAGAGACTAAAAATTAATATTGCGTCATTTAATCAACCTCATGTTGTTCCAAACCAAACTATTTATAGCAGGATCTACTCATTTTGTGTTCCATGGAAGAAAGAAATGCATACAGGTTTTAAATCATGGGTGGTGAACGTTGATCCTGGAGGGCCACTGTCCTGCAGAGTTCAGCTCCAACCCTGATCAAACACACCTGAAGCGAATCAAGGTCTTCAGGATTACTAAAGTGTTTTTTTCAGGGTTGGAGCTAAACTCTGCAAGCGAGTGGCCCTCCAGGATCAATGTTCCCCACCCCGGTTTTAAATGAAATGCAAGTAAATTATAGAATTTTCATTAAAAACTAAAGTTTCATTAGCCTATGCAACTCATTTTACAAATGAGTTTACAAAACATGAAGAATTTCAAGTCTGTCTTCAGCTCAGATGATTGCATGACTTTAAAAAGTTAAAGTAGGTTACTGAGTTTTTATACAAAAACAAATCAGTACAAATAAAAAAGGGGCTAAATTCCATTTTTTAAATCACCATGAAATCAACTTGGTTTATGGAATATTGGAGTTTTTATAATAAAAGATTTATCCCTTCACATCTTTTTTATTATTCATGTGCCCTTGTAATTTTTTATTAAAAAAAGAAAAAAATGGTTCACCCAAAAAGAAAATTCTGTCATTACTCACCCTCATGTCGGTCCAAACCCATAAGACCTTCGTTCAGCTTCAGAACACAAATGAAGATATTTGTGATGAAATACGAGGTTTCTGAACCAGCCATAGGCAGCAACACAAAAATAAATATTCCTCGTGACTCCAGTGGTTCAACCTTAATGTTATAAAGCGATGAGAATACTTTGTGCGCAAAAAAACAAAGAAAAATAACAACTTTATTCAACAGTCTCTTCCATGTCACTGTCCTACTGTAATGAACTGCTCCGAAACTCAAAGGTAGAGGATCCAAGCACAGTATTTATTCATAGGGTAATTACAATCAAAAACAGGCAAAGGGTCATACACAGGCAAGCAGTCCAAACAGGCAAAAATGTAATCCACAGACCAGGCATGAGCGCTGATGCTCAGAAATACAGTATTACACTTAACAAGTCTTTGCAATGAATGACAAGGTAAACATGGTTTATATAGGCTGAGGTAATGAGGTAAATGAAACACAGGTGTAAACAATGAGTGCTAATGAGTCCGGGCAAAGGATTGTGGGTAATGTAGTCTTTGATGGAATGACAGTCCAGGGTGGAGTGCCCTCTGGTGATACTCTCACTGTCACTCTCACTGGTGAATCGTGACATCTACGCGATTTGCATAAGCACCACAATGCAAAGTCTCTTTCTACTTTCTGGGCCTTGAAAGTGGTCATTGTGTTGCTGTCTATGTGGGGTCAGAGAGCACTCGGACTAACTCTTTAACTTCCACTCCCCCTCACAATATTTCCTCTCTAATTTGAGAAGCTGTTTCTTTCTAATAAATGTCACAATAGGGAAGAAAAATTATTACGCGTAATATTACTTACGTTACGTGCCAACTTTCTTTTAAAAACAGCTACAAAGCCTAAAATCTAAGCAGCCACGTAGACTGTGTTTTTGCATTTAAAAATGCGAGAAGCAAATACAGGTCTACATTACAGAGACGTGTATTTTAAAAGTTGAGCAGTGTGTTTTTAGAATGGCGAGTGTCACGGTTTGCTGTAGGAACACACACAAAAATGAAGAATCAGGTTCAAACTGTCTTTAAAGGGGTACTTCAGCGCTGGGAAGATGAATGTGTATTTAAATTGGGTCATTTATGTAGTAGAAATGTGAAATTATTTTTGAATTTGGTGCCTTCTAGACTGAGAAAAGACAGAAAATGTATTTTTGGCTCATGTGGATGAAAGACAACAACTCCCAGAATGCACTTGCTTCGCTGCCCTACGAGGCCACTCCCAAAGCCACGGCTACTGGATCACTGGATCACTTGCCCTCCGTGGCACCACCCCTACCGTTATTTTCATTTTCATAATACAAACCCAATTCCAAAAAAGTTGGGACACTGTACAAATTGTGAATAAAAACAGAATGCAATGATGTGGAAGTTTCAAATTTCAATATTTTATTCAGATTACAACATAGATGACATATCAATGTTTAAACTGTAATGTTTATAATTTTAAGGGAAAAATAAATTTCATGGCATCAACACATCTCAAAAAAGTTGGGGCAAGGCCATGTTTCCCACTGTGGGGCATCCCCTCTTCTTTTTATAACAGTCTGCAAACGTCTGGGGACTGAGGAGACAAGTTGCTCAAGTTTAGGAATAGGAATGTTGTCCCATTCTTGTCTAATACAGGCTTCTAGTTGCTCAACTGTCTTAGGTCTTCTTTGTCGCATCTTCCTCTTTATGATGTGCCAAATGTTTTCTATGGGTGAAAGATCTGGACTGCAGGCTGGCCATTTCAGTACCCGGATCCTTCTTCTACACAGCCATGATGCTGTAATTGATGCAGTATGTGGTCTGGCATTGTCATGTTGGAAAATGCAAGGTCTTCCCTGAAAGAGACGACATCTGGATGGGAGCATATGTTGTTCTAGAACTTGGATATACCTTTCAGCATTGATGGTGCCTTTCCAGATGTGTAAGCTGCCCATGCCACGCACTCATGCAACCCCATACCATCAGAGATGCAGGCTTCTGAACTGAGCGCTGAGAACAACTTGGGTTGTCCTTGTCCTCTTTAGTCCTCTTTAGACATGGCGTCCTAGTTTTCCAAAAAGAACTTCAACAGAACAGTTTTCCACTTTGCCACAGTCCATTTTAAATGAGCCTTGGCCCAGAGAAAACGCCTGCGCTTCTGGATCATGTTTAGATATGGCTTCTTTTTTGACCTATAGAGTTTTAGCCGGCAACGGTGGATTGTGTTCACTGACAAGTATTTCTGTTTTCTGGAAGTATTCCTGAGCCCATGTTGTGATTTCCATTACAGTAGCATTCCAGTATGTGATGCAGTGCCGTCTAAGGGCCTGAAGATCACGGGCATCCAGTATGGTTTTCTGGCCTTGACCCTTACGCACAGAGATTGTTCCAGATTCTCTGAATCTTTGGATGATATTATGCACTGTAGATGATGATAACTTCAAACTCTTTGCAGTTTTTCTCTGAGAAACTCCTTTCTGATATTGCTCCACTATTTTTGGCCGCAGCATTGGGGGAATTGGTGATCCTCTGCACATCTTGACTTCTGAGAGACACTGCCACTCTGAGAGGCTCTTCATTTGAAGCACAATCATTTGAATATACTACCGGATTTCTACTGATACAAAGTTTAATGCTAAATGTCCAAAGGTATCTCCAACAAAAAGCCAGGCAAGCAAACATGACTGGACAAACTAAAGAACACACATGAACTTATATGGGTCAATGACGTATAATGATTTTCAACTGGCCAATTTTAAAATACAAAAAATAATAATATCTATTGCAATTGTTCAAACATTAAGAATGTTGTGTACACATAGATTCATATTAAAATGTAAAATTAAGTGATTTTACAGTTTTTTTCATCTAGATGAAATGACCGTGGTCTTAAATGTAATCCGGTGCGACTGTGATTTATCTTAAAATGTATTTATTTCCTTAACATGCTTAACATTTTTTTTACAAGCTCTCTTTAATTAAAGTGTTTATAAACAAAGTATGAACATTTCTTTTGAGTTTTTGCAAAAGATGATTTCATATTTTTATTTTTAATTTCAAAGTTGCCTTCTTAAATGTAGTTAACAGACTTGTTTTTCTTGTAAATTGCATAAAACTGATAATTAATAAAAATACCATTCACTTAAGCATTCTGTATCAGTGATTTCTATTTTAGCCACAGAAATTAGATATTTATTTTTTTATTTAATACAGTTATTGCTATTATTAGTCGCACCACATGACATGAAGATCTCGAATATTATTAAAAATCTATTTAAAAAAGATCAATAAACATTTCATACAAAAAATAGATTTAAACCATATTTGATTAATTTCACAGAATTGTTTTAATGAACATAAAGAAACATTTTATAATATTTTTAGAAAAATCAAGTTGCAAAAGAATGCAACATTTCCTTTAACTTGACAACGGAGACGATGGAAAAGAATCATTTTGATTTAATTTTGATCAGAACCATGTATTATCGTGTAATAATGTCTTGTCATGAACAGTTTTGAGTAAATGCTCATTTGTGACCCTGGAGCTCAACACCAGTCATGAGTCTCACGGGTATATTTGTGGCAATGGGTCAAAATGATCGATTTTTCTTTTATGCCAAAAATCATTAGGATATTAAGTAAAGACCAAGTTCCAGGAAGATATTTTTGTAAATTTCCTACCATAAGTGTAAATGTATATAAAAATGTAAAAATAGTAATATGCATTGCTAAGGACTTCATTTGGACATCTTTAAAGGCAGGGTCCAGGGTCACACTTGTGCCTTCTTGTGAACAAACATTTAATTAAACTTGACCAGCATCATGCTGCTGATTTTTTTAACACACCTTCCTATTCTCCTGGCAAGATACTCTGCTCCTGCTCTTGAGTTAACACGCTGCTGCGTCGCTGCCTATGGCCAGCGTTTATTTCTTTTCTTTGCTTGGCAGTGCCATCTGTTAAAATAGACGTAAATAGGTATAAATGAATGAATAATAAATTACTCATAAATGCTTAATTTCTCAAATGCCCTAAATTATTATTTTCATTTGTCTGAAATGTTTGTAAATGACCCAAATTGGATAAAAATCTATTCCAAATAATACTAAAATAAAGTACTTTACATATATAAACCATCAATTGAATATAAAAGCACAAACCCTGCCAATCTAGGACATGTATCTATCATGGAAAACACTCTGCAGTGGTCGCACCACATGATATCTTTAAATTCACTCAAAATGTACAGGCATAGAATTGGCCACCTAAACAAAACAAGCTAGAGTCTCACAAAAGGTTGCTATGCAACTTATAATAAAAATATATATTTGTATAAATAACTTAATACTCATTGTTTTTGAGGTCGCACCACATGATATCCAAATGTGGTAACTGCATACCAGCCGTTAAAAGGTCATTTTTTCCAGATTTGAGAGAGGGTTACAAACCTGCGTGCTGCTTCAATGGGTCCTTGGCAAATTGGTATATGATGCAGCTTCCTGTCTCTGAATGGATTTCAACACAAAGTCCAAAAATTGGTAGTTTCTTGATGGTCGCACCACATGATATTTCATAAAATGGACATCATCGGACAATGTTTGTATATTATGAAAGAAAAAAAATGCTTTTGAAATGTTGTGCAGGATTACAAAACACTTTGGAAATCATGCCAAATAGTGAAGAAAATAAATTTGAATACATTTAGAGTAATTTCAAAGATGTTTCCAAACCAAGTTATGGTTGGACGGTCGCACCACATGATAGTTTGACACTTTAAATAATTAAAGTGAGTATATACATGGGAGAGGTACTACATATACAGGTGCTGGTCATATAATTAGAATATCATCAAAAAGTTGATTTATTTCACTAATTCCATTCAAAAAGTGAAACTTGTATATTATATTCATTCATTACACACAGACTGATATATTTCAAATGTTTATTTCTTTTAATTTTGATGATTATAACTGACAACTAAGGAAAATCTCAAATTCAGTATCTCAGAAAATTAGAATATTACTTAAGACCAATACAAAGAAAGGATTTTTAGAAATCTTGGCCAACTGAAAAGTATGAACATGAAAAGTATGAGCATGTACAGCACTCAATCCTTAGTCGGGGCTCCTTTTGCCTGAATTACTGCAGCAATGCGGCGTGGCATGGAGTCGATCAGTCTGTGGACCTGCTCAGGTGTTATGAGAGCCCAGGTCGCTCTGATAGTGGCCTTCAGCTCTTCTGCATTGTTGGGTCTGGCATATCGCATCTTCCTCTTCACAATACCCCATGGCACCCCAAACCATCACTGACTGTGGAAACTTTACACTGGACCTCAAGCAACATGGATTGTGTGCCTCTCCTCTCTTCCTTCAGACTCTGGGACCCCCAGAATGTACTTTCATCAGAGAACATAACTTTGGACCACTCAGCAGCAGTCCAGTCCTTTTTGTCTTTAGCCTAGGCGAGACGCTTCTGACGCTGTCTGTTGTTCAAGAGTGGCTTGACACAAGGAATGCGACAGCTGAAACCCATGTCTCGCATACGTCTGTGCGTAGTGGTTCTTGCTGCGGTTCTAGACTCCAGCTGCAGTCCACTCTTTGTGAATCTCCCCCACATTTTTGAATGGGTTTTGTTTCACAATCCTCTCCAGGGTGCGGTTATCCCTATTGCTTGTACACTTTTTCTACCACATCTTTTCCTTCCCTTTGCCTCTCTATTAATGTGCTTGGACACAGAGCTCTGTGAACAGCCAGCCTCTTTTGCAATGACCTTTTGTGTCTTGCCCTCCTTGTGCAAGGCGTCAATGGTCGTCTGTCAGGTCAGCAGTCTTCTCTATGATTGTGTAGCCTACAGAACTAGACTGAGAGACTAGAGGCCTTTGCAGGAGTTTTGAGTTCATTAGCTGATTAGAGTGTGGCATCAGGTGTCTTCAATATTCAACCTTTTCACAATATTCTAATTTTCTGAGATACTGAATTTGGGATTTTCCTTAGTTGTCAGTTATAATCATCAAAATGAAAAGAAATAAACATTTGAAATATATCAGTCTGCGTGTAATGAATGAATATAATATACAAGTTTCACTTTTTGAATGGAATTAGTGAAATAAATCAACTTTTGATGATATTCTAATTATATGACCAGCACCTGTATATGGTATCTTTTTATGCATTTAAACCAGATAATAGCTAACGAGGTGCACATACCTCAACAGAATGACAGATAAAATTAGTTACTATGACAACAAAAGACTAGCTGGAAATAGAACAAACGAAAAGGGAATCTGAATAGAAACAAACCCATGAAAATGAAAATAAGTGAAGAATAACTGAATATCTGTTACAGTGAGTCAAAAATGAAAATGTTTGGCAAAAACGACATGTAACCAAATTCAAATTTATTTTGGCTAGAAGTGGGTTACTCATAGCCAGACTATATCAAGTCTATAGTTAACAGAGATGGTGAAATGACATCTATTGCTTGCTGGGAATGGAAAAGCAACACAGTGAATGCAAAAACTTGTTCTCTGTGAACAGCCCTAAAAGTTGTCCAAGACCTTTCTAAAACAAGCCAACAGAGTAGTCCGACCAACATAGCATGTTTTTTTTTTTTTATATATTTTTTATTATTCAGTTGATCACCTGTTCACTGTGTAGCTAAAGTTGTTTAGGCATAATCTAAAGTTACTGGTTTCTCCTAGGCACCTCCTAGGCTGTTGAGTATGTAGGACCAGACAGGCCACGTTCTGTGTGACTGAGAGAGTGAGGAGAGCATGATTGCAACTGGCATTGAAACTGAATGCAGGAAGTTGCAGACACCGGTCACACACTGTGCAGAGTTCGACCTCAAGGCGTTTTCTGAAGTTTAACAGTGTGCACTTCTACCAGATCATCATTTGCAATTCCGATTGAATAAGCAGTTAGGGGACTTTGGCACAGACACCTCAGGTCCCCTCTCCCTGCCCCAGAATGACGTGGGTTGGGACCCGTGTGACGGCATCTGCTGCTCTCCATATGCAGAAGGATATTGCTTAGTTTTTCATTTTAGGATACGGTTGTATAGCAATATATCTTGAGGGGATGGGTTTTTCCTGGTATGGGGCGTACCACCTCCAGGTAACCTCAATAGAACAGAAAGGAGACTGTCATTCAACACCTTCTACCGACACTGAGATTTAATGAGACACTTACCTTGGTGCTGGCAAGGCCAGTATTAACAGCAGTGAGTCATTCAAGGAGATCATTTCACACAGAATGCAATTCAGCACACACACATAAATGAATACACACTGCATCGTAAAGTCGTCCTGTGCCACCCTTGGCAGGGAGCATCTGGCTGGCATAGTGTTGCAGGTGGTGGAGTGTGACACTTGCCACCTGGCACTCCTCTGAAGTGGTCCTTGCATACTGGCTGCCATACTGCCTCCCAGTATTGACCACCTGCTAGATTGGCTCAACCGTGGGACGGTCACCAACACATTATTATTACCGTCACAGGTATTGTGTTGTCATTGGCATTCTGATGTCTTGAGAGTGTTTGTCTTTGTTGAAGTAGTGGTAGCACATTTTAAATCATGGGAAGGGTGTTCGTTTCAGTGAAATTATACTGAGAAAAGTGTTCGTTTTCAAACATCTTGCACTCTTTTGATTTTGTCAATGAGTCAAGAGAGGGAAAAAAAATGTGGACATGATGATAATAAATGATTTTAATTAAAACATGGCAACTGTTGACAAAAAGAAAAATGGAAGAAAGAATAGAGTGCAATAGTTGGGATCCAGAAGTAGAAATTCCATTCATTTTCTCCAGAGGGGAATTGATTTATAATGATAACTTATGAACAGTTAAAGCCAGAGCTACAAGGTTGTTAACTGATGGTATATGCTTTTGTTAAAGACATCATCATGCATTATTTCACTCTCATGAAGCACTGCAGTTAGTTTCCTACACTTTCAAATTACCTTAAATATTTGTTTGCAATAAAAGTAAAATATATTGTTTCTATATATAATCAACATCTTTAATTCTTAAAATCGTTTTATATTTTACCATTGTTTTTAATTTGATTATGTAATTCGTAATGCTTCATGGGATTATAGTTCTTTCCTCATTAAAGTTGAGTACTCTCTACTAAAAGTAGTTTTCAAATGTGTTTTTTTTTGTTTTTGTTTTTGCTTCAAATCAAAGTTTGTGTAAAAACTTTGTAATAACAAAATTCTTCCAGAACCAGCACTGAAAAAGTGGATGGGCATTGTTGCACTCTGTTGCCTCAAATAAAGCCAATCTTAGTCAATATAATGTGAAGGAATATTTTGCACTTTCTTGCCAAAGTAAAATATAATTTCCTTGACTAAAATTAGATGTGTGAATGAATGAATACATGATAAAATATTTACATTTACGCATTTGGCAGATGCTTTTATCCAAAGCCACTTACATTGCATTCAAGGTACACATTTTTTACATTTTGTCAGTTCTTGCTTTCCCTGGGAATCGAACCCATGACCTTGGCGTTGCTAGTGCCACACTCTTATTGTTTGAGCTACAGGAAAGCTGGAGCTAAGAATAACAAAAATATGCCTTACTAATATATATATGAATAACACTGATCATCACTTATGCATCCCAATCTTGTCCGATATCAGATTATGACATGAGGTGAGATAAATTCACTAAAATTAGGGGGGGACACCTCCCATGGGTCCTAATGGTCTCACAGCCTCCAAACAACAAATGTTGTGTCATGCAGTGAGATCAGATTAGGGTTTTGTCCACTGACTGCAGGGGATGGATGAGGGGAATAGTGTTTGTATCCTGTGAGGTATCACCACCTGTGTGCCACATGTCTCTAGCCTCTGCCAAACCTTTGCATGCAAATCCACAATATGGGCATAAAATGGAAGGAAGGAGATGTGAGAACATGGGGAATTCTGCTGTGTTTGGGCTGACAGAGGGTTTTTTAAATATAGTATCATATGCAGTCACCATAGGGACAGGATTCAAGATGATGTCAGCGCTCAGAGAGTTCATCTACGAGAGGCAGGTTTACATCAATACTGAAAAAGATAATCAAAATAACTACACTCACCTAAAGGATTATTAGGAACACCTGTTCAATTTCTCATTAATGCAATTATCTAATCAACATATCTATATCTAATCACATTGCAGTTGCTTCAATCATTTAGGGGTGTAGTCCTGGTCCTGAACTCCAAACTGAATGTCAGAATGGGAAAGAAAGGTGATTTAAGCATGCAGGGTGCCAGGCGGGCTGGTCTGAGTATTTCACAATCTGCTTAGTTACTGGGATTTTCACGCACAACCATTTCTAGGGTTTACAAAGAATGGTGTGAAAAGGGAAAAACATCCAGTATGCGGCAGTCCTGTGGGCGAAAATGCCTTGTTGATGCTAGAGGTCAGAGGACAATGGGCCGACTGATTCAAGCTGATAGAAGAGCAACTTTGACTGAAATAACCACTCGTTACAACCGAGGTATGCAGCAAAGCATTTGTGAAGCCACAACACGCACAACCTTGAGGCGGATGGGCTACAACAGCAGAAGACCCCACCGGGTACCACTCATCTCCACTACAATTAGGAAAAAGAGGCTACAATTTGCACGAGCTCACCAAAATTGAACAGTTGAAGACTGGAAAAATGTTGCCTGGTCTGATGAGTCTCGACTTCTGTTGAGACATTCAGATGGTAGAGTCAGAATTTGGCGTAAACAGAATGAGAACATGGATCCATCATGCCTTGTTACCACTGTGCAGGCTGGTGGTGGTGGTGTAATGGTGTGGGGTATGTTTTCTTGGCACACTTTAGGCCCCTTAGTGCCAATTGGGCATCGTTTAAATGCCACAGCCTACCTGAGCATTGTTTCTGACCATGTCCATCCCTTTATGACCACCATGTACCCATTCTCTGATGGCTACTTCCAGCAGGATAATGCACCATGTCACAAAGCTCGAATCATTTCAAATTGGTTTCTTGAACATGACAATGAGTTCACTGTACTAAAATGGCCCCCACAGTCACCAGATCTCAACCCAATAGAGCATCTTTGGGATGTGGTGGAACAGGAGCTTCGTGCCCTGGATGTGCATCCCACAAATCTCCATCAACTGCAAGATGCTATCCTATCAATATGGGCCAACATTTCTAAAGAATGCTTTCAGCACCTTGTTGAATCAATTCCACGTAGAATTAAGGCAGTTCTGAAGGCGAAAGAGGGTCAAACACAGTATTAGTATGGTGTTCCTAATAATCCTTTAGGTGAGTGTATATAAAAAGCGATAGTTCACCCAGAAATTCTTCCAAATTTATTCACTCACTGTCATGTTGTTCCAAACCTGCTGTTTCCAGCTTTTCCACACAACAGCAGTTCAAAGTTCGTCAAGCTAAGGAAAAAACACCAACAAAAGTATTACAGTTGACTTAAATTTGAACCAAATTTAAGTGATTGTTCTCAGAATATCTTAGTCAATATATGTCATTCCTTCAGTCAATTTAAAGCTGCAGTCTGTAACTTTTTTTACTATAATTTAGCTAAAACTATAATTTTGATGGTGGATTGTAATCCAGAAAAGGTCCAAACGATGATCATCAGTGACAACTGGAGATTCACCCGTATTCAAAAGCAAAAGATTAGACTGTACGGAAATTGAAATCTACAGGTAATGCTAATACACATTGAATACACAAAGTCACGTAATGCTGATGTTGTTAAAATTAACAATTTGAGAACAAAGTATAACAATAATAATAATTTGCACGGTTTGATGTAATATGAGCTAAGCGAACGATTTAATCACCGTTGCCAAAAGTGGCAGACGTTACCTACTACTTGTTCAGATGACATTTTGTAGGGACAATTCTTATTTTGGTCATATTTCCAAGACGTAGAATTTGTGATACCAAAGTACAGTATCCACACCGGTGCAGTGACTGACAGCAAGCCGCACATATTCCTCAAAACATTAGATTAATCCGCGCTGAGGAGCCATGCCGATGCACAACCACTGCAATTGCAGGTTTCAAACAGAAATGGCGACAAAGAGGCAAAACTTACAGACTGCAGCTTTAAAGGGACCTGTATAACATGTAGTGATTTTGAGTTTGTGAAGGTGCCAGAAACCTAACAAATTACACTCAGAGGTTTGACTGTCTATTTAACAATCATTGTAACCGGACTGACAAAAACAAGCCCTTGAGTGTGTTCCCCAGCTACTGATGTTCTAGGATAAGCTCTCTTGTCTTTGTTATTTTTGTCTTCACTGAAGTTCTGTTTGGAGGAAAAGCCTTATTTTTCCAATCAATTCTTTCCATCATCCCAAATGGACATGAAACTCTAAGCGATGGAGACACACATATAACACGCACCTTCTGTCATACCCTCCTAGCGGTCCCATTAGTAGCAAGTGTCTAATCTCAGCCTGAGCCGTAATTAAAGAGACCATACAGAAGCATGAGGGAGTGCTTCTCTTGAGCGGTCGCAGCTCCTCCTGTGCTGCATTCTGTCCAAACGCTTGGATGAAATGTCTGCATGCTAATGACCAAGGTGCGAAATGTCCCTGGGGTCTGCGACGCATCACATTCTCCAGCCCACTCTCTGCTAAAGGTATGGTGCCGCCTGCTCCGGTTCCATGAGCAGGTTATGAATATGAGCTGGGTGAGGGCCTGGTCCCGCAGTGCCGGGCGTCTGTTTGACTGTGAGGGTGTTGACAGAGAAGGCAGGTGCTTTGATGGATCTGTGTTCTTCATTTGGGTCAAAGCAGGAGTCCTTCAGCATGTCAGGTGCTATTTTCAGCAGGCCTTGTCCCCGTCCCACTGGGAATTTCCTCAGACTTATTGATACAATTCCACTGCAAAAAAAAAGACAAAGAAAAAAAATATTTTTTTCTTTTGATATTTAGTTCTCTATTTATTTATCTATTTATTTATTTTTGTTCTGAGAGTCTATAAAAGTTGCATTCCCTGCGTCATGATAAATCAACGTCGATCATAGCTGGATGTTCCAAAAGTAGTGTGGTTTGGAATACTTTATTGTGAATCACTGAACCTGGCACAGCTTGCGTCAAAGGTCAGCTGCAATCTCCCAGCTTTATGTAGCGCTGGTTTAAGGCATAATGATTAAAGAAGATGACATCAGTTGTAGACTTCTGTTTACTCTGGATTTCAGCAAGGCGCTTTTGACAATTAGCTCTTCTAAAAATAACAGAAAACCATCTCTCTTCCAGTTGTTTCATTGCATCTTCATACATTTCTTCTGAGGTGGGAGATCAGGGCTTTGACAGGAAAAGATTCTCCCCTGATCCCTGATCTGGAACGAGTCCAGGACTTTGTTTGCTTGTGCCATTCATCTGTGTCAAGCTTAGTGATTCGACAAGTAAAATACAGCCCTGGCACAAACAAGCACGAATATGGCAACTGCCATGATGTAACTGAAAAAGACAGCGAGCATGTCTTTACGACACTTCCATGGACAGGAGACAAAAATAGGTTCTGGAAATCTTGAAGATCTTGATTACATTATATGAAGTTTTCAATTTTACAAAATTATGACATAGTAGCCCTCTCAGAAAAAAAGGTACAGTGGAGGTACAATTTTGTTCCTTGGGGAACAAAACATATAACTGTATCTTTAAAGGTACATAATTGGTCCTTAGGGTACAATTATAGCATTGTTTTCCTCTACTTAGAGAAGGGGTAGGCAAGTTTGGTCTTATTGAGTCGCTGTCCTGCAGAGTTTGGCTCCAACCCTGAAAGACATCTATAGAAGCTTTATCACCATTCGTTTAATCACCATTATGGTGATCAGTGTTTCCTTTAGTTGGGTAGTTTGACTCTTTGCTTTTTATGTGAGTTTGTGGTTTTTGTTAGTGTTAACAAAACACAATTCAAAAGAAGCCATAAACAAAAATTATCATGAAGAAAAATGTTTGACTAAACTCACTGACTAAAAATGTCAATATCAAGAATCAGCAATCTGAACAATGGTGACATACTAAATGCATGCTAGGAGCCATGAGTTTTATACTGTGGTGGCTTAGTAGGGTTGGAGCTAAACTCTGCAGGACATCAGCTCTCTAGGACCGAACTTGCCTACCCCTGACTTAGAGGTACAAAAATGTACCCTTAAGGGTACCACCCCAGTGACGGTGTAACGAGGACTCAGGCAGATTGGGATCCATGTGCAGTTTATTAAAATAACACAAACTCACAGTACAAGCAGGCATAGGTCGGTAAACCAGGGTGAACAGCAATATCAGAGGCAGTGCATAAATTGTGGGCAATAGGTCAGGGCAGGCAGCAAACAAATGAGAATTAATGTCCAGGTAAACAAAGATCAAGGGCAGGCAGAACAGGGTCACAAACGGTAGTCCAAGGCAAAGTCAAACACAGGCAGGACAATCACAGGGAATAACACTCAGAAATGCAGCTAGGGCAAACAAGACTTCGCAATGAATGAGTGTGAGAGCAGTGTTTATATATGCATGGTGATGAGGAACAGGTGTGCAGTAATCAGTCCTGGAGGGAGGGTGTATGGGAAATGAAGTCTGAAATGGAGGTTAGTAAGAGTTCGACCTCTGGTGGCTGACGATGGAATCTTCACCGGCGTTTGTGACAGACCTTAAAAGGTACATTTGTGTACTCTTTTTTTCCCGTTTTTTTGTTGTTGTTGTTGACAGTGCTTAAATTGTGTGATGTTATTGCCTAGTCATAGAGGAGACCGGGTATGGCTGTAACACTCTTTGCTTCAACATCTGTAACTCCCTAATTTTTTTTAGTTAGAGCACTTAAACTTACAAAATACCCACATTTGTTTACTACAAAAGGCACCAATTCAGACCTCTGAATAAATATGCCCTTATGAACTGATGTCAAATACATGGTGTACCTTTGTTACATTAGTGGGGTAGGCTATAACACATGCTGGGGTAAGTACAAGTACAAAAGAAGGTTAATTAAAGGTAATTAAACAAAAGAAGCAAAAACAGAAGGCTACATTATGCTTCAAAAATAGGTTGATTAAATCAATCCAAAATAATGTCTCTCTCTCTGTGACTGACCACATCTCAATACACATACTGTTTGACTTAGGAGTGTGTGCATGTGTTTGTAAATTAGTCTAGAAGATTCAAGATTCAAGAGTTTTATTTGTCACATACACAGTTATATACAGAATATACAACCGGCAGTGAAATATAAACAGGTCCGCTCCATGGACAGTGCAAATTCACAGTTAAAAACACAAGAGGGAAATTATGATAGATATATATATCTTTAGAATTATAAATAATCAAGTCAAGTAGAAGAAAAAAAAGTAAAAAAATAAGAATAAAGTGGAATAAAATAAGTGAAGTAGACTGTGCAGTGAGTAAACTGTAGACTTATAAATATGTGGTTAACAAATGTACAAAGAAATATAATGTGCAAACAGGTTTATAACAGGTTGTTACACAGTAACAACGAGAACAGAAAGTGCAGTGCAATGTCAGTATGTTTATCCTGAAGTGAAGTCACGTGGTGTTAAGTGACTGAGTTCAGGAGTCTGATGGCCTGAGGAAGAAGCTCCTCCTGAGTCTCTCAGTTTTGGCCATCAGGCTTGAGCGCTACCAGATGGCAGCAGCGTGAAATGAGGGTTTGCAGGGTGATTAGAGTCCTTGATGATCTTAGTAGCTCTACCTTTGCAGCGTTTGGTGTAGACGTCCTGCAGAGATGGAAGAGCTGACCCTGAGATACGCTCGGATAAGTGCACGACTCTTTGCAGGGCTTTGCGGTCATGACTGGTGCTGTTCCCATACCACGCTGTGATGCACTGAGTTAATACACTTTCTATCGCCCCTAAATAGAAAGTTTTCAGGATAGCTGGTGAAACCCTGAATTTCCTCAGCTGGCGCAGGTGGTACAGTCTTTGCCTGGCTTTTTTCACCTGTGTCTGAATGTGAGCAGTCCCAGGTCAGGTCCTCGGAGATGTTTACACCCAGGTACTTGAAGCTGCTCACTCTCTCTACTGGTGACCCGCTGATCATGAGAGGGGAGTATGTCCGTTGCTGTCTCTTCCTGAAGTCCACAATCATTTCTTTGGTCTTGCCAACATTCAGAGAGAGACAGTTGTCCTGGCACCATGATGTTAGATGCTCCACCTCGTCCAAGTATGCCGTCTCATTGTTGTTGGAAATGAGGCCCAGGACAACAGTATCATCAGCAAATTTGATGATAGAGGTGGAGCTGTGTGTGGACAAACAGTCATGCGTGTAGAGAGAGTAGAGCAGGGGACTCAGGACACAGCCCTGTGGAGCTCCCACACTCAGGGTGATGGAGGTGGAGGTGGACTGGCCTATTCTCACCACCTGAGGCCTGCCAGTGAGGAAGTCCTCAATCCAGTGGCAGAGAGAAGAATTCAGGCCGAGATCTAGGAGTTTGGAGGTTAGCTTGATGGGAACTATGGTGTTAAAGGCTGAGCTATAGTCAATAAATAGCAGCCTTACGTAGTTCCCACTTTTGCTGTCGATGTGAGTGAGGGAGGAGTGGAGGACATGAGAGATGGCATCAAACATCAACAAGAACAAACTGTGAATATTCTCAATAAGAGTCACAATGGTGACAAATGAATGTTGTTAACCCTGCAGTGCAGGTCTGGTGGGCCCAGAGACCACAAGGGTTTGAAATTAGCAGGTTAAAATGCATCACATTTTGCCAAGAAACTACAATTTAATCTAATATGTTAAATGATTTTATCTGATAAAATACAAAAAAAATATATATATATATAAAAAAAAAAAAAAAAAAAAATTAAAATATATATATATTTGTTTTAGTTTTGGTCAAACAAAATTACATTCTTACCTCAAAATCAGATTTTTCTTCTTTATACAATCTTCATGTTCCTATTTCCAGCATTGACAACCATTCAAATGGGATCTGGGAGGAAGTGGATGAACACTGAAATGATCACAGGACTCCTATAGCTTATCCCTGACTGCTGAAATAGATGGCGTGACAACTCTCCCCATGTTACTTACAACCATACCCGGTCTTCCTTAAACATAGAAATTAAACAAATACATTTATTAGTATTGTTTATTACATACATCACTGAAAGTAATGAAAACTTGCACTTTATGAGTCAGACAAATTTGTGAAGAATAATTTATCATACTGATTCCAAGTAGTGAGGGGAAGTCCATATCATTTCCGCAAAACCAGGTTTCAATAAACAGGTTAAAACAACAATTCAGCTTTTTAATGATGTCATTACATATTTCATGGGGTTGTATTTTAATTTATAGCTCTATGTTTTGTGCTAGGTTAATTTTAGATGATGGTTCTGACACCAATTTCTACCATATTCTTATCATAGAACAGCTATTCACCGAAACCATTCTGTACCTTTGCATAGTCCCTTTGAGAGGGGAACACGATATGGGAGCTTCTGTAAAATTGAAAACGGCTCAAGCAGAGACTTGTGCTGCTGTCCCTGTGAGTCAGCCCCATGAATCTATTACCGCTGCCTCAGATCTATCTGGGAATGTGGCTGCTCACATCGGATCAGCGGACGCTCCTGTGGGCAACCGACATTTTAATGAAATACCTGAAAAGTCAATTTGCAAAATCTCTTCTCTCTCCTTTTCTGTCATTAATTACAGCACCACAGGGAGAGGGGATTTAAAGCACTGTTTTAAAATGGAAATCTTTAAACAAATGGGTTGACAGAGAATTTGGTTGAGCTGAAAAATAGGGACTTCTCATGCATAATTGAATACACCAGATTGGTCCTAATTTGCTGTTACATTTGGAGAGATTAATGAGAGTTGCTTTGCTAAATGTCTCAACGTCACCTTAATGCAATTCAGATTGCAAATTTCTGATCACATCATTGTATTTTTGTTGTTGTTGTTTGTTTTTAAAGGACCTGTAACCTTGGCTACTGAAAGTCTGGTAATTTAATTTTCTGTATACTTAGTGTAGTTTTAAAGGGATAGTTCACCCAGATATGAAATGTTTGTCTCACTTACTCACCCTCAAGTTGTTGTATGTTGTAACCTGTATGAGTTTCTTTCCTCTGTTAAACACAAAAGAAGATATTTTGAAGAATATTGGTAATGAAACAATTGACAACACCCATTGACTTCCATAGTAGGAAAAACTGTCTGGTCACCAACATGTCTTCAAAATATATTCTTTTGTGTTCAACGGAAGAAAGAAACTCATACAGTTGAGGGTGAGGAAATCATTTTCATTTTCGGGTGATATTCGAAATTGCTGTGGACATTAAAACATTTTACCTGCTTTCAGGGTCATAATATTCTAATTATTATGTCAACAATACAGTCGTACACAGTGTATGGAAATGCAAAGTTTCATTTGAGCATTAATTTAATGTTCCAAAAAGTAATTTGTTCCTCAGCTCTCCGTCAGCAGGAGTGACTTGGCTGCAGTTTGTAATCCAATCCTCAGCCCCCTTAAATCTTCTTATGAGAAGAGAGCATGGCGGAGCATCTTGCTCGGGTAGGGACTGTTTCCTCAAAACTCATTTCACGTGTGGCTAAAACAGCAAATGGAATTTGTCCACCCTATAAAATGTGCCACCTCATTTAATTTAATAGCGCTATTCAGTAACCTGATGCTATTTTAGCCTCCCAATCAACCCGTCACATTGGCCTTGTACCCTTGTCAGTCAAGGCCTGAAATTTTCCCTCCATCCACTTTTTTTTCCCAATAAATAAGATCAGCACACAATAAAAATATATTTCTGGATTTATCTGGAAATAAATAAATAAATAAGATTCCAAGGAAAAATGCATTGTTGGATGTAATTTCTTCAGACATTGTTAATGGCAGACCTGTTTAAGCGATGGATGAGTTCCACAGTTCCACAGGCAAAAGGAGGCCAGAATCCTAAATTAGCATAGCTAAACATTAAACACTAATACTAAATCTCCCACTTAACATTAAACATTAACATTCATTTTAGCATTTACTCTCACTTTCGTGTTTCATGGCAAAGCAAGCTGGGAAATAGAAATCGGTTCGATTTTTGGTTAAATTTAAGTTAGTCTAAATTAAAAGAAACAAGTTCATGAAGCTCAAAACAACTTAATTTACTTACTTAAAATGTGTCAGTTTTGTGAACTCAAAAGCAAAAGAAAGTTCTATATACTCATAAAAGTTCTCTGATTAAACTACATTTTTAAATTTAAGTTTCTCCTACTCAAACCAATTAATTATTTTGAGCATTAGGGTTTACAGTGTGAAGGAAGCCACAGGGAGGAGAAAAGTCTGATGGGGCACACATAGAAACAATTTCAACCAATCTAATTTTTAAAAAAGATCTTGTGGTCTTATTCCTAATAAATGGGCTTTATGCATTTCTTTTCTATTGTAATACTACAATAAATCTAAATGAATTGTAGCTATAATATATTTTTATTGTTTGTATCTGTATGAGTGAGTCTTGAATAATTAATTCAACTGATTTGTTTGATCCAAACTGATTCATTTAAGAATAAAACATTGTGTGTTGCTTGGAAACACGTTTAATTTAATTTGATGCCTTTATTTTGTTTGGAACTGTTTTCATTTTTGGAGCAGAAATATACAAAGTAACTGGCAATACAGAGTCTAAAATGTATTTTACTCAGTATTAACTTCTTGTTTATTATGTTCTTGTAAAAAAATAATGCTAAACAAACTCCACATTAAAACAGCTTATAAAAACTACTTCATATAATTCTACATTTACTTAACTTCTTAAATTTGCAGGGTGAATTGACCCCGTTGGCAGGTCTCTTCTCAGAATAAATGATCACGTCATCCATAAATGTCTAAGGCCTTTGGATTCATAGTGCGCTAACAGGAACCATGCCTTGACGGAGACAGTTTAACAGCACAGTGTTGCCTTTCGGCATCTCTTTGTCACCTGGCATTTCTCCAAGATGTTTTCAAAAAGGGTATGTCATTTTTGTGAAAATGTCAAAAGTGCAAAAAGAAGCTAAACTTCCTGAGATCTCCAAGCATTCAGCATCCAGACTGTCACAATCTGAATGTAGGATATATGGCACAACTAAAATTATGGTTCTGTTAAACATATGTGCTTATCTCTGTCTGCATGTCCATTTGAAATGAGATAATTTACAGGTTTTTGGATCACATGCAGGATCTAATTCCCTGTCTCCATCGCTTTCTCTCTCTCTCTTTTTTTAATTTTTTTTAAATTAATTAATTTTTTTTTTCTTTTTTTATCAAAGCACATGACAGCAGGCTGAGCTTCTATCACCACCATGTCAAATGGTTATAATCTTCTGACAAGACTGCAAAGACGTTCTTGAAGTTGAGAGCTGTGAAAGAAGGGGACCACTTAATCTCCTTTCCATCTCCCTTTTATTCGATTAATCCCCAGCACAGCTGTTTGAGACACTGTAAGATTGTGTAATGTGTCCCATCCCACTCATGCTGTAATTGAAAATGATGATCTCTCTCAGTCAAGAGCAACCAGAACACTTCTTTAACTCTGAATTAATGTCCAGTGTGATGTTTCCTATTTAAATACTCCAAGATGAAAGAGTTAATTTCACAATTATGAGAATTAACTTTGATGAAATCTGCTCTGACTTATTGTGATGGAGATTGACAATAGCACATTGCTTTATTCACTGTAAAATAAATAAATAAATAAAAATTACAGTAAAAAAACGGCAGCTGTGGTTGCCAGGACTTTACCGTAAAAAATACGTTAGCAACGTTTTAGGTTTTATCGGGATAGTACTTAGCTTACTGTCTATTTTACATTTCAAAACCATATAATTTAAAGGTTTTTATTGTAATAATTACGTGAAAAAACGTAAATTGACATTCCCAGAATTCCCTGAGTGACACTTCACATTTAATGTATTTTCGTTGAAGTAACTTTTTCTTAGTTTTTTCTAATCAGTTATGTACATTAGGGTTTTATGTTACATCTAATGTTGTTAAATTAATGTTTATTGTATTTTTTTTATTTCATGTGTGTTACCATGATGGTGTTTAGTGTTTGTGCGAATGACACAGTGCAAACCTTCACTCAAAATAATTATTCAGGACCTTCATAGATATGACACATTTAAATTCTGTTCACTTTACTTAAACATATCTAATTTTGTCACAACTTAATTTAATTGTGTTCAATCAACCTAATCTATTTAAAACTGAAGTTTACTTAATTAAGTTGTGTTAAAACTACATTAAATATTTGTGTTGACATAACTAACTAGGCAGTGGATCTGTAGTTCCCAGCATGCTTTGCAAGGGACTCCATTAGGAGAGTAAATTTAGGGATTAAAGTGTATATATATAATATCGCCCTCCGAAAAGCTGCTTGTGATGAGCTTTGATTCATTGTGTGATTCATGTTGCTACCACATTCTTTTATCTTTTTTACAGTGTAGATATAAAAATCCCTGCAGCATTAAATGTCAACTATATTATGAAATGTAATATTTTAATTGTGTATAATTGCACACATGCGTCACTTTCAAATTGTTTTGATTAAGCAGTGCTATTTAGAACTTTTTTTGTCTTTTACTCTCAAAATTTGGCTTTCTATGATACAATACATTTTTAATGCTACGATAAATTTGTAAAAACGATATAAATGAGACACTGTATGTAGGCTATTATTACTTTTTGGATTGTGTGTAGTGTAGTGGTGGAGATATTTTCGTTACGCAAAACACTGATTAATTCAGAAACAAAACAATTGACTGTATTCTGCTGTGTCCCAATTCAAAGGCTTCATCCTTCCAAGGCTGCATTCAAAGGCTGATTCCGTCACCACAGCACAACCAATGCTGTCCCGATTCGAAAGCTTCTTCAAATGCGGCCTTGAGTGTGCCCTTCGTTTCGAAATGAAGGATAGAATAGAGCTTAGGGCTTTAACTCAACTTTTAGATTCGGTGCTTCTGAACACTCAAATGGATGCTTTCTTGTTTCCTTGCTCCTCTGTCCTCCAGCCCGTGACACCAAAACCGATCAAATTCAGCCATCTTGAAGGACATCTCAATTCTCTAAAGCTGCATTTAACTTCAGACATACACTCGCAAACTTCCCCACTTTCACAAACTTTCCCCACAAAGCACTTCCTCTTGGGGGGAATCATAGACATAAAATAGGCAGCGGACACCAAGTATAAATAGCAACAAGATTCTATTTACACTAAGTGAAAATAACATTTTCTTATCGATAGATGATATTTGCACTAAGTGCAAATATCTGTAGATGCTATTTATTAAGTGAAATAACATACTAAGTGAAAATAGTGATATATATTCTATTTACACCATGTAAAAGTATCAGTTCTTTCCAATGTGTAAATAGTAATTAGATGCTAATTATACTTTATTTTGACATATCCATACTTTTTGCACCTCAGTATTGTTATAAATTAACAGGATGCAATAATAACGTTGTTATTCTGAAGTAGACTCAGAACACACAGGAGATCATTATGCAGGGAGTTTATTGACAACAACAGAAACTGAAGAATTGTGGTTTGGTAAGTAAGCAGGTTGAAGATACTTTAACTGTTCTGATGAAGAATGTAAGATGATGTTTGCATTACAGGCTCAGGAGATTGTGGATGGTGATGGAGACTAACACACGGACACGCTGGAGAGGAGAACACAGAAGAGGATCACAGGAGGTAGGTACAGGAGACTCGCTGGAGATCAGACTTGGAAGGCGTCTAGGAAGGAGTCCACAACGTATAAACAAGACCAGACACTGAGTGAGGTGAAGTGTGTGTTTATGTAGCAGTCTTGATGAGGGAGATGATGAAGTGCAGGTGTGCGTGGTTAGTACTCAGGGGATGGTGTGCACTGTGATTGGCTGGTGAGTGAGCCTGGCAGATCTGTCACAAACGTTTATTAAAATTATTAAATGGATGCCGCCTTAATGGAACAATAAAAGCCCTCCATACACCTACCCCTAACCCTACCCAATAAATGCTTTTATTATTATTATTAAACATTTCATTAGGCACATTATTTTCACTTTTAGAACATTTTCTTAATTTTTATTGAAAGTAAATTCCAGTGTGATATGTGATGGGAAAAGGGAGAAGAGTGAGCTCGGCAAAAGGCGGATTCGAACCCGGGTTGATCGCGTCAAAACCTAGCTGACTACGCCACTAGTAGTCGCAAGAAGCTGAACTATGCACGTCTTTTTTAAATCTTGTTTGGCCCAACCAGGCATTGTTAGGCGGAGCTAGTGCAAATAGCACTTGCCAACAAGGCACGCTATTTGCACTTGGTGTAAATAGACACTCGGAATGTGTCTATTGAAATCCCCACCGCCATTTTGAAGTGCAAACTTTGTCAAGAAAAGTTTATTTGACAGACCCTTGACCTTTGATTTTGAGTGAGTCTACTCATGGGCTGCTTCTCATTTCTTACTTGTCCATCCTCGTTTCCTTTCCTCGCGTCTTAGCTCCACCCCCTTAGGATGCGAGTGTAAGGGTGGATCGCCTACAGTGGTTCTGACTGCAGGGTTGCCAAATGACTAAAGAAACAAGCAAGATGATAGAAAACTGTACATTTCTCGTCTTTACCACCCACTGCAGCTTATACCAATGACGGAAATAAGCGCAGTTACAATAGCAAAATATGTTGGAGAGCGTTGCTATAATGTGACTATATTGTATTGCAATAGGTAACACTTCAAAGTCAATACCAAATCAAAACCAGTTAGCAAATCATTTGTAATTGAAAGAATTTAATGACAAAATCTAGTTATGGTTACACTTAAAATAGTTACAAAATAAATGTATGAGATGATAACTTATACCATTAAGCATGAATGTTACCTGAGGGATAGAAAGAGAGAGGGGGGAGAGAGAGACAAAGAAGAGAAGAGAGCAAAGAAGAGAAGAACCAAAGAGAAGGCCCTCAAGAAGAGAGAGCCAGAGAATAAAAGAGACAGAGCAACAGTTACAATCTTCTTTTATCTATTCCTTGACCATGTCACTGAAACCCTAATGTGAGACATTCAAACTGACCAATCAGACCAAACTTCCCCCACTGTACTACAGGTGTGACATTTGGCCTACAGGCCTTCAGCATTTCTGTGTCTTTAGGAATTCCAAATGGCCCTTCTGGTAAGAAAGATGGGGGTTGAAAACAGTAAAGCAAATGTCTTTGTTCGTTTTCAAAAATCAAATATCTTTGATTATTTTCAGGAAGCTTCCTCGATCCTCACTTATTGCCTCCTTGCGGTGCAATTAGAGAATTGAGATGTCCTTCAAGATGCCCGAGTTCGATCGGTTTCCGGGTCACGGGCTGGAGGATGTAAGAGCAAGGAAACGAGGAAGCATCAGTTTGAGTATTGAGAAGCACCCAATGCAACACGATTGTGACGTCACAGCAGATTGTGTGTAATTAAAACCCCCACACAACTCTAGTGTATGATATTGGAGTTATTTTGATATTTAACCGTACGTAATACTTATTGTAGCTACCTTAACCATTCTACGGTCTTCGTTTGGGAATTATACTCAGGGTCTTTGGGGTCTCCACAGACCACAGGCAACAAAATGTAATTTTGTAACAAAAATATTATTATTTTTTTAGAACAAATGTAATTTTACTCTGTTTATTAATGTTTTTACTCAACATCGGTGCAGTTTTGGAGTATATATAATAATTTTTACATTTATATAAATAAATTAAAAATATTTTTTTAATGGATTTTCACACAAAATATTTTTTTCTAATGTAACATTCACTTTATAAAAGACCCAAATTTCTAACTTTCATTCATGGGAATAGCATGGATAATTTGACATGGTTTAGTGTAAGATTTTTGTCCATCTTTTCGAAAATACAGTTTTAAAATAAAAAAAAAAAAGTCATGAGGCTGCAGAGCTCAGAGCTCAATTTTAATGTGCTATTTTACTGACTGAAAGACATATTTTCACAAGTATTTTTCAGTTGGATTCATATCTAAATGTTATGAAATCACAATTATAACAATTCAAATTATTTTTGTCAAAGTTTAGCAGTTTTTTGTACTGAAAGAATATTTTTTCAATGATGTTACATTATGATTAGAATCAAACCTGAACAATAGAAAAGTTGGAAAAGTTCTTTAGAGAGTTCTTTATCTGATTTTCTTATAATTCTACAGATTTAATCTACACTTCAGTTACTAACTGTAACAGAACAAAAATTAATAGAAATTAACAGTTATATTACATATTGAGTAAAAAATACACATGAACATCAAAATGCAATGAACTCAACAGCAATAACAAGCAATAACAATGTATTCCTGTGTGTGTTTGTTTGTGTGTGTTTGTTGTGTGTGTGTGTGTGTGTGTGTGTGTGTGTGTGTGTGTGTGTGTGTGTGTGTGTGTGTGTGTGTGTGTGTGTGTGTGTGTGTGTGTGTGTGAGCACGACCATTTTGCATTGTGGATGTTTTATGCATTGTTGGAAATGTGCCACTTGATTTCTGTATGTGTGTTCTGTTGTTTCTGTTTTTGAGGATGAATTTTGTCCATTTTCTATGCAGGGTTTCCAGAGACCCCAAAGACCCTGAGTGTGACTTTTTTTGTCACACGAACATAAAAACGGATATCAATCCAATTCATTTTTTTATTTGTAGATCTATAGAGTGTTGACAACGGTACAAAGTCTCATGCTATTTGGACAAAGGGAACGTTTTTTTATTTTTATTTGAGCAAACGTGCCTTAGGAGACCTTAGGAGGGTTAAGCTGACTTAACACACTTATAGTTTGTTGTATTGTTATCATTTTCGTTTTTTTAATAGCTATGTTGTTTTTTTTGCTACAGCTAAGGATTTTACGGATCCTTTAAAATTAAATAACAATGAACTCCTGAGCTGTTGTATATCAAATGCTATATGTGTTTGGACTTTTATTTTTTTAACAGCCCAAGCATACATGCAGGCCTATATAATGGTGCATAAAACAAAAGATGTAAAAAATATTATTTATGAGTCCGAAGAATGCAGCCTTTGAATTTTAGGACAGTGGGACAGTCTTAATGAACAATGCTCACAACACCACTGCTTTGACACTGTTTTTGTTGGCAAAAATAGAAAAAGGAACTTCTAATTTTGTGTCTAAAATCTAAGTTGTTCTAAGTTGCACATACCTGTTGTTCAATATTAACTTATGCATAAAAACAATATCACAATCGCAAATGCAGATTGTGCAATGCAATTTTGGCAATTGGCAAATTTTCTTGTAACTTTTACATCTGTTATTTCGATTTTGAAGGTCTACCATAAACTTTTTTTTATATAAAAGCTGGTACTATTTGATGTTCATCCCATTAAACATCTGAGCTGTCACATATTTCATAAAAATCCTTAAATACAATATTTGTTGTTTTTTTGCTACAGCTAAGGATTTTACGGATCCTTTCAAATTAAATAACAATGAACTCCTGAGCTGTTGTATATCAAATGCTATATGTGTTTGGACTTTATTATGTTTAGTAGGATACAGTTATGTAGCCTAAACAAGCATATGACACGACATATCAAGCTTATTTATCTTCCGCATCATTTTAGAGGTTCTGAATTAAATATTTGACCTTAGTTTAATGGCTGGAAGTAAAACCATAGTTATGTTTTTCATTTATCTGTATTTCTACTTATTCCGGTTCAGCTGTATGCTCTGCCAGTCTTTCAGTGAACAGTAAATGGACCATTCTTAGCTTCTGTAGGGTCACAGTAAGTCCGTCTGGCACATACCAAGAATGATGAACTTGAAGCATGACTCTAATTTATTAAATTCAAAATGCTCACAAACCCAGATGCCAGAGATGCTGAATGTTTGCCCAGGCATTTCTTTAAATAATCCCTTTTCCTCATTCAAATGGATTTGTTCAAATCTAATAATGTTCTTGATTTGGCCTTTTAGGTCGAGGTTATTGCAGTTTGTTGCTTTGGTGTTGAACCCGGAAATGAGTTAGCGTAATTCTTGAGATTGTATCGTCTTGGCAGCGTCGACATTTGTAAGACCTCCAATATCTTTGGATTAACTTCTCAGTCTCCAAGAGCTTGTTAAATCTTTGGTCAAGATGTGCACTTTGATTGGAACTCAGTCAAGACTTAAAGCGTGCCTGTCGCTGCTTTTTATTGATGTGTCCTCTCTCATTGGGGGACCATGTTACATAAAGATGTCCAAGAAAGACATAAAGCAGGCAAGAATTAATTAGCATTAATAAGAATATACTTAGAAAATAGACAAACGTGGACTACACCAGTTACATAAGAATGGCATGTTTCCTTATGAGTTTCCTCTGTGCAGGATGGTTTGAAATACCTTATGGCAGGGATCTCCATCCTTTTTAGGCCTTGGTGAATAAAAAGATAGTATAGGGAGTGGGACTACCTGTTAGGCTACATATTGTTTCCTGTCCTAATTCAATTGTGATCAAAAAATAATTGGTGGAATCCCTCTGTTAAACTCTATTACTTGATTGAAATTCATATACAATATTAAAATATTATTTTAAAGTCCATGCTGTGCAGCTTATGAAAACTGCATGATTCTAGTATTTATGATATTAAACCCATTGATCTCTCATCTACTTGATATCTTGTTGAAATCATAACTTTGCTGCCAAATTTCCAGTTTTGAGTCTATTATAAATTTATGACAGTAATACCAAATGCCCTCAGAGTCGATCCCCAGAGATCTTTCAAGCATTCATTGCAGTTCACTTAGCTTGCAGTAGGAGGTGTTTTTTTTAGTGCCATGACATTGTCTGGGCACTGGCCTTGAATCAAACTAGAGAGCTCAACAGAAACTAATAAATGTGGAACTTCATCATTCCAGTGCAGTCACTGTCCTTCCCAACTTCTTTAATTCACCATCTCAATTTTACAATTGAGCTTTTGATTACGCTCTGTAAATGACTGAAAAATCAATAAAAGATGCCCTTATGGGCATTTTCCCAGAACTATGAGACTCGCATGACGTAAGTGGCCCATGACTCAAGGTTAAAGGCTTACCAAGTGTTTGAGCCATATCATTTATAAATGTTAAAAATGTTAAAAATGACCCTGGTTTGAAGAGTGCTTTTTCAGACGTCAGTCGTAAATCAAACGTGATCGCAGATTAGTATAAGGGTTGTCATATCTAGATTTACCATGTGCATTTAAATTTAACTTACATTTATTGCAAATAAAATATGTTCACTGTATGTCTTAATTTAATGCTTTGCACAGTTGTACATACAGCATCTTCTATATTTCTATATGTATAAGACATAACATTTGAGGTCTACAATTTCAATTAAAGAGGACATCAGATAAGAATAATAAAGCATTTGGTCTATCATATACTGAAAAAAAGGTGTGTTGGATTTACATGATTTAATCATGTACATCGGTTCCACATGAATCAATTAAGTTAAACAAACATAATTTGTTCACATAACTTCAACATCATGGAATGAAGTAATTTTTAAGTAACCCAATTGAGTAGTCTCAAAATGATTTTAATATGGCTCCCTAACAACAGTGGTGTGCACAGGGGGGCTTGAGACCCTGCCTATTTAATCAAATCACAAGTTTATTTTGTTCTTGTATATTTTTGTGGGCACTTGACTGAATTATAAGACTGTATTAACTAGCTTCCATTCTATTAGCCAGCAATAGCACATAATGAACATGTCAAGAGCTAAGTATGAAATGCTCTTTAATGACATGAGCTGTATCAATCCACAGCCTAAGCAATTGCTCCACTCTTCTCCACTATGGTAACCCAGTGTAATTTAAATGGTTCTAATTTGGTTCCAACATAATTAAACATTAAACACTATTAAACAATATAAAGCCTACCCCTTATCTAATTTTGCCCAAAAACACTTAAAATAACACTTAAGTTTAACAATTTTACTCTTCTTGTCAAGTCCTAAGCAAAGCATGCTGGGAACTACAGTTTCAGTAAAAATCTTTTCGAGTACTTAATTGGTTCACATTCACCCAAAATAATGTAATCTAGTAGATTGCACATTTTAGAGAATGACATTAATCATAAGCAAAGAAATCACGTTTAGAAGAGAAACACAATTTTGTTGCGTAGATCACAAATAATATGATGAAGTAAATGAAATAGATATGCAAAAAGTCAAAAACCTCAGGTTTTTAAGGTGCATTGAGGACCAGGCCACTGCTCCTGAAAGTATGGTTATTTCAGGGTAATTTGTCTTTCAAATATTGTGTTTCATTGTTCTTGGCATCAGGCATTAAAATATCTCTAGCTAATACTGAAACGCTTTCTGATTAAAAAAAAACAAAAACATTACACACATATTTATTACCATTCTTAAAGAGATAAAAAAAAATGAAAATACCATTATTTACTCAACCTCATGTTGTTCCAAACCTGTATGACTTGCTTTCCTTTATGGAACACAAATTGACTACTTTTATTTGGATTTTTGGCACTCGTTGTTGCTTGAAAGCCCTATAGTCCCCATCCACTATCACTGTATGGAAAAGAGCAGTGTGAACATTCTTCCTAACATCTCTATTTATATTCCAGACAGGGACGTCATACAGAGATGGAGTGACATGAGGGTGATTTTTTGTATTAGCATGGCCTTGTATTTTTGTTAGCCTGAGTGCCTGAGTACATTGCGAGATCATGTGGATAAGCAACCAAGGAAGATACTTGTCACACAAGACTTTCAAAAACTTTCAAATGCCACTGCATCAGTGATGAACAGTCCTGAAAATGAATTTATAGCTCAAGATACTTATGGGAATAAGAGATGATTATACAATGTAGAGCTGTGTAAAAAAAAAAAAAAAAAAAAAAAAAAATCCTGCCCTCCTTTGAGTGAGATGCTTCATAAATCTTCAAAGATCTAAGAGACTTCCTTTTGAGATTTATGATTTATATGTCTTTGTCATCAAGTGTACAGTTATTTTAATATATTTTGCTGATGTTGTTCATTGGTGCTGTTCCTTTTGGACATGTGGTATGGTAACTCTGGAATTACTTGGATTATTTGAGCTGTACATGACTTCATGACCGCAGTGTCCTGACCACTTTTTAATATATACCCACAGAGAGACACAACACTGTATTTCCTCCTGGTGGTCACATATAAGCATCACAGTCTGTGGTCTGTGAAACACAAGCAGAATTTGTGTGTAAATCAATTGTAAATCTGCTTACATAAATTGTTGTATTGAATTGAATGCAACAATTTACATAAGAAGGTTTTTATAAAAGATTTACATAAATCATTTCATAAGTGAGACATATAGTATGTGTAGGTGTTAGGGTCACTTTAGACACACTTAACAAAAGAATGTCTTTGTAATATGTAACAAAATATTAAACCACTCTATTTGATTTGAGTTTTGCTAATTTTTGATCTATGCAATGAAAAACATGACTTGTATTCGGCTTTGATGTCCAAAAGTTTACTTGTATATGGCTATTGTATATACTGCTGTTGAGTAAAGAGCTCAGATAGAGTCAATAAATGATAGCGCTGACTCTTATTTTTATGTTTTAATGAGGGGTACATTTTGAATTATAGTAATAAAGTGCTACAAAAGAAAGGCCTTATATTACCAAAGATGATGGATGGATGGATGGATTGATGATAGATAGATAGATAGATAGATAGATAGATAGATAGATAGATAGATAGATAGATAGATAGATAGATAGATAGATAGATAGATAGATAGATAGATAGATAGATAGATAGATGGATGGATGGATGGATGGATGGATGGATGGATGGATGGATGGATGGATGGATGGATGGACATCGATAGATAGATAGATAGATAGATAGATAGATAGATAGATAGATAGATAGATAGATAGATAGATGGATGGATGGATGGATGGATGGATGGATGGATGGATGGATGGATGGATGGATGGATGGATGGATGGATAGATAGATAGATAGATAGATAGATAGATAGATAGATAGATAGATAGATAGATAGATAGATAGATAGATAGATAGATAGATAGATAGATAGATAGAAACACCACACTATAATGCACAAAGTTATGTCAAAAGTTAGCTAACACACCAAAACTTAGGAGTGAATGCAACAGACTGAATTTATTATAGCTTACATGAGATGGCAAATATGAGCCAAGAGATATTAAGCATCTAATTACCATGCTCATCAGATTATAAGCATAAATACACAATGGAAAAACACGATTTATTGTGTTCCTGAAATGTTCTTAGCTTGTACATAATCAGTTTATACCTGCATGAGTCATTGATCATTTTAAGAGCTGCAAATAACACATATCACTTCACTGACAGTCATGCATATTTGAATATACTCATACAGACTAATTCCAACTACAGGATTAAAGTCAGTGAAATGTAATACTCTTGTGCTGAACAACAAATGCATATTTGTTTCTTTTGATTAGGAGAAATGGAAGGTATTCTAAAAATAAAGTCCTGTGGTAACCGCTGTGTCCACTGTTTTTTTGCAACGGTAATTATAAGCAGGCTGTCACATTTTAAATTGCTGCTTTCAGATAAACCACATAGAGGGACATTCACGAAGTTTAGCATATTGTTTATTACCTGTTTCCCAGCAACACACAGCAACAAGATGCCAAAAGAGTGAAAAGCTCAAAGAAAGACTGTGAAACTAATCGTTTGATGATAAGCGAGATCCAGCTCTACTCAAGCACAGAGCTTTTAGGAGACAACAGGCATCTTCTTAATGACCCGTCTGCGCACTGGGTTTGCAGGTGCTGCGCTCACGCCGGCCCTCTCGGTCTTAAGTTCATCGATAAAGGTTTCCAGTGGTCCAAACTTCTCAGTCAGCTCACCAAGATGAGTTTTCAGGGCATTGAACTCCTTGTACAAGTCATCTAGCGCCTCAGAGAGAGGTTGGATCCTGGAAAGAGTTAAAGAGAGAAAGAAATATGAGAGAAGCACACTATAGCGCAGTCACTGGTTGGCAAAGAGCTTTGAGGAATATAAACATGACTAGTTTCCAAACCATAAGGAGCCAGGAAGTTTGCCATTAAGCACATAAAATATTTTGCAAGTTTACAGCATAATTAAATGTTCTGCTCTAAAAAGAACACAGTCCACATTTTCACATGACTGCAGATACCAAAATAACAATGTTGTGTTCCTGCTGTTTTCTGTCTGTGGAAAGAAAGAATGCCTGAATCTGAGAGTTTGCTGTAACACATTGAAAGTCTACCTGGAGTAGTCAGGCAGCAAGGACTGATGGTCATTCTGCAGGAGTCCTTTAACTTGGTTCAGGATGTCAAACCTCCAGTCATCAAGCACTTGAGTTAGATTTGCAACTCCTCGCATGCTTACTTTCTCAGCTGAGGACCCGAAATGGAATATTGTTTACAATTTTTTATAACCAAACAAGAGTAATATTACGGTATTTTTTGGTTCATATGAACAAAAATTGTGAAAAAATACTTCATAGCATAGCAGCAAGAACAAATAAATGCATTCATTAACCAGCATGTGTTTTATTAAGCAAAAAGACATCGCTCACAGCCGACACGGTAATTCCACTCCTCTTTTGCAGGGCGTCTCCTCTGACCACAGACTATGACCACGGTCATGGTCAGAAACAACAGGCTCACCCTGAAACTCATCCTAGTTCTTGATGTTTCCTGCACAAGTACAACCAAAGACTCAGATTATGTCCTGAAAGCAAATTTCTTCCCCAAGAAAATGTTGGAATGACTGCCCAGGTCTTTTCCTCTACTCAAGCAGATGATGTATGTTTACTGAGAGATAAATCAAGCCCTGTGCTTCTAAACTCACTATTAATCTTAATCCTAAAAATAATATTGGTGCATAAACACTATATTGGGTTTCAGGGCACAATCTGTGCCGACTTGCCTGATAGCTGTGCATGAAATATTCTTCATGGTCTGTAAGACAGCTACATTTTTTAAAACAATGTGCATGTAAAAATAGAATAAAAACAATATAATGCATTAAAAAAATCTATATGAAATCTATAAACAAATACAAAGAGCCAAAACAATCTAGATTCTTGAAATAATATAAGTGTGCAGGTCTAAATACCCATTTTTACATACCAGTCAGAGAGAGTTTGGGAAGATGTGTGCTCTTTACAAGTGCCCCTGCAGTTCTGTGTCTGGGTAGCTGCACCAGTCTGTCCCAAGACTGAAGAACACTCCCTCCTTTTAAAAAACATTCCCTCATCACACACATCTTTTCCAAACACTTGGCTATGAGCAAGCCACTGGTTTGAATGTCAAAACTCTTCCTTGAGGTCCAAAGAGTTCTGTAAGGATTCGTTTGCTTAGCTATTTGCTTAAGTTTGGTTCTGTCATTGCCATGTCCAAGTAAAATAATACAAATAAATATTGTATAGTAGTAGTATTGTATATTAGTAGTAGTAGTAATAGTAATAGTATTGCACTTTTTTGTTTGTAGCTGTTATGTAGCCTGACACATTCTTTTTTAAAGAGATTTATAAAGGGAGCCTCTTTTATTTAATAGTCTGAAATTTGAGAAGTTTTGTTTTTGTATGACAAAAATACATAATTTTATTAAGAAGGTGTAGTATGTATTTCAGCTTCTGCAGAGCTCGACAGAGACCCACTAAAATAATTATATAATGATTGTGGGTGCGTCTCAATCGGCTGCCTAGCTTCCTTGGTCGTGAATCAGTATATCGTGTACATGAATGTGGCTGACTCCCTGATCAGTGCCCTGTCTACCGAACTAGGGAGCTGAATGAGACGCACCCTATGTCACATCCGTTTTTGGGACGGTTGCTAAGCGACAGGACGGTTGCGTCGTGTCTCTGAAAACACAGAAGATTGCATCCTTAACTTTATTAATTTTGACATTTTTGTTAATGAGATAAAGATACATGTAACACTTAATAAATAATGCCGCTAACAACGATTAAAGACGGCGAATACACGGCCACCGTGTACAAAATGGTGAGTTATTAGCTGCACAAGCTAACAGGCTAGCTTAGTTACCACTGTTATCTTGTGCTGTTTGTGGTTATGCTGTTCTTTTAGCGAAACGTTTGTCGTTTTATCGAAATGATTGGCGTTGTACTAATCATTATTTCTTTCTTTATAAGATCAAAGAAGGTCGATATGGAGACGCAATTCATATTCTCAGCAAAGAACATCAGAAACATACTAAAGTAAGTTACAGGAGTCAAACTGGACTCATTCTTTACATTGAACCAATCAGTAAACGCCCTACAGGCTAATAAGGTTATGTTATATATTATTTATTTATTTATTTATTTTTCTTCCCCCTAATATTTTTATATTTTTCTGACAATCTGTCACTGTTTATGTCCAGTCCAGGGCTGCTCTGTCTCTCCTAGGCTACTGCTACTATCACATGCAGGACTTCACTAATGCAGCAGAGAGTTATGAACAGCTGATACAGCTTCACCCAGAGGTCGAAGACTACAAACTTTATTACGCCCAGTCACTATATGGAGCGTGTGCATTCCCAGAGGCCATGAAGGCTACTTTTCTCTTGGACAGCACAACTACTCATACTAAGGTGAACACAACACACATATTAATTTGTCACATCTGCAACGAACCTTGAAACTATTTTGCACTTTTGAGACAAACAGCACAGGATAGCACAATCAAATTTATAGATGTGACCATCCATTTCAAGAAGTGGTATTTGTTCATTTTTGGTGCCTTATTTTGAGGAGTATTCCACACATGTGGCTCCACAGTTCTGGGGCAGGAAAAACAAGGTATCCTAGATTTTATGGAACATTTTGCACATTATTGTACATCTAGTGTTACTCTACCATTCAAAAGTGTGGGATCATTAAGATTTTTTATTTTATTTATTTTTTTATTTTTATTTTTTTAAAGAAGATGGAAATCAATGATCAAAGATGCATTAAACAGATCAATTGATAATTGTGTTACAAAAGGTGTGTTTTTAAAATTTCTATTCATCAAAGAATCCTGAAAAAATTGATCATGGTTTCCATAAAAATATTAAGCAGCACAACTGTTTTCAACATTGATAGCAATAATAATTGTTTCTAGAGCAGCAAATCATCATATTAGAATGATTTCTGAAGGATCATGTGACACTGAAGACTGGAGTGATGATGCTGAACATTCAGCTTTGTCATCACAGGAATAAATTACTTCTTAAAATATATTCAAATGGAAAACAGCCATGACAATGCAGCCATGGTGAGCATAAGGGAATCCTTTTAAAAACATTTAAAAAAATCTTACAGACCCCAAACGTTTATACAGTAGTGTCAGATAAAACAACAGTTCTTTACTGTTTAATGTGAAGATCCTAACATGTCACATTGTATCCCTTATATTTTAAAAATTAATATCATTATTCGTCCTATTTATAAACAGATGATCAAACTGCAAGCTGCCATTAAATATGGAGAGGAAGATTTTTCGGGAGCAAAGGTAACATCTTTCTTCCATCATTTTTCAGCCTCATGCCATTCCAAACCCTTTCCTTCTTCCATGGAAATTTTTTATGTTTCTAAGTGCAGTTCTTGAAAAAATCTTGATTTTTCTTTTTTGTTTTTTTTTTTGAGAAGAAGAAATAAATTCATACAGGCTTGGAAAGGCATGAAGGCGAATAAATAATGACAGATATTTTCTATTTTTATTATTATTATTTTTTTTAAAGTGAACTTTCCCTTTAAGTGTCCAAATTCTTTTTGAGACCACAGTATACATGAAATATCAAGTAAGAACTCTGAGGTATGGCACATGTGGAAAATGAATCACTGTCTGACCACATGAACGATGTTTATTTTGTTGGAATATTTTGGTTTTGCTTCTTCAGTCTTTGGTTGAGCAGTTGCCTCAGGATGATCCAGACTACGATGTGGATCTCGGGTGCTTGCTTTATAAGGAGGGCGAGTATGAAGAGGCTTGCAAAAAGTTTATGTCCTCCATGAATGTACTGGGCTACCAGCCAGGTGAGCATGAGCTTCTTTAGCACTGGTTTCCGTTGAATTATAACTGTGTGTGTTTGTGGTGTCTACATGCTAGAGCTTAATAGACAAAACAGACAAACACACAAACTGGTCTCTCCCAGTAATTGTTTTGCCAAGAGTAACAAAACATAACATTGACTGGTTGACCACACTGCGTAAAAGTAGTAATTTTGATTTTTATGGAAATGAATGCGGTATGGAGACCTTTTGACACTGCGATGTTTTCTAAAACTAGCTGTGCTGGACTATGTCTTAAAGTTTTTTTCTTTTACAGATCTGGCATACAATATAGCACTCTGTTACTACAGTTTAAAGCAATATGCTTCAGCACTCAAATATATTGCAGAAATTATTGAACGTGGAATCAGAGAGCATCCAGGTATGTGTAACAGAAAATCTTTTTAAGATGTGTGATGTTATACAGTTCATTTCAGTGAAGGATTCTTATGTCTATAGAACTCAGTATTGGAATGACAACAGAGGGCATTGATGTAAGAAGTGTCGGCAACACCCTAGTCCTCCACGAAACCGCTTTGATTGAAGCCTTTAATCTGAAAGCAGCTATTGAATACCAGCTGAAAAACTGTAAGTATAGATAAACCATCCGACCCGATGTTTCACTTAGGCGCCTTCCTATCATATACTTTTTGATGTGCACTCTATTTATTCATAGCATATAATAAACCGCAAATCTATTAAAAGAATCTATGGCCTCCCAGGATTTCTAGTGGCATTTGCATTAAGCATGAGGTCTGCAGAAGTGTTTTGCTCAGTGGCTTTGTGCAAAATTTAGAATGGGGTGATGCTCTGTTTTGACTGCTTACTGTAGCAATTACTACTATTGAAATTCAGCGAATGTAATCCAGTGATACTGGCCTCTTATCTCTAAATCTTTTTTGCAGATGCTGCAGCACAAGAAGCACTTACTGACATGCCCCCTAGATCAGAAGAGGTACTGAAAATTAATTTTTTACTGATTTACACTAAAAACTTTGCCCCCTTGACACTTGGCATTCACATGCATTTTGTATCCGGATAGTAATATCCAATATCCATAGTTTCTGGATATTGTTGAGCAGAATTACATTAAAATGTGTCTGTTTGCGCATCCATTCGTTAGGAAAACGGCAATTACATATTGCATCAGAGGTTGCATTTACCTAGGGCTGGGTGATATGACCAAAATCTATCACAATACGAGTAATTTTATTTCACAATAACGATATATATCACAATGTTATGGAAGCTTGTTTCCGCCACAAAATAATTTTTTTTTTAAAGATAGTTCAATTCTGATGTAAACTAGCAATTGTGAGTTATAAAGTCAGAATTGCGTGATATAATGTCAGAATTGCGAGTTATAAAGTCAGATATAAACTTGCAATTATGACACTTTTTTTCTTGCAATTGCGAGTTTATGTCTTACAATTCTGACTTTATATCACGCAATTCTGACTTTATAACTCATAATGAGACTTTATATCATTTAATTCTAACTATGTAACTCACAATTGAGACTTTATATCACGCAATTCTGAGAAAAAGTCAGAATTGTTAGATAAAAAGTCGCAATTACCTTTTTAATTTTTTTATTTTGTATGAAACAAGCTTCCATACGATATAGTTATTTTTGCTTTAAATAAGGTTATGATATCAAAAATGTTGATACCATTAAAATTTCATAATTCTTATCACCATTTTCAATATCATTACTAAACTAAAAAAGTTTATTTCACGCTCAAGCGCTGAGCGTTCTGCATTTTTTACCAGTTGCCGAGAGTTGAAGAATGTTCAACTTTGAGTAAAACACAGCACAGCGCTCATCACTGTCACTTTGAAAGCATAAGAGAGATGACAAGATGACAATTTGAAAGATGACAAGAAGCATAATAACTGATTAAAATAATTTAAAACAAGAGCCAGAGCAAATACATTACATTGTATCAACATTTTTATATAGAATTAATACAGAAACAAAAATGTGATCTGTGAAATGAGATACTAGTAAAACTTCTGCGGATATTCCATATCATAACAATCAAAGAGTCTCAACTGAAAAAAACGCTGCGCTGCCAAAATGCTCTCAAGCGATCACAGGAAGGCGTTTTCAGCAGAGTGCCTAATGCTTTGGTGGACACGGGACCTTACTGAAGATAAGTAAACAACGAAAAAGAAAGAGCAAAGAAAACAAACTACAATAGAACAAAGACACAAATGAAATAGACCTGCTTGAAAAACTTCAAGCACTAGAAATACTACATAAAATGTATAAAGTAAATGTATAAAAAAAACAATGCATAGTCTTTACTGTGTAAATTAAATATGCATTTATTCTTATTAAAGTTACAAAAGTCAAGAGCAGTGAGAGATTTTCTCTTGTTTTGTTTAATTAGCATTAATAAAGACAATTTTTATTGTTGTTTACATACAATATATTGACATAATAAATATGTTGTTTACATCTATCTTTAATGAGTCCCTCGCTACATCTGTGGTCCCCACCTCCTTCAAAAAATCCACCATCATCCCTGTCCCTAAGAACAGTAAACCCTCTTGCCTAAATGACTATCGTCCAGTGGCTCTCACGTCTATAGTCATGAAGGTCTTTGAGAGACTCATTAAAAACACCATTTGCGCCTTCATTCCTGACACTTTGGACCCTCTTCAGTTTGCCTATCGTCCCAATAGATCGACTGAAGATGCCATCTCTCATGTCCTCCACTCCTCCCTCACTCACATCGACAGCAAAAGTGGGAACTACGTAAGACTGCTATTTATTGACTATAGCTCAGCCTTTAACACCATAGTTCCCACCAAGCTAACCTCCAAACTCCTGGATCTCGGCCTGAATCCTTCTCTCTGCCACTGGATTGAGGACTTCCTCACTGGCAGGCCTCAGGTGGTGAGAATAGGCCAGTCCACCTCCACCTCCATCACCCTGAGTGTGGGAGCTCCACAGGGCTGTGTCCTGAGCCCCTGCTCTACTCTCTCTACACGCATGACTGTTTGTCCACACACAGCTCCACCTCTATCATCAAATTTGCTGATGATACTGTTGTCCTGGGCCTCATTTCCAACAACAATGAGACGGCATACTTGGACGAGGTGGAGCATCTAACATCATGGTGCCAGGACAACTGTCTCTCTCTGAATGTTGGCAAGACCAAAGAAATGATTGTGGACTTCAGGAAGAGACAGCAACGGACATACTCCCCCCTCATGATCAGCGGGTCACCAGTAGAGAGAGTGAGCAGCTTCAAGTACCTGGGAGTAAACATCTCCGAGGACCTGACCTGGACTGCTCACATTCAGACACAGGTGAAAAAGCCAGGCAAAGACTGTACCACCTGCGCCAGCTGAGGAAATTCAGGGTTTCACCAGCTATCCTGAAAACTTTCTATTTAGGGGCGATAGAAAGTGTTTTAACTCAGTGCATCACAGCGTGGTATGGGAACAGCACCAGTCATGACCGCAAAGCCCTGCAAAGAGTAGTGCGCTTATCCGAGCGTATCTCAGGGTCAGCTCTCCGTCTCTGCAGGACGTCTACACCAAACGCTGCAAAGGTAGAGCTACCAAGATCATCAAGGACTCTAATCACCCTGCAAACCCTCATTTCACGCTGCTACCATCTGGTAGCGCTTCCAAGCCTGATGGCCAAAACTGAGAGACTCAGGAGGAGCTTCTTCCCCAGGCCATCAGACTCCTGAACTCAGTCACTTAACATCACGTGACTTCACTTCAGGATAAACATCGATACACTGACACTGCACTGCACTTTCTGTTCTCGTTGTTACTGTGTAACAACCTGTTATAAACCTGTTTGCACATTATACTCTTTGTACATTTGTTAACCACATATTTATAAGTCTACAGTTTACTCACTGCACAGTTTATTTCACTTATTTTATTCCACTTTATCCTTATTTGTTACCTTTTTTTTCTCTTGACTTGATTATTTATAATTCTACAGATATAGACATATATATATATATATATATATAGAGAGTACTTTTTTTTATATCCTATTTCTATTATAATTTCTTCCTTGTGTTTTTAACTGTGAATTTGCACTGTCCATGGAGCGGACCTGTTTACATTTCACTGCCGGTTGTATATTCTGTATATAACTGTGTATGTGACAAATAAAACTCTTGAATCTTGAATCTTGAAACATCAGGTCAATTTGGATGCTGTCACTTTAAGACAGACTGCACGGATCCAGTATACTTTGTAAACTGTTTACGTTCACTTAAGACATAAATTAAGTTTACTTGCAAAGATATGGTCACTTTGACACATAGGTATCTATGTGTATTTAACCGATCAAGCTCAATTAGGTGGCAAAAAGCACTCAGTTCAGTTCTCACTCGCTCTGAGCAGTGTCTCTCAGACAGTGCGCACATATACTGAAATGACTTCTGCTTGCGCTTCAATGGTCACCTGGTTTTAAATCGCAATACTTACAAACACATGCAAATGATAAGCTGTCATGACCGTAACCACAATAGAGACAATAGTCCTAAATCGCTACCAGTTGACACATTTCTACCGGTTAATCATGTCTACCGGTATATCGCCCACCCCTACATTTACCATATGTTTTCTGCCATTTACAGACTTTAAAACAGTAATGGATAATTCAAAATGCTTTTTTTTCATAAAGTATCTGGTGTATTATGTTGTCCTGCTTAAAAGTAATGGATGCTTATAGGGATTAGATCAGAAGAAAAAGGAGAAAAGTACATCTTAAAGAGTTCCCGCAAAAGCAGACCATGAGGGAGATGTGTGCAGATTTGGGGAGAAACTCTTAAGTGTAGTTGAGTGAAATAATTCATGGGATATTGTTCATTAAATTGGACGAGCAGATTGCAAGACCTCAGTGTCTGTTGATTTATTCATATTTTGCAAGCAGAATAAAAAGAGAAGAAGCTGCAAAAGCTCTTTAAAGACTTTTATCTTTAAAGATAAAAAAAATAAAGCATGACAGAAAATGTACAACCTAGTCCATCAAAGTGATGGAGAGTTATTATTTGTAGCGCAACCTCATTATATATGACTTAATCAACGTGATCATTAGGTATTGCTTTAATCAAAATGCATTTGCATTTACACCTTGTGACATTTATACTTCGTCAATTTGAAATTTCTAACCACCACCTCACAATCTGATTTACACTTGACTTTAAATGTATTCAAGTACTGTCCGATTGTAATCTGACCACCTGTTAATGTATTTATATATACTGTATATTTTATTTCAGTATTTTCCAGGTGATTTAGCTCTTCTCGTTTCTGTAGCAATGCAGAAAACAAAGGCTGCCAGATAAGATGAGATGCCTGTCAAGAGAATATTTTCTTCATTAGTTATGCTGTTTGATCTGAGCGTGCTCACTCTTGCAGGATAGCTTCTTATGAATCAATGTCATAGGCATGCCAATTCACATGCACTCTTGCAGAACTTTTATCCTATATTGACAGACCATGTGCCGCCCATTTCAGAAGAAAGAAAACGCTTTTTCAGTTTTACTTGAATAGCACAAGTAAATTTTGCTAGTTTAAATTATCCCAGATACTTAGAAGATTGTCTCTAGTAATGCACTGGGAGTGTGCTGTTTTTGTGATTCATGTGCAGGTTTAATCCTTTTCTGCAGGGGTTTGTATTGTGAGAGCTGGTAAGCCCACACCTGCTGGCTGGAATGATGGTGGGCTGCAGGGACATGTTTTGTGCTGTTTTTGTGCTGGCACCTAAAAGTTAATGAGTCCAAACTCCAAACAGTGATCCATCTTACATAAGCACTCATTAAATACACAGTTTCTTCCTGCAGGAAAGGTATTTTTAAACACTGCATCTGTAGCTAGGAATAGCGCAAGGAATGCACCAGATTTTAAAAAGAATTCTGCAAAGTAATATTCGCAGGGTTATGTTTTTTCCTTGAAAGAGATCCTATATATAGAAAGGAAATGTAACAAATTTTCGATTGAAATAACAATATTACAGTGCAGTTTAACTGTTAGTTACTAGATAAGTAATTCTCCATGCTGAAGTCTTTAGTTTATGCATATCTCTTTTTGAGAAATGCACAAGCGAACATATGCTGCCCTCTAGTGAACCAGAATGTCACTGTGGTGGTTTACCATTAATACATATGACAGTTTAAAGTTCATTTATGTCAATAGCAGTTATCCTTTAGTATATTTCGCTCCTTTAGTCTCTTTCTATGTGTAAGAAATACATTTGGAAGTTGGTCCGTATTCTGATCATTCAAAATCTATCAAGCATAGAAATTATGATTATGTCCATTGTAAGTATCTCTTTTTTTTTTACATTTAGGAGCTTGATCCAGTCACTCTTCACAACCAGGCCCTAATGAACATGGACACCAAGCCCACAGAGGGTTTTGAGAAACTTGCTTTTCTCCTTCAGCAAAACCCCTTTCCTCCTGTCACTTTTGGCAACTTATTATTGCTTTACTGTAAATTTGAGGTGAGTGTACTTTATTGATGAGTGTTCAGGAAAGTATTCAGTGTCTCAGCTTTAAAGAAACTGTATTATATTTTTTCTTTTTTTTCCTATAGTATTTTGACCTCGCTGCAGATGTCTTGGCTGAAAATGCTCATCTCACTTACAAGTTTCTCACACCGGTAAAGCAGAAATTATTTCGTAGCAATTTTATTTCCCTTCAGCTTTGTAGTATGTGCACAGTTAGCAATTTTAGTATTAGAAAATGCAATCATGTAGAAACAAGTCTACTTTTTATTAGCCCAAATAGTCGTTCCAGTAATAACATCCATATTGATTCCTCTGGCCGTAAGGCATTTGCAAGTAATAACACACCAGGTGATAATTACAGAGCTGCCTCATTCATATTGACATATCGGTCCAAACTCGCATCAAGACTATAGGGCTCTTTTTTTTTTCTTCTCCTTATATAGTACCTCTATGAGTTCCTGGATGCCATGATCACATGTCAGACAGCACCTGAGGAAGTAAGTGATCTTTTGCATATTTTTTTTTTCTGTGTTGACAAGTACCTAGTGAGCATTTGTTTTTGTTTTTAATGAATTTAACTTTGTATGTAATGTAGGCTTTCCGAAAATTTGACGAAATTGCTGGAAAACTGACTGAGCAACTACGCAAGGTTACAAAACAGGTTACAGCTTGGCATTTGCCCTTTTGAATTCACAGCATTTATGACTGCTTGTGTGAAATATTACCATTAAATCAGTGTTTCTGACACTGAAAAGGCTCATTACAATTGAGAAACTAATATCTCTTTCCTCTAAGGTGCAGGAAGCAAGGCACACTCGGGATGACGAATCCTTAAAAAAATATGTCCAAGACTATGACGAGGTTCTTGAGAGGTAAACTTAAGATTAATTTACATTTAGTACATTAATGCATTCAATATATGCTTTTATCCGTTCCGTACTTCATTTATGTAAATGAATGTAAAATGGCCACTATATATAAATGCTTTTCAGTGTTTTTCTTGAACTTTTTTTAAAGGTACATTCCTGTGCTAATGGCACAGGCCAAAATCTACTGGAACCGTGAGAACTACAGCATGGTGGAAAAGATCTTCCACAAGTCACTGGAGTTCTGCAATGAGCATGATACTTGGAAACTTAATGTTGCTCATGTGCTCTTCATGCAAGATAACAAATATAAAGAAGCCATTGGTTTCTATGAGCCCATCGTTAAAAAGCATTATGAGAATGTAAGTATAATATTGCCGAATGTGTTTTTCTTTTAGATGAAAATAAGAACAATAACTCACGGAATAAAACCGAATCAGTCCCCAGAAAGTCTGCACTCTGCAGTACCATAGTAATTTAGAAAATCAAAAGTATAGTTTGGTAAGAATCGAGTTTGAAATAGATTGTGTACATTATATTTTAGTGACTAAGTAAATCAGTAAATAGTGTGTAAAATTTTTTGACATTTCATCAGTTCTATGTGTATCTGCCGATATCTGGATAGGTTGTTAAAACAAATAACCTAAATCAGTCAACCAGTAGTATTTAGCATAAACCGTGGGATCCAGATGTTTTTAAAACACATTCAAATAAGATAACACTGAATTCAGAAGGGATCTGAAGAGATGTAGTTTATCTTTAATGATTCATGGATTTATTGTGGATTTATTGATTTCCTGTGATGGTGGGTCACATTTCTATGTCAAAGTACTTGGCAGACAATTATATAACAGATCTAAACTTTTCAAATGAAAACATGTTCTTTGCTCCTCTGCTTGCTAGCTGGAACAGTGTAACATTCAAGAGTGTCCCTGCAAAACAAAACCCTCGGTAAAATGATCTGTGACTCTTGGAGTCTTGCTGTGTGACTGCATGGAGTTTGCAGCATGGAGTTTCTTTTTTTTTTTTTTTTTTTTTTTGGAAGTGTGTCTGTTATTAGAATCCTTGCAATTGATTGTCTCATTTGTTCTGCAGATCCTTAACGTTAGTGCGATTGTTCTTGCTAACCTGTGCGTGTCATACATCATGACTAGCCAAAATGAAGAGGTAAAAATTTGAATCTTATTTAAAAATACATATTGACACCAAATGGAGCAGCCTTGTTTCATCATATTTTTCATATTCTTTCTTTGTTTTTTTTTATTTTATTTGACCCATCTGGTCTGCCTCTGTGTGTGTACAGGCAGAGGAACTGATGAGGAAGATAGAGAAAGAAGAAGAGCAGATCTCTTATGAAGAGCCAGACAAAAAGTCTTTCATCTGTGTATTGTAAACCTTGTAATCGGGTATGTACAATATTTTTACATAATTTTGTTAAATCAACCCATAAGGACATTTTGTTTCTAATAGAGCAGGTACTGTTTTCACTTTACATTTGCTTTTTGAAATATACAAATAATACATCTGAAATATAATTATAACAAGATGACATTATGAGAGCAGCCTGTGTAAATTACGCTACCATTCAAAAGTTTGGAGTCAGTATCTTTTTTTTTTTTTTAAGAAATGGATACCTTATACAAAGAAAGGATTTCTATTTCAAATTGAACTTTTTATTCATCAGATTATCCTGAAAACAATTATCACGGTTTCCACAAAACAATAAGCAGCACAAATGTTAACATTTATAAAAATAGAAAATATGCATATTAGAATGATTATCTGTGATACTTATAACTACATTTTCTTACAGGACTTTGTACTGTGCTAAAGGGAACTATGACTTTGGTATTTCTCGTGTCATAAAGAGTCTTGAGCCATACAACAAAAAGGTAATCAATATTTAATTTAATGTTTTTTAATAAAAAAAAATTGTGTATTATTTTTGTGTATTCACAAATATCCAGCTGCATAAACAGTTACTGAAGGACCTCAGCATTCTCACTCTCATGACTCTGTAGCAGATGTACAGCTCTGGATTGCTACTGCACTTCCTTACTGCACTAACTGCGCTGGTTTTACTGATGTGATTTCCATGTGATAATATATTTTTTTGTGCTTGGCTTGACAATGATGTCCTGTGTTGTTAGCTTGGAACAGACACGTGGTTCTATGCTAAGAGATGTTTTCTCTCACTACTGGAAAACATGGCCAAACACATGATCATGCTCAGGGATTCAGTGGTGCAAGAGTGCATTCAGTTCCTTGAGCACTGTGAATGTAAGTATTTCCTCTAAAGAAATGGTCTGATCTCACAGATAGTACCTCTAAAACAGGTGGTGTATCCTGTTTCAATTGTAGCAGGACTGTCAATGCAAAGCTATAATCCTCCTGTAATACAAAACGTATTCAAATCTAATCCAGTGATTATGAGTTCACTGTTGTTTTGATTGTTTAATTCAGTGGGGATGAAATACTGTTTTTTGAAAGCTGAGACGCTAATTAATTTTCAATCCTGAGATTCTCCATGGGACTAATTACTTTTTTTAACCCTCCCCTCTAGTGTACGGCAAAGATGTGCCTGCCATCATAGAGCAGCCTCTGGAGGAGGACCGCATGCACATTGGCAAGAACACCGTCACATATGAATCACGTCTGATAAAAGCTCTCTTCTATGAAGTCACAGGATGGAATGAGTAATATATCTATATTTGAACAAGATATTGGGTAATTATTCATCAAAGACCACACTTTTCTCACTGGCATGGATGGCTATTTTCAACATGGCTATTTTCTAAGCAGCTTTGGAGAGATCATGCTGTTTCTGGACTGAAGTCAAACATGCATTTTTAAGCATGCATTCTCTGTAATAATGAGCCCACAGGGGTTCACTCCCTCCAAACATGAAAGAGAAAATAAAAAAGGGCTTTTGTTTTCATTTAAACTAAGCTCTGTTCATATTAAAATTATGCCTCTATTTAACCTTTTATGCTCAATGCATTATCATGGGAGGCATTCAAATTGTACAGTTTGGTTATTTTTCCTCATAAATAAAGATTGCATCATAGTAGATACAATATACATTTTATTTAAAGGTATTTTCCTGTCATTTATCACCAAAACCTGTTTTCCTGGTTATTTGCCCTTTGCATCATGTTGTTTTCACCTACACACATTCACAGAGAAGTGATCATAGAGGAAAGAATACATACCAAATTCATCTAAAGCCTGATAAAGAAGGAAATCGGGTTCTGCGACCATTATTTCATTAAGCATGCCCCTTAAATTAAGGGTCTCTTCGTTATGTCCTGCTCTGAAAGGTAATAGTTGAGAAAACCTCCTAATCCGCTCACTGCAACTCCTGTCATATGACTTGAGCAGCCATCTATGAAAAGAAACATATACGAGTTAGTCTCAGACAGTATAATTGCGTGATGTTAACTAAGTAATTCTTAATTTTTATTAACGACTGCATCATTAAGAGCAAACAAAAACCTGTCAGTGTTTTTTCCCTTCTTTTCACCCGTTTGTGGGGTGCATCCAAAAATTCCTCAAAGATCTGGGAGATGTCCTCTGAGGGAGGGGGGAGAGGATATCAGACAATTTAAAAGGTCATTTACAACTCTATGGCTTAAGGATTCTTTTACGTTCATTAGGATGAGATTTTTAAATGTATATTTAATATGACTTTAACTCACCTTCTTTGCCAAAACAACCCACTTCGTGGTCTTGCCATGTTAAAATAGACTGTAACCAGTCCAGTTTATAGAAGTCTGAGAATCCCACTAAACCACATAAAAGAACTGTAAAATAAAAAATTAAAAAAAAACATACATTAAGTGGATGTTATAAGATTTTCCTCCATTAATTTGTTCACTCTATAGCATATACTAACTGTTTTCTATAAAGATGTCCTGCATTTGGCCAGTAAGACCATTCTTGAAAATGTCCTGGTTGCTTTTCATCATGTTGGAGCAGAAGATTCTCTTATAATGTTCCACAGTTATGTTGACACGAGACAATCTCAGGTCCCCCTTGAGTATTTTGGAGCACCCTTTCTGAGGACACAAGTGTCAGACTGAAGGTACACAGATTTACTTCAGAGTACACCAGAAATGTGTTATACTTTCTCTGTTCTTAAAGGGATAGTTCCCAAAAATGAAAATTATCCCATGATTTACTCACCCTCAAGCCATCCTAGGTGTATGAGTTTATTATTTCAGATGAATACAGTCAGTTATATGTAAAAAAAAAAAAAAATATCCTGGCTCTTCCAGGCCTTAATGGCAATAAATGGCAGCCCAAAATTTTAAGCTCAAAAAAGTGTATCCATCCATTATAAAAGTAATCCACACGGCTCCGGGGGTTAATAAAGGCCTTCTGAAGCGAATTGATGGGTTTTTGTAAGAAAAATATCCATATTTAAAACTTTATAAAGTTCAAGATTCAAGAGTTTTATTTGTCACATACACAGTTATATACAGAATATACAACTGGCAGTGAAAAGTAAACTGTCTAGTTTCCACCAGACCGTCTTCCATATTCAACTTAGGCAGAAAGTGTAACACCTCTCGCAGTTCAAAATGCTTACGCTACGTCCAATGTCATAGTTATGCCAGTTATGCTTTTTTCGTAAGTTGAATACAGAAGGCGGTCTGCCAGAAGCTAGATGTTTTACTTTATAAAGTTTTAAATATTTTTTCTTTCACAAACCCATCGGCCGCCATTCACTGCCATTATAAAGCTTGGAAAATCCAGGATATTTTATTATATAACTCTGATTGTATTCATCTGAAAGAAGAATGTCATACACACATAGGATGGCATGAGGGTGAGTAAATCATGGGGTCATTTTCATTTTTCAAATGTGTCACCCTACACAAAAGAAGATATTTTAGAGAATGTTTTTAAAATGATCCCCATTAACTTCCTTAGTATTTCTTTTTCCTATATGGAAGTCAGTGGGGACCATCAACTGTTTGAGTACCAACATTCTTTAAAATATATTTTGCATTCAACAGAAGAAAGAGACTCATACAAGTAAGTGATAAAATATTCATTTTGGGTGAACTATCCCTTTAACAAAAGGAAATTTGCTTATACTACAATAAAGATTAATAGAGTGGTTACCATTGTTCCTATCATGAAGTACAGTAGCTGGTGGGACAGGGAATAGTGTGGACATCCAAACTGTGTCATTGTGTCTCTACAGGACTTAGTCACAATACATGGGGTTCCATTGTCTTTCCTTTCAATAAAATAACAGCGTATTGACTTTAAAAAAAAAAAAATAATAATAACATTTTGATTATATTTGTATTTTACAGTCGTCTTACCATGTTCCTAGAAGGAGAGTCATGCACTTGTCACTCAGGTGCTCATCATAGCACTCCATAGACCTCACTGAGGAATAAACCAGCGAGGGATCTGTGGCGCTCCATTCTGCCGGCAGGGACCAAAAGGAGCTGTCCAAAATGGGCTCAAACTCTGTTCAGGAAAAACAGTTCTGGTTTTCTGTCATTATTAGACTGTATTTTGAATAGTGTTTCTTTTCAAAGAGTATTACCTTTAAAGTAATTGGGGTCTGTCTCCTGAAGAGCGTTGACGGCAGTAGAAAGGCTCTTGTTCAGTCTCTTCAGCATAGAAATGGCAGCTGCGCGCTGAGAGAGACTCAGGAAATCTGAATGCGGCCAAGTTCGTGTTGCCTCCCGCAGCTGCGCTGAATTATATAAGTACAACTGTCGTTATCGCCTTTAGTGGATTTACATATCACAAATATAATTTAAAAAATTAGTGTTTTGTTTAAAAAGTATTTAAGATTAATGATGCTTATACCTATCAGCGCAAGAGGCGCCAAAGACAATATTGACTGCGTGAGGAGAACCAATTTACTGACAGAAATGGCATAAAAAAAAAAAAATCAACATTTCTTAAACTAACTGTGTGCAGCTGATTTTACAACAGAGTCCAGTGTCAAGTAAATCTGTTCATTAAAATAAGACTCTTGAAAATGGGATATGCTATCGAGCTTTTTGTTCTGCGCATTGCAAACTTATGGGCTAATCGATAAAAAAAAAAAAAAAAAAAAAAAAAAAAAAAAAAAAGTTTATATATTATGGCACTCAAACAAACGAGTAAACAACGTGATTAAAACATTAAAAAAATTAAACACACACACACACACACACACACACACACACACACAGGCTGTCCTATTCAACCTGTAACTTAATGGCTTAACGTTACCTTGAAGTATTATGTATCCAACAACACCGTCCAGGTTGATGTTTCTTCCCTGAATATCAAAGTATGTGATTCCCTTGGATAAACTCATAAGTATATTATCAATCACATCCTGGTTTGATAAATCTATTGTAGACGAGAGGAACATAAATAAAAGGAAAGGAAACCACATTTTAAGAGCTTTAAGAATAGAAGAACAAACGGAAATCGTTAATGGACGAGTAGTCTAGCCAGTAGCTTTTTTTTCTTCTTATTCCAAAGGCTGTTTGACGAAGCAAACCCATCACGTGGCTCAGGTTCGCTGAGAGATTTAGGGCTGCCTAGAAACCCTGGGGTGCCATAGTTTGAATATTATTGCTTTAGCTGAAAATGTTACATTTTCTCCTCGGTTTCGTCATTTCCAGGTTTCTTTCTTTCGCTTGTATTATATCTAGCTACATCATCTGCAAAGAGCATATTTCTATATTGACGATAACATTGACAAAAACATTTGAAATAATAATAATTGCAAGCCGCAAATATTGGTAATATTTTAGTAGTTTATTATATTACAGTAGGCTAAAACCCGTGACCAGTTCTTTTTGGAAGGCTCTTAAATCGAAATTGACGGGTTTTTTTTTTTTAAATTATTATTATTATTATTATTTTTTGTTATTGGATATTGAATTTAATAGGCTGTTTAATGTATAGTTTTCGTAATATTTACTTTTTCTGTTGTACATGTAAATAATGTCTTTCTCGCACACAACAATATTGTGTGCAATATAACGATAAAAGCATTTGAGTGGAATCACAGAGAATTTATGACATCAGAAATTATGCAGATGTAATGTTTAGCCTAATTCATTTATTTGTAATAACTACTTTAGCGATTATTAACATCATCATTCCTTCAAAATGTACGCTTTAATGCAATTATAATTAGGTGTATTCGCCTGTGGTTCGTGTCTCTTTAAATTTCCTGTCCTACTTTCAGCCACGTCATCATCAGGAAAACACAATGGCGGATGCCAATGCGGCAGTAGCTGTAGTGACAATTTCATTGGTTCTTTTAGGACTATTATCGGGGTTAAGCTTATCGTGGGCTCTTCTACCGGTCGCTGTAGTGGTGCTTATTTTTGTACTAGCCAGTGGATTAAGGGGACGAGATGAACTTGCACATCTGAACGTTTGCGTCTTGGTGCTGGGAGATATAGGGCGCAGTCCTCGCATGCAGTATCATGCACTCTCTCTCAGCAGACATGGATACAGTGTCACCTTAATTGGCTTTCTTGGTATATACATTTTAACGTATACACTTCTCATTGCATCATTATTTGGTTTTATGCATGATACCAAATGCCCATAAATTTAGCCCCCATGTCTGTAAGGCATGCTAATAAACGTTAAATCACGTAAATATACATTACATATACAGGTCAAGGTGCAAGTTTTTAGCAGCTCTAACACTGGCATTTTGCTCACAATAGGTACTAAACCTCATCAAGACATTCTTGAGGATGACAGGATAGACATACTTCCTATTTCAGAACTAAATGGTCTTAGAGGTAATACAAGCATATAATATGTATATGTAAAAAGGATACTTGGAAGCACAACAGACCATGCACAGACATTCTGATATAAAGAATGTGATCTGCATTTTCCTTTCAGTTGGCCCAAAATTTTTCAGGTATGTTTCAAAGGTGATACTCCAGTCTTTCCAGCTGTTCTATGTGTTGATGAAGATTGAGGACCAAGGCTATATCCTTATGCAGGTGTCTGTCTCTTGTATTAAGTGAAGTCATTTCTATATCTGATGATGTCTTGAAGAGAAATTCTAAGTCACATCTGTGCATTCTGCAGAACCCTCCCGGACTTCCAGCTATAGCAGTGGCATGGGTGGCGAGTCGTTTCAGGGGAAACCAGTTCATCATAGACTGGCACAACTATGGATACACCATAATGGCTCTTACTCATGGGGAGAATCATCTAATTGTTAAGGTGGCAAAATGGTAAGTAACACGTGAAAAATATCTCTTAAGGAAGCGGTTTCTTTAAGTGGTATTTGAAAAACGTCTGAACTGTGCTTTGTGTTGTTTGCAGGTACGAGAAGCTCTTTGGATGTTTCTCAGATCATAACTTGTGTGTCACTAATGCAATGAGGGAAGATCTTCAGAATAACTGGAATATTGAGTATGTTTAATATACATTTTTATTTATTATAATTTTTTATTGAATCGATATTTAAGTAATATAATTATATCAATAATAACAATAAAACTTTCAATCAATCAATCTTGCAATTGTAGGGCAACCACATTATATGACAAGCCACCCTCGATATTTAGAGAAACACCTCTGAAACTTCAACATGAGCTGTTTGTCAGAATGAGCAGTGTTTATTCACCATTCAGGCCTAGGTAAGCATTTTCATATATTGCAAATTGTAATTAATACCTGTCAGCTCTGTTGCCATTTAGGTGTTGTCATTTTATTAATGTTTTACACGTTCCCTTTTTATAACTTCTTAGTTCTGATGTCACTAAGGAGCACATGGAACTGACAGCCTTCACAGAGCGTAACACTCAAACAGGTGCTGTGACGCGCTCTGCTGGACGACCTGCTCTGCTTATCAGCAGCACCAGCTGGACTGGTCAGTGCCGTCTACGCTGAGCTATAGGGATGTTGTCCTTCGTTCGCTTAATTGAAATGTCCTAACTCTTCATTATTTATGTTCTCTAACAGAGGATGAAGACTTCGCCATTCTTTTACAAGCCCTTGAAGGTTATTTTTTTTATTTATTTTTATCTCTCCATATACACTACGGTTCAAAAGTTTGAAGTTAGTAAGTTTTTTTTTTAAACAAATTAATTAGTTTATTCAGCAAGGATGCATTAAATTTAAAAAGAAAAGAAATGAGAAAATCCAAATAAATGGGTGTTGTTTTGAACTTTCTATTAATCAAAAAAAAAAAAAAATTAAACATAACCGCATAACCGTTTTCAACATTGATAAGAAGCATAAAATCAGGATCATGTGACATTGAAAAAGAAAACAGGAATAAATTAAGTTATTTTAAATTCTAATATAAATCATATTTTACAATATTACTGTTTAACTGTATTTTTAATCATAACTTTTCAACAATATTTATAAAATCTTACTCACCTCAGACTTATGAACTATTGTACCACAACCTTTGATTTCAACCAACATTTAATTTCTTTCCATCTCCAATAGAGTATGAGAAGTTTGTTGAGGAAGAGGACAAACTTCCATCATTGGTCTGCGTGATTACAGGTACACAACAACACTGAGGCTGCATCCCGAATCGCATCCTCTCTCGAGTAGGTACTTATTTTGAATAAGTTATTACTTCCCAGCCGCTAAAAAAGTATGTTCTATATAGTATGAATTTGTGCAATATGAATGTAATCTTGATTCTATCACCATGTTGTCATTATCATGTGACCTACCAGCGTCGGTTACGTCGCTTCACTGCCATTTATAAATCCTCTCCCGTGGCCTCATGGGATAGTAAAGTGTCAATTGTATTCACACTTCAGAACCTCGCCGGAAGAAGTAGGTCATCCGAGGACTTTTTCCGACTCTTTTATGAGTATCGTGAATTTGGACATACTTCTTTTGTCACATACAGTTTTTTGCCTACTATGTAGTATGGAAGTATGCAATTTTGGATGCAGCCTGTGTCTAATATGTATAAATGTATTATATATCAACCGTGGACCAATGCCTGTTTTTATGTATTCGATTGAAACACTTTGATTTGTCAATGCAGGTAAAGGTCCTCAGAAGGAGTATTACAAGAAGATGATTGACTCTAAAGAATTTAATCACGTCAAGATTTGCACTCCATGGCTAGAAGCAGAGGATTATCCAATTTTACTTGGTACAAGGAACTCATTAACAGCAATTTAAACTTCATAGGCCAAGTTTTCATATTTTGCTAACCGCTGGTTGTATTGGCTTAAATATATTCATTTACACGAGTGTGCTGTTCTCTGATGTTTTTACGGCATAGGTTCTGCTGATCTTGGGGTCTGCTTGCACAAATCCTCCAGTGGTCTTGACCTTCCAATGAAAGTGGTTGACATGTTTGGATGCTGCCTGCCAGTCTGTGCCATACACTTTCAGTGGTAAGATTGTGAGATTGATCTGTTATGCTAACATTTGTTAGGTGTCATGCAGGGAACAATTACATCTGCTCATTATCTGTATCTTGTTAGCTTGCACGAGTTGGTGAAACATGAGGAGAATGGGCTCATTTTCAAAGATTCCAATGAGCTGTCTGAACAGTTAAAGGTAAGACATTCAAGATCAAGACTTTCTCTACAACATCTTGAATCCCTTGAGATAAATGCCAATGCTTTCATGGCTAATTCTTGCATCTCTGTAGCTTCTGTTTTCAGACTTCCCTGGTGATCAGGGGAAACTTGGCATCTTCAGGAAGAATCTAAGGGAAAGTGGGCAGAAGCGCTGGGATGAGAACTGGGATCATAACGTCCTTCCGCTTATTAAAGAGCACTGCGACTGACCATCTAGGTGATGGGCTCATGTAGCATCCTCTCAAATCCATTGACTCCCATTCTATGGAAAGTTACTGTCAGGTATTTGCACAGGGTACATATTTTTAAGCTAACTGTCCCCACAATGGGACAATCAGCATTCCAAGCAGTGCTATTGGGAAAGACTTGAATATGAGAATAAAAAGCACACTTTCCTTGTAAATATTATGTAAATAAACACTTTATTACAAAGAGATCATTTTTGTTATACGTATATTTTGATCATTTCTATAGTGGAGGCTCGGTTGTATGGAAATACTTGAGTAACAGAATCTTTCATGATGACATGTCTCAGTCCAGCCCTTTCTGTAAATATAAGAAACATTCATTATGAACAATCAGGAATAATGAATATGTTTTAAAATGAAATGTGTAATGAAATAGAAAAGTATTAACAATATGAAACCTACCTAATTCTTTCTTGAAACAGTCATACGTCTGTGGATTACGTACAGTAGACGCAATATAAACATCGGGATGGTTTTCTTGAACTTTGTAGTTCAGAAGCCTGCTCAGCAGCTTCACCAAACAAGAAATGATATCAGGGTCGTACACCACATCTGGTTCAAACAAGCACAGCAGTGTTACTGAAGCCTTCTCAAATGTTAAACATGATTCAGAGACCTTCTAATCATTAAATGAGAATAAATCACATTTGAGACTGTAGCATGTGTGTAATCTTGAAAATATCCCTGGGTTTTGTGTCACCTGCAGCAATGATGGTGTTGGCCTGTATTCTTTGCAGCTGCTCGTCAGACACATTTTCCCAGTGCAGTTCCTCCACGCTCACTGACGCACTGTTGCTGTCAGAGTTAGTTAAGCAGTTTGTGATATTGTTCTTCAGCCTCTGAAGCACAGTTTGATGGCAATCGCTGAAGATGTATTTGGTTAGGCTGGATGACCGACATGCTACAATGCCCGTAAGTCCAATTCCACTGCCCAGCTCTAGCACCGTCCTGCATGCCAAAATGTACATTTATATCAGCATAAATGTAATTTAATTTAATTAAAATTAACAAAATAAAGTCACTTCAATCAGTCCTTCATAAGTAGCTTCAGTCACTCTGTTCTTGTTTCTCATACTATTTTATATACTACATATATAAATACGTCATATCATACATACAGCTACTGTTCAAAAGTTTGGGGTTGGTATGTATTTGAAAAAATCTTATGCTCTCCAAGGATGCATTTTATTTTATGAAAAATACAGTAAAAAGCTATATTGTGAAATCTCATTATTCATTATTAAACCTCAAATTAAAATAGCTGTTTGCCATTTTAATATAGTTTAAGTTTAATTTATATCTCTGACGCAAAAGCTGAATTTTCAGCATCATTACTCCAGTCTTCAGTCACATGACCCTTCAGAAATCATTCTAATATGATGATTTGATTTCTTATTATCAGTGTTGAAAACAGTTGTGCTTATATTTTTTGTGGAAACCATGATACATTTTTTTCAAGATTCTTTGAATATAAAGTTCAAAAGAACAGCATTCGTTGGAAATATTTTTTTGTATCTAAAAGTCACTTTTGATCAATTTAATGTATCCATTCTGAATAAAAACATCTTTCTGACCCCAAACATTTGAACAGTAGTGTATAAATAATTTAAAATTGTATTTAATCATAAATTATATTATCAATGAAATTAAGTGATTTTAGATTATTAGTATTTTGTACTTGATCATTGACAGAGCAATTGTGCAGCATCCTAATATTTATAATTAATTGTATGCCCCATTTCTTTCATTAAGACATTACATGAACATTAAATGGCAGTAATCACAGATTTTCAGTGTTGTCTCAGATTTTTGGATATAGATTCACTGTATAACAAAAGTATATAATATAAAGAAACAACAAATGTAATCAACCAGAGAGTTGTGAAGTGTCAGACTTGCTTGCTTTTGAAGATGTGTGTGTTTTCCAGAGCCCATTCAGCCAGGTACAGGGCAGCCTCCCAGGTAACCAGACCCGTGGTGCCCTGAGCGATGAGGGCCACATTCTCTGCTAGACTAACCGCATCTCCTGTTGGCTTTTGGGATTGAACACTTTCTGATAATGTATTCTGTTATAAGGAATAAGGTCCAGTGCTAATATGATCTAACTTACCAGAAAGTAGGTTTTGTAGCACAAGTCCTCCTCCTGAGCACACATGAGCTCTCCTAGCGCTTCATACAGTACATCCAGAGGTTCAGCAGCTATCATCTCATGCTACAAAAATAATTCTTCATGAAAACAAGCAGTATCTCAAAATCAGTAAGAAAAAGCATAAAACATGTATTGCAAACAAAGCCAACCTTTTTATCAATTCTGTTAGGAAGCGTCTTCTGTATTTTAAAGAAGGGGATTCTTGAGACAAATGGGATGCAAACATGTCTGCAAAAAAAAAAAAAAATTAAATAAATAAATTTGTTAATTATCTTATTTATTCACTTTCACAGTAGCTTCTTTACCTTCTGAAGAATGTCCATTATGATGTCGGAAGGTTTGGCAGTTGTAAGTTCTTTGTCTAAAGACTGCAGAAACATTAAGTTATTCATGGAGCAAAATCGTAAATAATGTTTTAAGACATTAACGTGTTACGTACATCCCATGGAAATGTATTTAAAAGACACATAGCGAAGAAGTTCACTTGAAAGGTTTGTATGACATCTTTTCTAGTTTTGCGGCCCATTCCTTCCTCTTAACGGTTATTGGATGTGTATATCTAATCTCTTTAAAACACCCAAATATGCTTTCTGCTGTATTGAAGACTACGGAAGATGCATGTGTGTATTCTGTGGTGAATTTCTTCGTGTGTCAGTCCACACACATTTTGTGGTTCCAGCGCCGCCTGCCGGGTTGGCTGTGTATCAGCGTCAAATCATATTGATGTGACTACAAGACTACAAAGCCTCGCCCACATGATTCTCAGCAAGTAGTTTGTTTTTGTTCTTTTCTAAAATTATTTTATAAATGTATTTATTTTTAAGCCATTTATTATAAAGTGTTCTACATCGGGCATGTTCGTTTTAAGTGTGAGGGTGTTCTTTGCAGATGTGACGGGCGTGGCGTGGTTGGTGTTGGGCGTGGTTTTGGACGTGCGAGACGCAGACTCTTCTCCGAGCATCTTGATGTTATGGTGATGATGATGATAAAGATGGGCATGCAGCTTCTATCTGGGGTTTATTGCCTGTGCGTAATTTTTTTTTTCTTCTAAACATATTATCTAACTGACCTGATGTCAAAACCAAAATCCTGAGATCAGTTATTTATTTATTTTTTTTTTTTTTTTTTTTCGCTCTGTGTGAAAAAAAAAAAGCCATATTGGTATAAGACACTATTGAAAAATCAATAAAATTATTATCTGCACTGTGTGAGCTTTCATATTGCATATAGCCCTTTGGGGGTTTCCCAAACTTCTCACATCTGCAAAGCATTTCCCGTTTACTGACCGTATCTAGTGACACATCCTGGAGCCCTATAAACATTTCTTTTTTTTTTTGCTGTTACTAATAAATAGGCTAACTTACTTTCAAAACAAACCTGTTGCTAATGTGCTGGAATTCTTGGTTGTACAGTTTAGATTAATAAGCAAACGACACAATCGTGTTAAAATGCTCGTCAGTTTCGCAAAGCAGCGCAAATGGTCAGAGCCACACCCTTATGTCACCAGCTCCAAAATACTCAGTATTCCAGCACTCAGACAACAAATACATCACCTCTGAGCCCAACTCATCATTACTCATTTTCTTTATATGATCAATATATTTTACAACGTGTGGCATTTTTCAATCTCTACATAAGCCTGTCAATTGTAGTACGCGTTTAATCATATTGGAAACTGAAGCCAATTATTTTAATAACGCTTTAATGAGTAGATTAGTTATGCTACAAGCGTATAATTACATTAATTATGTTCTTCTCGCAAAGTAGGCATACACCAGCATTCACTGTGGTTAAAGTCGCTTGTTTTAATTGGTTACATGTATTTATAGCGTATTACCAGTGTATGCCTAGAAATAGACTCCACACAGTAACTCCACATGCCTCTTTAGCGATTGGTCGAGGTTGAGTAGACAAAGAAATCCAATTGGGTGAATAAAAGATCAGTCATCTGAAGATCTGGACACTCCTAGTTCGCAGTGGACATAAGAAGCCCTCCACACAACACAACTTTCCCGGACACTTCATTTCTCTTCATAGTGAGTCTCAAAGGAAGTCAAAATGGACGTGAGTAATTTAAAAACAATCGTTGATACAATATTCCTGTATATTTCTATGTCAAATGGTCTGTATATGACTTGTTTATAGGCAAGAGTGCATGTCAGAATTCTTCTACATATTATAAGTTACATCAAATAATACAGCACTTGTAGCAGCTGAAGTTATCTATTGATATACTGTTTATTGTCTGTTTGGTGCATAGTGTCTACTCACGTGTATTGTTAATGGGCGTGACCTCATCTCATCACTTATACAGTTATATTAGTTCCATCAACAGATCCTTTTCTATCATAATGTTGCACTGGTCACTGTTGTTTTTGTTTTTTTACGTATTTTTTTCCCCATAAGAAATGCAATTCATAAAACCTGACTTTACATCAGATAGAAACAATAGTATAATTAAAAGGCTGAAATTGCTGTTTGGAACAAACCATTATTATTTATTTGAAAAATAAGCCGAGAAGTAATTCTGGATTAAAATACTGTTCAAATTAATGTCAATGTGGCATAACCACATGCATCATGGTGTCAAGAAAAATATATTTATATAGTTCAAAAGATTTTTCTTATGTAAATGACTACTTCTATTCAGCAATTATGCATTAAATTGACCAAAAGCGAGAGACTTTTACATTGTAAAAAAAAAAAAGAAAAAGTAACAGTTTCCACAAAAATGTGATTAGTGTTTTCAACTGTGATAATAATAATAATAATAATAAAAAAAAGTGTTTTGAGCATCAAACCAGTATATTACAGTGATTTCTGAATCATGTGACAATGAAGACTGGATAAATGACTGCTGATTTTTTTTTTTTTCAAGTCATTGAATTTAGTTTTATATGTGAGCCTTTTCATGGAGCAATGCTGCCATAATCAAATAATAGAAAGTGAATTAAGCCAAGTTTAGGACAGAGGTTAGCTTCATAGCTTAGGCTATGGAGTTTGTAATGCATGTAGTCGGTGTAACCCTTCGCATTTTAGGGTAATTCATCATACCTTAACATATTCAATCCTCAATGGCATTTCTACAGATGAAGCAACACTGGCCAGTTCAAGCCCAATATGGTCTGAAACCATACAGTACCCAGGGGTATTGAAAAGAACACTAGCTTTTAAAAAGACCCTTTAGCTCACTCGCTCAGAGAAAGCAAAGCAGTGTGACTCATTCTTCACCATATATGAGACTGAGCATTGCCGGCCAGCTTCCCTTTTGCAGTTAAAGTAAGTAGTTTAGAAAGTTTAGAAAGAAAGAGTGAGGCATATCGCACTGCTCTGAGAGAGTCGTTCTGCAGCAGCTTCTGTCTGAGAGCTGGTTTACAGTTACTCACATCGACTAATGTGGAAAGAATTCACCTCTGTTACACATCTGTTCTTTCACATTCTCAATCTAAGTGCATTTTCCCCTTCTTTTCCTCCTCCTATCTCTCTTTTGACCATTTGTTCTCTCCGCCATTCAGCCAGCTGTAGCCCATCCTTTGCCATAATTAAAACCGCTATAAAAATCTACTTTCCTTGGCAGCCGCGAATCACAATAGAGCCCTTGTATAATTCAGCTTGTGATTTTGCAGCTGCTGACCAAACTTGGCTTCTCAACTTACACCAGATCTGCACAGAGATGGCATGGCCACTAGTTTTTAAAGATAGAATGATTAAAGTCGTCATGAAACGAAAGTTGCGATAGTCTTTTCTTCCCTATTGTGATGTAGGCTATATCCAAGTGAAATGATTACTTGATTTTGTCCAATGGAAATTGATTGGAAAGTGGGATCATTGTGGTTTGCTATTGCTATGATGTCATGTGAGTGACAGGTTGTCCCACCTTCACACCGGTGAACACATCATCAGAAAAGAGAAGAGATGTCGCTGCAAAAGGGAGTGGAAGTTATTTTGATTAAAGATCATGAGGGCACATTAATTTTATAGAAAATAATGATGTGCGTAGATAAATCATTTATAATGAATACTGCAATCTTCTGTAAAAGAAGTAAGAATTGTCATTTTAATATACTCTTCTTGTATCCATCTTGTAGCACATCTTGTAGTGTTCCAATAGATCAACCATGCCACATCTGCAGGTTTTTTTTTTTTGAAAGTTCAAGTCTGGCTCTTTGCCTTTTACCATTGGACCAGGATTTTCCTTTCAACGCATAGGAAAATTTGACAGCATTGCTTTTTTGAGGCTGATTCTGTGCACTCCATCATTACCGCCATTACAGTCTCTCTTTGGTCTCTAGGGAAAACCAGGCACAGTGCCCAGCTGTACAAGTCAAATTTAAGTGGATACACATGTTCTGCTATTCATATTAGTAACATGTATCCCAAATAAATCAGTCTGTGAGATATACAAAACTCTAATTACTGTAAAGAGTAAAATGAGCTTTCACTCCGTCTAACAGGGTATGCTTGTGCAGAATATGTCCTTCAAGGTGGGGCAGACTTTGACTATTACAGGAGTCCCCAAGGCCGATTCTACAAAGTAAGCCTCCGCAAAGCATCTTTTCAAATTTAGAATGTTAACAGCAACAAACAGGAGTTATATCTCTCATTTGCTCCATTGCAGTTTTGCCATTAACATTGGTCACAGCGCCGAGGACATCGCTCTACACATGAACCCTCGTTTTGATGCCCATGGTGATCAGCGCACTGTAGTGTGCAATTCATTCCAGGGCGGCAGCTGGTGTGAGGAGCTGAGAGAGAGCAGCTTTCCATTTAATCAGAATGAGGATTTCCAGGCAAGACACAATCTATATCTTAATGAAACTGATGTTAATAATAAACTTGAAGATAATAATAATAAATGAGCTGTGGATGAAATGTAAATGGCCCCTTATATCACGATTTAAAGAGGTCCTATTATGCTTTTTTACATTTTCAGCTTCCTTCAGTTTTGCTGAGGTCTGCAGAGTTACAAAGTGACTCCAAAGGGAGTTATTACGTGTATCAGTAAGCTCTGTTTCTAAACTCCCTGAAACGGCTAGATTGTAGTCTTCTTCTGTGAACAAACATGTCACTATATTCCTCATTTGGTAAGGAATGTGACATTTCCATAACACACTTGAAGCGGTTGACCAATTATAACACACTGGTCCAGACAAACAATCAGAGCACACTGTGGCTTTCAGAGAAAGGGCGCTTCATAGTGACAGGAACTAAACAAAAAGTTACAGACAGACTATGAAGAAAGGTGCTGCAACAATGTCAACATGTTCATGTTTTCATGTCAACATTCAAGCATGAAAACCTATTCTAGTAGTGCCCCAAAACAAAATCAAGACTGTAAAAGGGCATAATAGATCCTCTTTAACAAGCATTCTCTCTCTCTTTTTTTTTTTCCTTCTTCCTTTAGATAAAAATCACATTCACCAATGAGGAATTCCTGGTCACTCTTCCTGATGGTTCTCAAATTCACTTCCCTAACCGTCCTGGTGCTGAGAAGTACAAGTATATGCACTTTGAAGGCCAGGTCAAGATCCATGGGGTTGAAATCAAGTAGACTAATCAAAATGAAAAGAAGGTGCACTGTTGTATCCTGAATGCTGAAAGATTCTTTGCCTTATTTTGTCACTCATCCAGCTCTGTTATTTTCACTTAATATGGAGTATCTCATTCACATTCTTATCATTTGTGTGTCAAATCAGCATTATAATTTCTTAACCACTAGAGGGAGCACAACTACAGTAAATTGTCAAGAGCTTTAGCTGTAGGCCTACATGGAAACCATGATCAGAGGTGGTTGACATTTTCCAACTAGTCTATTTTTCCTACTACTTTTCTATAATACACCATCATGTTCTTACATCTGGTTTGTAACTAAAGCAAATTCACAATCCATAGCTGTTGACGGATATAAATAAAAATAAAATCATGTTTTTACCAATAAACTACGTCTTTTTGTCTGTTTAATGTGCTCTGGCAGAAATGTATTTTCTTCATGTTGTGTTTAAGTTCAGTTTGCTTCACTTTCATTATTAGAGGATAAACAGATGGAGAAGATGACAAAAGCTTTAATTCCATCAGGTGCTTATCATACAAATGTGTCAGAAGGAAGTCCCACTGCCAGTTAAAAATAGGTCATTCATGACATAAAATAAATATGCAGTACATGCATGAGCATCTAAACCGCACAATTCAAAGGTTTCTTGAAGTTGGCTTTTTTTTTTTTTTTTCTGAAACAATAGAAACATAGCATAAATTATTATATCTTAAATGTAGTCATAGTGCTTGGCCTACATCAAACAAGGCATTTTGTGCAAGGCTTTTCTTTAGTTTGAAAAAATAGAAAAACACATCAACTTATGGGGAATACTAAAAAAGACGTGATTGTGAAGTGTTGATTAATATATATATATATATACATACATACACTCACCTAAAGGATTATTAGGAACACCTGTTCAATTTCTCATTAATGCAATTATCTAATCAACCAATCACATGGCAGTTGCTTCAATGCATTTAGGGGTGTGGTCCTGGTCAAGACAATCTCCTGAGCTCCAAACTGAATGTCAGAATGGGAAAGAAAGGTGATTTAAGCTATTTTGAGCGTGGTATGGTTGTTGGTGCCAGGCGGGCCGGTCTGAGTATTTCACATCTGCTCAGTTACTGGGATTTTCACGCACAACCATTTCTAGGGTTTACAAAGAATGGTGTGAAAAGGGAAAAACATCCAGTATGCGGCAGTCCTGTGGGCGAAAATGCCTTGTTGATGCTAGAGGTCATAGGAGAATGGGCCGACTGATTCAAGCTGATAGAAGAGCAACTTTGACTGAAATAACCACTCGTTACAACCGAGGTATGCAGCAAAGCATTTGTGAAGCCACAACACACACAACCTTGAGGCGGATGAGCTACAACAGCAGAAGACCCCACCGGGTACCACTCATCTCCACTACAAATAGGAAAAAGAGGCTACAATTTGCACAAGCTCACCAAAATTGGACAGTTAAAGACTGGAAAAATGTTGCCTGGTCTGATGAGTCTTGACTTCTGTTGAGACATTCAGATGGTAGAGTCAGAATTTGGCGTAAACAGAATGAGAACATGGATCCATCATGCCTTGTTACCACTGTGCAGGCTGGTGGTGGTGGTGTAATGGTGTGGGGGATGTTTTCTTGGCACACTTTAGGCCCCTTAGTGCCAATTGGGCATCGTTTAAATGCCATGGCCTACCTGAACATTGTTTCTGACCATGTCCATCCCTTTATGACCACCATGTACCCATTCTCTGATGGCTACTTCCAGCAGGATAATGCACCATGTCACAAAGCTCGAATCATTTCAAATTGGTTTCTTGAACATGACAATGAGTTCACTGTACTAAAATAGCCCCCACAGTCACCAGATCTCAACCCAATAGAGCATCTTTGGGATGTGGTGGAATGGGAGCTTCGTGCCCTGGATGTGCATCCCACAAATCTTCATCAATGCAAGATGCTATCCTATCAATATGGGCCAACATTTCTAAAGAATGCTTTCAGCACCTTGTTGAATCAATGCCACGTAGAATTAAGGCAGTTCTGAAGGCGAAAGGGGGTCAAACACAGTATTAGTATGGTGTTCCTAATAATCCTTTAGGTGAGTGTATATATATATATATATATATATATATATATATATATATATATATATATATATATATATATATATATATATAATCTCGTGGAGCTTTGGATTGGAGTATGGTCTCAACATCCTCTGTTGTGAGACCTGATTCTATGAGCTGGTGAATCTATGATTCTATGACCCCCCCTGGTGGTTCAGATAAGAGACCATCGAAGTGTTGTCTGTTTGGACAAGCACATGATGGCCCCTCAGGTCTGGAAGGAAGTGTTTCAGAGCCCTGCCACAGACCTTGAGCTGAGCGACCACTCATGATCGTCCCCCAGCCTGTGAGGGAAGCATCCGTCATTATCATGACACGGCGACAAAGAGCCCCCAACACTGGACCCAAGGTTTCTTCCACACAACACGTAAGGCACGTAGACATCGCAGTGTGACCTTGGTCAAGCGAAAAGGATTCCCTCTCTGGAAAAACCCCTTGGTTTTAAGCCACCACTGCAGGGGTCTCATTTACAGCAGGCCAAAAGGTATCACGTTGGATGCTACTATACCATAAGACCCAATATTTTCTGAAACTGTCTGACAGTGAGTGACTGGCCTAGTTTTATACAATTCATGGCTGAGCGAATCGAAACGACCCAAGAGATGTGCCTGCATGGTCGTCGAATCCCACATTACACCCAGGAAAGTAGTTCTTTGAGCTGGAAGAAGCATACTTTTCTTGGCATTCAGCCTTAGCCTCAACCTCTTCATGTGTGCGAGAATGAATCTCGATGTTGAACCGCCATGTGCTCTAATTGAGCAAAAATTAACCAATCGTCTATGTAATTCAATACACAAATTCCATGGAGTCTAAGCGGAGCCAGAGCTGCATCCACGCATTTTGTGAAGGTGCGGGGTGATAATCCTAGGCCAAAAGGAAGAACTCTATATTGGTACACTTTGCCCCCAAAAGCGAACCTCAGAAACTTCTTGTGTTATGGATAGATGGAGATGTGAAAGTATGCGTCCTTCAGATCTATTGTGACAAACCAGTCCTAGGACCTGAATTGTGACACAATCTGTTTTAAAGTGAGCATCTTGAATTTGAGCTTCTTTACACAGAGATTTAGTTGACGCAGATCTAAAATTGGATGCAACCCCCCATCCTTTTTTGGAACTATAAAGTACCGGCTGTAGAACCTTGATTCTCTGCCGAGAGGAGGAACATATTCTATGGCCTCTTTCCCCAGCAGAGCCTTTACTTCCAGGTCCATAACCAGAGCCTGCTCGGGACGAACCATTTTAAGATATGTCAGTGTAAATTGCTCTCAGTTAAAACAGCTCAAACATGCATATAGTTTGGGACTAGCTTAAAGTGTCTAGTTAGGCCTGTCACTATAACTAGTTTTTGTTTTGCGATATATCGTCCCATAAATAATTGCGATAAACGATATTATTGTCATTTTAAGACTATTTTATGCCACTGAATATATAATCCTAATATAACAGCATAATAATGCAAGTAGACCTACACACTTTCAAATGACAACCTTTTTAATTCTTTAGATCATGGAAATTAAGGTAAAACATATATTATCCTAAATAAAAATATATAAAAAATTGAATACTGAGCTTTTTACACTGTTAAAGACTTGGGTCCCCATGCTAAACATGGACAAAGTTAAAAAAAAAAATAAGTTGGACGTTTGATGGAGTATTTCTGTGCCTTCCGGTTTCTCCTAAGTTTCTGAAAGTTTTTTTCGAGGATGGGTCTGCGTGACGTCAACAAGGGCTCTTCTGCCGGAAGGGCGCGCGCGCGACTAGAGCAAGAGAGCAAACAGGACTTCACGAAATCAACAAAGTCACCAAAAGGTGTGTGATTTTGGTTGTCAGGGCAAGACAACCCTGCACAGCTTCCCAAAGAACCCAGCGTTAATGGGACAGTGGATGGAGTTTGTTTTTCCGGAGCAGCAACGGAGTTTTGCAAGTGTTTTAGTCTGTTCTCTGAATTTCGGCGACAATAGTTTATAAACAAGGTAATGTTACAGTTCAACTCCGGATTTGTAGCTCGTCTAATGCTGAAAGATGGAACTGTTCCAGCGATTGAGGTTCACAGTCGTGCGTTGGAAGCAGGCGGTGAGTAAAACTGCTTCAAATGTCTGTGTGTTGTTAGCTATCGACTCCTTCATTCAAATGCGCTACTATTCCATTGTTTTTCTATGTAAACACGCAGTAGTCTGCCGTGTGTGCAAAACCGTTCCGCATACAATAGTCCATAAACCAAATTATGTCCTCATAAACCATGAGTAAACACATACAAAGTTGTAAAACTCGCGCATGACAAGCCGCTAAGCAAGTAACGTTAAGTTACAGTTACAGTACATACCATTGAGACGTCCTGCTGTAAGTTAGTTGTCGTTGCTGCATCTCTTGTTCAATTTCAGCCTCTAGATCTGATTCTGGATCATATATGTATGGCTAAATCTTATTGATCTCAATGGTTTATTTAGAATAAAAAAAATTTCCACGGTTAAAGGATGTCACAGCTTTCAGACGCTCTCAACGCAATAGCTGCGCGCGCGCTTGATTCTTTAGCTCCGCCCACACGACACGCCCCCAGCCGCTCGGTTTTTTTCGGAAACACTCGGTACAGCGTATCTTTCTTTTATAAATATAATACAACTAAAGACTTTTCGGAGATATGAAGGATCCAATACTACTCTATAGGTACTCAAGATTGACATGAGAGTGTTTCATGTCACTCCCACTAGTCGAAACTCTCTAAAGTTTTCGTCAACCATACTAAAGAGGGTGTAGTTAATGAAAGGAACTATGAATGAGATGGATTTGTTTATTGGCAAAAAATAAATACAAAAATAAAAAATGGAGAGAAGCAGAGATGTTTCAGTTGTAAGAATTTTTCTAGTTAATATTAGCCTAATCTGGTTGTTTTTATATGAAAGCCATTCAACTATTTTGTCACTGGGAAACGGATATATAATGGGTTAATTATTACTAGGTCTGTTTTGGAGTCTTAGTTTCATGTAGCCTGCATGAGTTGCAAATATTTGGACTTAAGATATTGTGTTATGTGTTAGTGCTTTGTTGTGTTCAGCTCCAGCTTTCATAATCATTACAGTTTGTATCACTATACACTGGTTTTGTTTTTTTAGCACTGATGAACCATGACAGAAGAGTTCTCTGCTGTTTTACATATTCCTCAACAGAGATAAGTGTCAGTAACAGTATCAGCTACCAGGAATAAGAGGTAAAGTGTGTATTATGATTATGACCTACAGGTTTTATACACACACACACACACACACACACACACACACACACACACACACACACACACACACACACACACACACACACACACACACACACACACACACACACAGAGGTGCTGGTCATATAATTAGAATATCATCAAAAAGTTGATTTATTTCACTAATTCCATTCAAAAAGTGAAACTTGTATATTATATTAATTCATTACACACAGACTGATATATTTCAAATGTTTATTTCTTTTAATTTTGATGATTATAACTGACAACTAAGGAAAATCCCAAATTCAGTATCTCAGAAAATTTGAATATTACTTAAGACCAATACAAAGAAAGGATTTTTAGAAATCTTGGCCAACTGAAAAGTATGAACATGAAAAGTATGAGCATGTACAGCACTCAATACTTAGTTGGGGCTCCTTTTGCCTGAATTACTGCAGCAATGCGGCGTGGCATGGAGTCGATCAGTCTGTGGCCCTGCTCAGGTGTTATGAGAGCCCAGGTCGCTCTGATAGTGGCCTTCAGCTCTTCTGCATTGTTGGGTCTGGCATATCGCATCTTCCTCTTCACAATACCCCATAGATTTTCTATGGGGTTAAGGTCAGGTGAGTTTGCTGGCCAATTAAGAACAGGGATACCATGGTCTGGTCCTGTTGGAGTCCTGTTCTGTTGTCCTGTTGGAAAATGAAATCTGCATCTCAATAAAGTTGGTCAGCAGCAGGAAGCATCAAGTGCTCTAAAACTTCCTGGTATACGGCTGCGTTGACCTTGGACCTCAGAAAACACAGTGGACCAACACCAGCAGATGACATGGCACCCCAAACCATCACTGACTGTGGAAACTTTACACTGGACCTCAAGCAACGTGGATTTTGTGCCACTCCTCTCTTCCTCCAGACTCTGGGACCCTGATTTCCAAAGGAAATGCAAAATTTACTTTCATCAGAGATCATGACTTTGGAGCACTCAGCAGCAGTCCAGTCCTTTTTGTCTTTAGCCTAGGCGAGACGCTTCTGACGCTGTCTGTTGTTCAAGAGTGGCTTGACACAAGGAATGCGACAGCTGAAACCCATGTCTTGCATATGTCTGTGTGTAGTCGTTCTTGAAGCACTGACTCCAGCTGCAGTCCACTCTTTGTGAATCTCCCCCACATTTTTGAATGGGTTTTGTTTCACAATCCTCTCCAGGGTGCGGTTATCCCTATTGCTTGTACACTTTTTTTCTACCACATCTTTTCCTTCCCTTCGCCTCTCTATTAATGTGCTTGGACACAGAGCTCTGTGAACAGCCAGCCTCTTTTGCAATGACCTTTTGTGTCAATGGTCGTCTTTTGGTCAACTGTCAGGTCAGCAGTCTTCTCCATGATTGTGTAGCCTACAGAACTAGACCGAGAGACCATTTAAAGGCCTTTGCAGGTGTTTTGAGTTCATCAGCTGATTAGAGTGTGGCACCAGGTGTCTTCAATATTCAACCTTTTCACAATATTCTAATTTTCTGAGATACTGAATTTGGGATTTTCCTTAGTTGTCAGTTATAATCATCAAAATTAAAAGAAATAAACATTTGAAATATATCAGTCTGTGTGTAATGAATGAATATAATATACAAGTTTCACTTTTTTTAATAGAATTAGTGAAATAAACTTTTTGATGATATTCTAATTATATGACCAGCACCACCTGTGTGTATATGTGTGTATGTGTATATATATATATATATATATATATATATATATATGTATATGTATATGTATATGTATATGTATATGTATATGTATATGTACTGGTGAAAGCATTCTTTAGAAATGTTGGCCCATATTGATAGGATAGCATCTTGCAGTTGATGGAGATTTGTGGGATGCACATCCAGGGCACGAAGCTCCCGTTCCACCACATCCCAAAGATGCTCTATTGGGTTGAGATCTGGTGACTGTGGGGGCCATTTTAGTACAGTGAACTCATTGTCATGTTCAAGAAACCAATTTGAAATGATTTGAGCTTTGTGACATGGTGCATTATCCTGCTGGAAGTAGCCATTAGAGAATGGGTACGTGGTGGTCATAAAGGGATGGACATGGTCAGAAACAATGCTCAGGTAGGCCATGGCATTTAAACGATGCCCGATTGGCACTAAGGGGCCTAAAGTGTGCCAAGAAAACATCCCCCACACCATTACACCACCACCACCAGCCTGCACAGTGGTAACAAGGCATGATGGATCCATGTTCTCATTCTGTTTACACCAAATTCTGACTCTACCATCTGGATGTCTCAACAGAAATCGAGACTCATCAGACCAGGCAACATTTTTCCAGTCTTCAACTGTCCAATTTTGGTGAGCTCGTGCAAATTGTAGCATCTTTTTCCTATTTGTAGTGGAGATGAGTGGTACCCGGTGGGGTCTTCTGCTGTAGTAGCCCATCTGCCTCAAGGTTGTGCATGTTGTGGCTTCACAAATGCTTTGCTGCATACCTTGGTTGTAACGAGTGGTTATTTCAGTCAAAGTTGCTCTTCTATCAGCTTGAATCAGTCGGCCCATTCTCCTATGACCTCTAGCATCAACAAGGCATTTTCGCCCACAGGACTGCCGCATACTGAATGTTTTTCCCTTTTCACACCATTCTTTGTAAACCCTAGAAATGGTTGTGTGTGAAAATCCCAGTAACTGAGCAGATTGTGAAATACTCAGACCGGCCCGTCTGGCACCAACAACCATGCCACGCTCAAAATTGCTTAAATCACCTTTCTTTCCCATTCTGACATTCAGTTTGGAGTTCAGGAGATTGTCTTGACCAGGACCACACCCCTAAATGCATTGAAGCAACTGCCATGCGATTGGTTGATTAGATAATTATTAATGAGAAACTGAACAGGTGTTGCCCTAATAATCCTTTAGGTGAATGTGTGTGTGTATATATATATATATATATATATATATATATATATATATATATATATATATATATATATATATATATATATATATATATATATATATATATATATATATATATATATTACACACACACACACTCACCTAAAGGATTATTAGGAACACTTCAATTCAATTGCTTCAATTCATTTAGGGTGTGGTCCTGGTCAAGACAATCTCCTGAACTCCAAACATTGCACTTAGCGTGACTTGCAGTACATTCCAGGTATACAATTTGGCAGCATGTGTTGTCTAAGAATCATGACCTCAATATTGTTAGTGCTGTGCTCTAACGTTACCATTTGAACAACAGGAAGCAACAATACAACCCTTGCTGGTGATTTCTGTTCTCTCTAGAATAACATGATCATGTTGAATGGAAATGCTATGATTTAACTTTTGCCTGTCACAGTGTTCATATTCACATTTTCATACCCGTATTTTGTCACACTCTACTATTTCTAGTGATTTCACTCACTTTCTCTGCCTCTCTGGATTTTTGTAACATAGGAAACCTAGAACACCTTTGATTTACATACAGTCCATATAAAGCAGAAGAGTCATTTTATTTGAATAACTGACCCTATGATTATAATAATGTCACGCAAAGTTTTTTAAATTATTAATTCAGGAATGTGCATTTTTCGCCACAGTGAATAGCTTACATTTCTGCTTTACAAAAATATTCATTCTGTCACAGTATCAAATTCACAAATAGCAAATTCACAATAGCAAATTCACAAATACTCGGACTCCCGTCTCTGTTTTTCTATTTTCTTTGATCACTTTGTTGTTCTACTGGATGTTAATTCATTGCCATGGAATGTCTTCTGTCATTGACTGGGCACTTTTCAGGGGTCTGGTTTCCATGGAGAGCTGACATTCTGAGTGTTGAGAGTGGACATGCATAATCGGGAAGGGCGGTCTGTACTGGGCATGTGCGCTGAGATGTGCAGTGGTTATTAGCATGTTTTAACATTCACAGAGGTCAGACGGTGGCATTTACCCTAAATCATTGTCTGCAGTTCCATCCACAGCATTACAGGCAAGGGGCAAGACAAGGGATTAGATGTCTGACTTTATCACATAAATGAAATAATACTCACTCTGGTGAAAGAGCTACTGTGATGTGCAATGCTTAAAGAATGAATGTCTTTGTTGTGGAACTAAATAACTCTCTCTATATAGTTATTTTTTAAGTCTAAACAACAGAGTGTATGGCATTCTAAAATGAACTATATAATTTTGACCAGTTGAAAAGCATATATAAGATTATACTAATTACTATAATTAAGGAGCGGAAAATCAAGTTAATGGGGCAATCAGTGCGACGATTTCTTCATTTTACGGTCTTTTAACTACTATGATGAATCAGATGGCAGCCAGCTTGAGGATTGAGGTGGCCTTAATATTTTGAATTTATTATTTTAGTTTATTTATGGCACAAGTGATATACATTTCTCTCACATCTCATAAAAAGAGGAATTTTCTATCCTCGACAGTTCTTTTAAAAAAATTCATAATTTGAGGCTGTAAAAATTATACCATTTGTTGGATATCAGATGTTAAATATCCAAAGTTCGTCAGAATTGTAGAAACTTGGTGGTGTGTCTGATTAAAACACTGGGAAAAGTTCTACTCCTTACAGTCTTTAATTTACTGAGTTCAGGATGCTTAAGTCTTGAATTCTTTGACCAACCCAAAGCACAAGGAGGTACCAGGAGCAGATTCACATGACAGATGTAGAAGGATGGGATGAACAGGATGGATAAGATTAACAGGATTTAATTCATAAATAAATATTAATAATATATATTCAATCCAAATAATTATTAAACCCAATCCAAAAATGTAAATTTTTACCTCTCAATACGGATTTGAAAACCACTAGATGCCACTAGGAAACCAAGAACAAGTTGCAATATTTGCATCAATGGACTTCATAGGTCTTTTGCTTTTGGCCACATGTTGTGACGGTCTGTTTTAAAAAATTTTTTTACTTACTTCTCTATTTCTCAGGCTATACCTTTTGTGCAGTGTCATAGGTTTTAGTCAGGATGCCATATTGAATTTTATTCGGCTGAAAATGAGGCTGTGAGGGACGAGGCTTTACAATGGCATGGTCCTAGATTCAAAACTCCCAACTTTTTTTATGGAGTTTTTTTTCTACTGAAAGTTTTTAGAAAAATGTTTAATTATTGACATGTTGATAGTACAGTCTATTGAACACACTGCACTTCTATCCCTCCTCATTGCCTTGTTTCATTCCTGTAAAAATGAAATATGGTTATACCCTTTACAAAGGTCTATGCTGTGTACAATCACATTCTCTTTTACCTCTCTTGTCTCATCATCACTGTTTTTTTGTTGTTGTTTTTTGTCTAAATCAAGTCATCACATGACATAATCTGAACATTGAATCTTATTTTGCAAATAATCATTTGACTAGTTCTTTTCTCTTTTTCTGCCTCTTTCTTTTTCTCTCCCACAGTCACACAAAAAGGCTGCATATGCATTATCCATTTAAACGAATGGAGTGACAGTGTCAGAGTCCTGACAGGAAAAACAAATGGAATAAGTAACCAGCACAGAAAAATGTGTTTAGTGGCAGTGAGAGAGTAAGGCGATAATGGGACCCATCCGTTACGTCGGTGCATGGGTGCTGGGCTGAATCTAAGTGAGATGGATGACTGTGTGTTCAGACCCAACTGAAGCTCGGAGGTCTAAGTTCTACACAGACCCTCTCAGCCAAGTCTATCAGAAAAGAGTGCGCCTTTATCAAGGTGAGGGTTAGTTTGCCCAAAAATGAAAATTCTGCCATCAATTACTCACCATCATGTCAGCCCAAACTCATAAGACTTTGTTCATCTTTGGAGCACAAATTAAGATATTTAAATTTTTTTAATGAGAGATTTCTGTTCTATTCACTCAAACTCTGATGCTACAAAACATTCATAAAAAAGGTTTAAAAAGAAATTCATATAAATCGAGTGGTTCAGGCCAAGTCTTCTGTAGAGACACAATCACCTTATTATATGATGAACAGATTTAATTTAGGCTTTTACTCTCATAAATATTGATCAGTGAACATGCATAGAGCACTCAAATATGTTAAACAGAATCTCAAGCACGCTTGCTTGACGCAAATGAAGAAATGGAAATATATTAATTTGTGTTTTGAAGATGAACGAAAGTCTTATGGCTTTGGAATGACATGAGAGTAATTGACAGAATTTTCATTTTTGGGTGAACTAACCCTTTAAGGATCTTTTACTATAATCCTATTGAGATCTAAAATGCATTTCTCAAAAGGTTTCAAATTCTGTCCCATTTATCCATATTAAAACCCATAATAGAGATGTCTGTTATTTTAAGCAATTGTCAGACTCTGAGGACATCCAGACGCCTGTCTCGTGTTACAACGTATGCAGAGCGGGAGAGCCTTGTTGCCCTTGGCTCTGATCAAAAGCCTGTAATTGACTCATTTATTTAGTGCAAAGCTGGGAGGCAGAGAGAAGCAAGTCCATGACCTGACATGGTGATTGTAGCCACTGGACGCTCAGGCTACGGTGGTGGGATGGAGAGAGGATTTTTTTCCTGGGTGGTGCTGCCATAGGCTCTTAACTTGATGTGCTGCTTTTCTGGCTGCTAAGAAGAGCTGCTTGTTTCAGTGATACAGGGGATTGTGTCCATAGTGATTAAGAGCTGCTGGCCTTTCTGGCTCTCTCCTCTCTTCTCGTGTTATCATCAACCTTTTTGTATGCTCCTGAATCTCTTTACTCTTCCACCTTTTCCAGATCAAGCTCTCTTTTTTCAGTGCCTTTTTGTGCCTTGGTTCTATCCTCCTCCTCCTCTGCATCTCCCTATTACAGTCCATCTTTCACGTCCTGCTGCACTTGACTCTGCCTCATCAGATCCCCTTACTCTTGTGTCACTAGACCTCGGTGGCTGTAATTTACTGCACTACCACCAAATGTACTGTATGCTTGTGTCTGGCTTCTAATCATGTAATCTGATGTAAGATAATGCAACCTCGTGAAAGTCCTTGGATTATGGCTAACAAATTAGAGCGTTTAGAAGACAAACAGGACTCATTTGCAACTAAGAAAATACAAGATGCCTTTTTAGGCTTTGTATGAAATCTGGACTCCTTTGGTAATGATTTCCACCAGGTCTTGGTTTGGAATTGAACAGCATTAAGAATTTATTCTGTGAGGTCTGCTATTTATCTGGCATGACCCTGCTGTTGTGTTTTAGATGTTGGTCCCCAGCATGCAATGCAATAAAAAATAAAATGTTTTAAAATGTTTGGTCCCAGCAGTCTTTTCTCATAACTCAAGAGAAGCCACACACAGAGACTGCTGTCTGTTACTTTGTGTTGTGTATATGTAGGATTACTCATGATGAGAAACAGTGTGATGGAGACAGACAGATGGCATGTGTGTGAATGGAGGACATGTTCTTGCTCTTTGTTGTTGTGTGTGTGCATGGTAATCAGCTCACTAGGGTCAGAGGTCATCTCCCTGGGGAAATTCAGGGTTTGGATGCCATGACGACCAGGTTACTGCCTCCCATGTCATTGCTTTCTCGCCTTACCTCTCTCACTATGAATCTCGTTCTGTGTTTCCCCCCCACTCATTGCCCTTCTCCTCCCTGTCATTTACACTTTTTGTCTTTTGCTTGTGGAAATGTTGCTTGGCCTAAAAAACATGATTTGGAAAAAATCCCCTAACATTTTGTATCAAAGCCGCAAAGTTTCACGGAGAAATGCAAACATTTGTGAGAAAACATATAAGCATTGACTTATTGTGTCATATTTTTCCCTTTAAGGTGCTCCATAAAAATCACATTGCATACAAGTATTAAACCTCATGATCACCAACAAAACATGTCAATGGAAATTTAAAAACGCACATGGTAAGGACAAAGTGCTATCTATTTTTTAAAACTTGGCAAAAAAAATTCTCCCTATCTATTTTCTAAATGCATGTTATTGGTCTTATTGTGAACCAATAACATGCTGTATATACAGTTTTTAGAACTACTAATTTTTATTCAAAATGTCATAACTCTATCTTTCTGTAAAATGACAGACTTCTCTGGTGACCTATGCTGGACTTCTCCACCCATTCAGTCCACTTAAACCTGCCTCTTTCTTGCAATCGACTGCAATCTACCATTCAAACCTGCTCTAATCATCCAACTAACAACTGATGGATTAAACCAAGTCCCCTCCCCTTTCTGCATTTTTCTCTCTTTAGAAACTCTCAGAATGAAAACGACATCAAATACTGTGAATATTAATATGAGATTAATAGTAATTCAACAATAGGCTATACAACATTCAGAATATCTTCAGATTAGCAGATAGTGACGATTTTATTGATATATTTGCATACTGAATTGCAATTGGTCTTCTTTCTTAGGCGTCTTTTAATACTGAATTTTGATTAGCATTGTCCTTTTTTCAAATTTTTTCACATAGGCCTAAGTTTCAATTCGACTTTACACTGTGCAGTGACTGCTTGTATTGATTCTTCTGTGCAGGCGACTGAAAACAAGACAGGTAACATTTCCATAACTAAAGGTAAAACTTAAAGGCATCTTTAACATGTCTATATTGCTTCCTTGTTAATCGCTGATATTTCTTTCATGATGTGCATATCTAGTTTCTTTTTTGTCTTCCATGCGTCACTTAGTGCACAGTTTAGCTCTGTGCAGGTGTGTGTACTAGTATAGAGATTGTGTAGGGGTGTGTGTGTTGCATCAGTGAGATGATATTTGTAACTCACCTTTTGTCTCAGACTGAAATTTTCAGACCAGACAACTGTTTTTTGTTTGGGTCTCTGTCTTTGTGTGTGTGAGCTCCATGAAAGCGTGAAAGCATTGAGTTCAGCAACCAGATATTTTTAGCCCTGTCTCGAGACCTCTCTCTTCCTTCGTGTTTTTCCTTGGCCCCTCCCCTTCCCCACTCTGATATGTGTTTATCTACGTATTTGTGTGCATGTCTTGAGTGACAGCAAGAGAATGACAATAAGAGTGAGAGAAGATTGAATTCATCAGTTGGAGCAGTTGTTTCTAGCTTAAGGTATTTCTCGGAAACGCTCACCTGCCTAATCGCTTTCATTAAGACATGATTAGAGTTATTTAATCATTCTCATCAGCTGGACCTCTAAAAAAGCTGACCACTCAAATGCTTTCATAAGTTGCAATTATAATTAGATTTATAGCTCAAGTGCACTGAAAAGCCTTCATGTGTACACCTCAGTTGATCTGATTGAGTTTGATCCAAATGAAATTTAGATCGGATTGAATGGGATGGTGTAAACCTGAAATAATCTGATCAACAGGAAAAAAAATAAGCATGTAAACTAGGGCTGCACGATATTAAAGAGAAATGCGCTATTTTTGATAAACTTGTTAAATAATGCAATATTCAATATGCTATTCAATATTACTATTGCTGATTTTAAGTGCATAACATCAATTTAAATTGTATTTACAAATATTTAAAACTGAAAATGATATAACCATGTATATGTTTTACATTCTTTCTGGGAAAAGAAAGCATCACTACAACTCCTGAAAGTGAATAGCAGTGTATTAGCATTACATAAAATTACATTTATGACATTAATGTTTAACTTTAATAAAAAACAAACAAAAAAACTATTTAAATACCAACAACTTTTTGCTCAACTAATATATAGTTATATTATCCTAAAACTTAACATGAAGGACATCCAACACCTGAGACTAGGGGGTGATTAGTTATTTTTATTTTAATTTATCTTTGTTATTAAAAACAAGAACAAAAAAGCAAATTACAAACAATAAGTCAAATACAATAACACAAAGATACAAATAAAATAAACAGTGCTTTAAGTTTTTCAGGTAGGCCTACTTTAGATACACTCACCTAAAGGATTATTAGGAACACCTGTTCAATTTCTCATTAATGCAATTATCTAATCAACCAATCACATGGCAGTTGCTTCAATGGATTTAGGGGTGTGGTCCTGGTCAAGACAATCTCCTGAACTCCAAACTGAATGTCAGAATGGGAAAGAAAGGTGATTTAAGCAATTTTGAGCATGGCATGGTTGTTGGTGCCAGACGGGCCGGTCTGAGTATTTCACAATCTGCTCAGTTACTGGGATTTTCACGCACAACCATTTCTAGGGTTTACAAAGAATAGTGTGAAAAGGGAAAAACATCCAGTATGCAGCAGTCCTGTGGGCGAAAATGCCTTGTCGATGCTAGAGGTCAGAGGAATTTGGCGTAAACAGAATGAGAACATGGATCCATCATGCCTTGTTACCACTGTGCAGGCTGGTGGTGGTGTAATGGTGTGGGGGATGTTTTCTTGGCACACTTTAGGCCCCTTAGTGCCAACTGGGCATCGTATAAATGTCATGGCCTACCTGAGCATTGTTTCTGACCATGTCCATCCCTTTATGGCCACCATGTACCCATTCTCTGATGGCTACTTCCAGCAGGATAATGCACCATGTCACAAAGCTCGAATCATTTCAAACTGGTTTCTTGAACATGACAATGAGTTCACTGTACTAAAATGGCCCCCACAGTCACCAGATCTCAACCCAGTAGAGCATCTTTGGGATATGGTGGAACGGGAGCTTCGTGCCCTGGATGTGCATCCCACAAATCTCCATCAACTGCAAGATGCTATCTTATCAATATGGGCCAACATTTCTAAAGAATGCTGTGTGTGTATTTGACCTTTCGAGTGCAATAAACCGCAATGGAGAACTAAATTCGGGATCGCAGGATTCACTGTCCAAGAGGTGGCTTTTCCTCAGTTTATTGCGCTTATTTGCTCTTTTTAACATCAATTCAGTCACATGCAAGTTACAGTCTCGTGCCCAGTCTATTCTCTGCTATACTAAATTACACAGCAGAACCTAAAACGTGGAAATTTTGCAACATTTTGAAGTAGCCTATTAAAGCATTCAGATATTGCAAGCCGTTGCGATATGCATATTGTGATATGTACATTTGCAATATTTTGATACATTGTGCAGCCCTAATGTAAACACTTGAATCAGACTATTCTCAATCGGATTAAAAAATTCCATGCGCATATGAGCAGTGTTGTGATGCAATGTTTACATACAGTTTATTTACAAATGCACTTGTTTATTGACATCTTACAAACCCATCAGTGGAGGAGACTGAATGTTTACTGGTATACATGTCAGCTTACGTAGCCTGACGTGTAGCTCTCCAAAAATGTAACATCACGTCAATTCGACGTGGATCGCAAGCGATGTGATTGGTCTTCTAGAAGCGGACCAATCACCAAAGAGGAAGCGCTGTGATCTGTCTGCATGTGTAATTGCATGTCGACGCAGAAAACAACGCAGAAGTATAAATGAAAACCGACGCGTTGTATAAGGCCTTGTTTACACTAGTGTGTTTTTGTTTTAAAATGCATAACTTCTGCTACGGTTACGCCTGTCGTCTACACTATTCTGGTGTTTTTGAACTTCGAAAACGGATACTTTTGAAATTGCTGCAGACCCGTTTTAGTTTGAAAACGCGGGGGTTGCGTTTCAGTGTAAACGAAAACGATAGCGTGGCTGCCCACATTACGCTACCTGAACATGATAATACAAGACCAGGGCTGCGTTTCCCAAAAGCATTGTAAGTTGATCGTAGAGACCGTTGGTGGCTATTGTTACAGTGCTTTTGGGAAATGCATCCCAGAGCCGTTTCTCTCAACGGCTCTGTTACATACCAGCCTCTTGTCACTGTGTTTTCGGTTGTGCACATGGACTGTGTAAAAGAATATGGACGTAGTGTCCGTGACGTCGCCTGTAGGATTCTGAAGAGAGTTTTTGAAGCGTAAAGTTGGCCGTTGCCATCTTGGCAGCACGTCACCACGCGTCACTCCTGGATAACTGAAAATGGGCAAAGAGGCGAGATGTGGCTGGAGCTAAGGTAACGTGATGGCTAACAGACAGCAGACAAACGACTATCCACCTGTCACCACCTGTTAAGTGGCCACGGCCTTAATTATGCAGAACTTTTAAGGCTTAATATAATTTAAACAGATGAGTTAGGGGAGCGCGGGGCACAACCTAATGCAGGGTTAGCTGTAACACACATGGTTTAAAACTTTCCACACATGCCAGGATAATGAAATTAGTGTATTTAATAGTTGCCATAACAACATTATTTATAGAAAAATAATTGCTTCAAAATTAAGAAATCTTTGGAATATATCACTGAACATTTATTTAACCATAGCAAAAGTACACTTCTTCTCTTTTTTTGTGTTTATTTAAAATAAGACAAATCTGATATTATTTTAGTCTGATATCTGTTATTTAACAGTTGAGATGGTTCTTTAATGCTGCTCTAACAGCAGAAGACACGAGCCGCGGTTTAAACCCCAGTTGCTCAGGCGGGGTGTGTTTTTAACACTGCGTTACAATGAGCCCCTATTAGAGCTATGCTATTATATTCTATACTTTTATCAATTCTCTTGAGAAACCATGAGAAAAGGGTGAATAAAGACTGAGAGTCAATGTTCAGAAGTTATTAATTATTATTATGTTTTGAACTATGCTGTATAGCTGTATTTAGCGATGTGTTTGTTGTCAAACTCAATAATTTGTGTATTTTTAATGATGATAAATGCCATTATTACATTTTAAGAAGTTAATAATTGTACTTTATTGACAAAGTATTTTAGTTTGTCTTGTATATTTTGTTGATTATATCAGGTAACATTTTAAGCTGTCATTTGGTGATGTTACATTGTGCCCCCTCACATGTTACAATGTACCCCACCTATGGGGCTTGTTGTCACATTTCACTTCCAATCTTTCGGGGTAAATCCAGAAAAAAGTATACACTGTATTAATGAAGCAAAACCACATATTTGTACTAGAGGTGTGAAATTAATGTGGGAAAAAATAAATACTCTGAACCCCAAGTGGATTTATACAAACTGAGAAAGTCAAAAAGTGTTAGGTTGTGCCCCGCTCTCCCCCTATACAAAAATTCACCCCCCTCAAGTTGTCATGACGGGCAAAATTAGCTGTACAGACCAAAACCACAATTTTGTACCAGGCTGTAAACGTGTTTTTTGTTTGGGACTCAATGGGACTCAATGAGATTCTGCTCCCTTTTGGGGCCTGTCTCTAGCGGCCAGTCGATGAATTGCAGTTTAAGTCACTTCCGCATTAGCTTCAAAACAAACTGGGGGAGGTTGCCACTTGGTCGGGCAGTGTAGATGAGGATCGTTTTTATTTTAAAATGCTGTTTCAAATCGAGAATGCACTAGTGTAAGCGGGCCCTAAATCAGCCTTTAGGGTTCGTATAAAAATAACTTTCAGAATCTGAAATTGGATTGGATAGATTGAGGAAAATAACCACATTTTCACAAAGTAGCAGAGGACGCAGTAATTTAGTTTAACATTAGCAGCAACTCTCTGTTATTATCTCACTAACAGGTATATTTAAGGGGGTAATTAAGTCTAAATATTTCATATATTCAAGCAGCACTTCTACTTCCCTTCAATGGTATGTGCTCCTGCTTTATCATTCAACAGATGGCAAAGATTTTGCCATTCCTGTTTAATGGTGCTATAGTGTGAGTGTAATCAGGTTAATATGTTTGACAGCAGCACTGCCACAGACACTATGTCATTATAGATATTACACCCTATCACCCACCCTTACTAAGAGTAATTTCCCACATCGCTGAATATAAAGGAGATTACACAGCACAGGAGTGAGCATGCCAGTGAATGTTTGTGCTGTAAGAGCTAGAAATGAAGATGTAACACTTCTTGTTTATTAAAGCCAAAAACAACGTCAATGCTTGTATATGTGCTTGTGTTTACGTGCTGTTCAGATATGACCGAAACCTATATCGTAATTTCTTTGCAGGGCTGTTTGATTGTATTTTTAACAACCGTAGGTTATTGAGATGTGATTCAAGGTACAGAGAGAAAAAGAGAGGGCGGGTGTGTGAGAAGGAATCTGTGGAAAGGAGTTATTCACCTAGACTTACATAAACCCTAGCTCTATATTTAGACAGCGTGACTTCAGATTTCTGCACCAGAGTGATCGACCACATTGATATGCGTGTGGGCCTCAGTGTTCCTCATGCACAAACGGCAGTCGGAATGCTTCTGCCTGGCTGTATCGGGCTATATGCTGCTTTTGTTGTAGATAAATAGGGACTGCTGCTTTGCTGTGTGTTGCTGTGAGTCTGCTGAGCATCTATAATACTGTATGTTAGTATGTATCAGGCTGGTGAAGCTCAGTGCTTTGTTGGTGTTTGTCAGACTGCTGCTGCTCTGTGTCGGCTGATTGTGAGCGTGTTTTATTAGAAGCAGGAGACTGTGTAAGTGTAGATTAGACTGGTGTGTATGAGTTTGTATCACGCTGGCTTTAAAAACGATTATGGATATTTCAAAAATGCTTTTTGCCATTTTGACACGCAAGGTACTTAGGTACACTTACTATATAAAAAAAGAGGCATTTTCAGAATTTTTGACAATTCATACTTCTAGGCTAAGCATAATGTAAAACAAATATTTTACAGGAAAAAATATATACATCACCTTGTTAAATAAGAATGTTTTTCATAAATTATTAGACTATTTATCCTTTGACTTCTAAAAAAGTTATAATTATTTCCCCAGTCAAATTATATGTGCAATATTATTTAAAAAAATACAAGATTAATTTTTTTAATGCTTATTAGTCTCACCAAGGCTGCATTTATTTGATCAGAAATGCAGTAAAATAACAATAATAATATTATATATAATAATAATAAAATATTTTTATTTATTTATTTATTTTTAAAATGAATGTAATTTGTTAGTTTTAAGACTAGAGTAATGGCTTATCAATGTTAAAATGTGTGCTGCTTAATATTTTTTTGTAAAACGTGATACTTTTAAGGATTCTTTGAATAGAAAGCTCAAAGTACAGAGCCCCTAAAGGGACATGGTGGTGGAAAAAATATGGGATGGGAGGAAAATTTTTTTTTATTTAAAGCTTTTGTGTTCTCTCGCAAATATATTTTTGCGTTCTATTGCAAAAACCGGTTGTGACTGAGTTCGGACAAACACTTCCTGTTTAATTTCTTGCTGGCAGTGTTTCAGACGGCTTGTTAACAATGGAGCGGTTCATAGAGTTTTATTTTGAACTTAGACTTAAGTAGGCTATAATAGAGTCAATGCTTAACTCCTTAAAGGAGTCACAGATTCAAACCTTCCCGATCAATAACTAGTGAGCTAAACGTTGACATCTTCTTCCAATCATATTAATGTAGACAACAAGTTACACCCTAATTTTCCTCAAAACGAGCCTTCCTGAGTTCACACTGGACAAAATACATTGATCTCTATGAGCAGACAGCTGAGAGACAAGTCTGAAGGGACCGTCTGCACAGTGCAAAACCTGAAAAGCGTTACTAAAGAAATAACTTCAGAATGCTGTAGTGTCACCAAATTTAAGTTTACACGTCAATGGTCTTCCATTGGTCATACTAAAACACTTATTTTGCTAAAATATGCTTTTGCATAATTTTTATGATTTTTTTATTATGAAATAGAATCAGGAAGTGTTTGTTCGAACTCGCAACAAGTTTGGAGAGAGAGAATAAATATATGAAAATATTGCAAATATATGCAAATATATGAAAAATATTTTTTCCTCTCCCATATTTTTCCACCACCACAGCCCTTTAGGGGCTCTGTACAAAAGAACGGCATTTATTTGAATAAAATAAAAAAATCTTGTTACATTTATAAATTATAAATAAAGAGAACTATTTATTTTTCAGAAAATTCTTTCAGGAAAAAAAATTAATAAAAAAAATCTAACTGACCCCAAACTTTTGTCAACATGTCATTATCTATCATATGGTAAGGTGACATACAGGTTACCGATTACCAGGTTTGTACTGTAACATTTTTTTTTCCTTTTTTTTTTCTGTCAATTATTAATGTTTTCCCAGTGATAAAACAAATAAGGTTTCTTGTGTCTATTATAAAGTTTATGAAACTCACAACACAGCACTGGGTGAGACTAAAAGTGCTCTTGTCACAGCAGTTCTTGTGATGATGACACTCTAAATAGCAGGCATTACAATATTTTACTGACAGATAAAAGTGCAGCATGAAGGAAAATTTACAACCCACTCCATCAACATGATGGATAATGATTATTTGTAGCGCAACCTCTGTTCGTGAGTGCATAAAATGCGAAACTGTTTGAGGCATTTTTTTGCTGCTGAATTTCCTGAATTTAACCCTAAAAAAATGTTTGTATCCTGAGGGATACATACATTTGAGAGGCTGTGGGGAGAAGCAGTGAAATAGGTCTCATTTCTTGGTTTCATTTTAAAAGGGTGTTTGTTGTGAATATTTAGATCTGGGGTCCGTTCTTCATACCTCGCTTAATACATCTGAGATGATTTGACAGATCCCAGATCTTCTAATCGTGATAACTGATCTCTGGCTAATCTGGTTCTTCAAACGAATTTGCTGATTGAATTAAAATATCTGGATTAAGTTGTCTAAGATTACTGCGTGCTCTTGTGTTCACTGAAGAGGGCAGATGCATCGATACGCGAAACCATGATCAGCAATGCAGCGATTGGCTGGCGTCAAGACAACGTAATGACATCATATAATTAAAAAAGCCACCTGGCAAAAAACTTGACGAATTAAAAGAAAAAACACAAATTTCTGGACATTTATAAGGACACAGCCAAACAAACAAACCAACATAAAAGTTATAATAGATAAATGATAAATGTTTTTTTTTAAACATGACTCCCAATTATTTATATTCGTGATTTTTATAGAATTTGTACACCCTCTACATTTTTATTTCAATATTGTAATTAGCAATTCATTTAATTTAAGTCGATTTGAAGCAGATTTGTTACGTGACAGTATTAATAAAGTTTCTTAAGGGTCAAGATCAAGTTATCTGCATCTCCTGCGCTGCATCAAGCCATCCCATAATATCTGACACCATTCAAATTAATACACGGCTCAGAGTAACGTTACAACGTGTATAAATAAATAAATAAATAAGTAATTATTCCATCACAAATAAATCTCTCAATCAAGTGGCTGTGTCTATAGTATTATACACCTTTTACACAACATTATAATATTATTTTCAAATACATTTTTTTATTATTATTATTATTATTATTATTATTATTATTATTATTATTATTATTATTTAAAAATATTATTGTCCCTGGTTCAGTAAGGAACTCTTGTAATAAAGTAGCAGTGGCTGGGACAGATTTTAAGTATCACCTCAAAATACAATCTAATCCTGTTTACATGAAATAAGCTGCTCCTGAGCAGGTTTAAGCTTACAGACCTGTCGCTATGACAGCAAGTCCAGGATGAGCGTCGAAGAACCAAACAATCCGAGATCATGCCAAATCATCAATAATCAAATCCAGCTAACTGAGTTAGTGAGTTACCCCTGGTGACTTATCACTTCATACATTCTCATACATGAGTGTTTTCGCTCACAGGCAACATTTAAAAACAACATGACAACCTGTAGTTGGAAAAAATGCTCACCTTCAGATAAAAGTTGATATATTTCAATTATTTACAATATTTGGAGGGGACTTGCATGTTTAAAAAGTTGTTTTTAAGCGTTAGCTTATTACATCTATGTGGAAATTGCATTCATTTAATTTTTACATTTTTCATAATCTGTAAATGTTTCTCAGGGGATAGGTTACCCTTTTAGGGGTATAAAATAGACTCTGTGGTCTATAGACTATACTTTTTTATGTTTTAGAAAATCAGTTCAATACTTAATACTCTGACATAGAATCATTTAGTTAGCTATATTGAATTTACTAACCGATTCCAAAATAGTTGGGACACTGTACAAATTGTGAATAAAATGCAATAATTTACAAATCTCATAAACTTATATTTTATTCACAATAGAATATAGATAACATATCAAATGTTGAAAGTGAGACATTTTGAAATGTCGTGCCAAATATTGGCTCATTTTGGATTTCATGAGAGCTACACATTCCAAAAAAGTTGGACCAATTTGCAACTTATTAGGTCAATTGGCAACATGATTGGGTATAAAAAGAGCCTCTCAGAGTGGCAGTGTCTCTCAGAAGTCAAGATGGGCAGAGGATCACCAATTCCCCCAATGCTGCGGCCAAAAATAGTGGAGCAATATCAGAAAGGAGTTTCTCAGAGAAAACTGCAAAGAGTTTGAAGTTATCATCTACAGTGCATAATATCATCCAAAGATTCAGAGAATCTGGAACAATCTCTGTGTGTAAGGGTCAAGGCCGGAAAACCATACTGGATGCCCGTGATCTTCGGGCCCTTAGACGGCACTGCATCACATACAGGAATGCTACTGTAATGGAAATCACAACATGGGCTCAGGAATACTTCCAGAAAACATTGTCGGTGAACACAATCCACCGTGCCATTCGCCGTTGCCGGCTAAAACTCTATAGGTCAAAAAAGAAGCCATATCTAAACATGATCCAGAAGCGCAGGCGTTTTCTCTGGGCCAAGGCTAATTTAAAATGGACTGTGGCAAAGTGGAAAACTGTTCTGTGGTCAGACCAATCAAAATTTGAAGTTCTTTTTGGAAAACTGGGACACCATGTCATCCGGACTAAAGAGGACAAAGACAACCCAAGTTGTTCTCAGCGCTCAGTTTAGAAGCCTGCATCTCTGATGGTATGGGGTTGCATGAGTGCGTGTGGCATGGGCAGCTTACACATCTGGAAAGGCACCATCAATGCTGAAAGGTATATCCAAGTTCTAGAACAACATTTGCGCCCATCCAGACCACATACTGCACCACATACCATGCCAGACCACATACTGCATCAATTACAACATCATGGCTGCGTAGAAGAAGGATCCGGGTACTGAAATGGCCAGCCTGCAGTCCAGATCTTTCACCCATAGAAAACATTTGGCGCATCATAAAGAGGAAGATGTGACAAAGAAGACCTAAGACAGTTGAGCAACTAGAAGCCTGTATTAGACAAGAATGGGACAACATTCCTATTCCTAAACTTGAGCAACTTGTCTCCTCAGTCCCCAGACGTTTGCAGACTGTTATAAAAAGAAGAGGGGATGCCCCACAGTGGGAAACATGGCCTTGTCCCAACTTTTTTGAGATGTGTTGATGCCATGAAGTTTAAAAGCAACTTATTTTTCTCAGTTTAAACATTTGATGTCATCTATGTTGTATTCTAAATAAAATATTGAAATTTGAAACTTCCACATCATTGCATTCTGTTTTTATTCACAATTTGTAGTGTCCCAACTTTTTTAGGTCAACAATAGATGGATTTTTTAGGCAATTTATGTCAACACTTTCGATGGCAGAAGGTGTTTTTTTTCATCTGCTCATATATATATATATATATATATATATATATATATATATATATATATATATATATATATATATATATATATATATATATATATATATATATATATATATATATATATATATATATAAAATATATTTGTCACAAGCACGCCAGGCTCCACCTTCTTCCAAGCACAACACACTCCATCCCCGGAATTCTAATCACACACACCTGCACATCATCACCACCTGCAATCACCACCAGCACTTAAGCCCCACGCTCTCACACAGTCACTGTCTGGTCTCGTTTGCACATAGCCATATGCTTATGCTTACCTTAAGGACTCACCCACGATACCTACCTGCCTCCCTGTTGGATTTCAAAGTCTCCTGTGTCTCTCTCGTCTCCAGTGTCTTTCTCGTCATCTGCAAAGCACAAGACAAGTATCACTCTGTGCACCACCTGATTCACCATTGCAACCTGCTTTACACTCACCTGCCACGCTCATTCTGGTCTTGTCAATAAACTGTCATATTCCATCCTTACCTGTTCTCCGTGTCTGCCTGTATGTAACACACAGTTGCTTCTGTCCAGTAAATGTTTGTTACATTTACTTTATAAAAATCATTAATGATTTCAGAGCAAAACAAACTTTACTTATTTAAACTTAAATAAAAAAGTATGAAAGTTTATGAAGTATGAGGACAGAAGGCATTAAGTAGATTGTGTACAACAGGTTTTTCAGCAGTTTTGGTCGTTGATAATTTATAGGCCCTAGAAATTTGCATATTAAATATCACACAGTAGGCTAATATAGTCATAAATGGGCATTATACTTATTGTTCAGAACTTTACAAAGAATGTTTTAGTTTAAGTTATGAGAGAATAAATGTTTTAAAAAAATTTACTAAAATGTTGTAACAGGCATTGCCAAACAAGCATTCTTTTTTTCTATGAATTTATACTTATCCTGGGGGATTTAGGGTGTGTGTGGGCAAGAATAAAGATCTGAGCGACTTTGACAAGAGCCAAGTTGTTATGGCAATGCGACTGGGTCAGAGTATCTCTGAAACGTCAAGGCTTGTAGGTTGCTCCCGGTCAGCAGTGGTAAGAATTTACCAACAGTGGTCTGAGGGACCCATGGGCATCCAATCTGTCACAGCACAGTGCATCACACTCTGCTGAGTATGTGGCTGCATAGCCGCAGACCAATCAGAGTGCCTATGATTAGTGCTCGGCGGTAAACCGGTTCATCCGGGAAACCGGTTTCAATTTCGTGACAGATATGAATTTTTCGAAAACCGCCATACCGGTTCATTGTTGAAACAGCTGCTGTATCTATTAAGTGGCCATGAAGAGTGCTATGAGTGTTGAGAGCAGTCCTGTATTAACTGCATGTTCTTCTTACACTAATGGTAAAAACTTTATAACACAACAATAAATAACTCATACAACTAACTCTCTTTACTACCGCAAATACCACTTACAGCCATATGATTTTCGCAATGCAGAAAACATGGATGAAATCACAGAATCCATTCATAAATGGAGTTTACTCTATAAAGCGAAGCAGTTCACAGAATTTGGCAATGTTTGGATGAATAGATCAAAAGTATGGCTGTACAATGAATCAGATATCAATATGGACTAGTGTTTGTGAATATTAAAGCTCATAAAGACTACTATTGAAATCGGAAGTTGGTCTGTTCTGCCCATAGATTCTGCTGTGTCTGTGTGAATGAGCGCCGCGGTTTCGTCTATTACCACACAAACTGAAGGGCGCGTGACCTTCACAATGATTTCAGCGTCTGCTGTCTCACTATACGAGGGCACATGAACTTCATCTGTAGAGTCACAGTCCCTTAATGAACATTTCACCGTTTAATTTGATAACGCTATCAACATTTGTCATTTCGCAGGAAATCAAAGGTCTTCACGACAACCCGTCAAAATAAAGGTTCGGTATAACATGAAAGAACAAATATATTACTGTTGTACATTAGACTGTACTTTGATTAATAAATAATTAATATACAGTTCAGAGTAAAGCATACTTATTATCATTCTTATTCATTTCTAATAATATTTCTAATAATTACATATTAATTTCTAGATTGTTAGGTTTATGAACTGATTTGATTTTTAAATGAATTTGTCTAACAGTGTTTATATGTTTATTTTTTTGTCTTACAAAAAACATGATACAGCGTGAAACCGCCAAAATCGTACAAAAAAACGTGATACAGATTTTTGGTCAAACCGCCCAGCACTACCTATGATGACCCCTGTTGACAGCACCTACACTGTCAACCGCGCCTGTCTGAATTTACCTTAGGTCAGGTTCGGGGTTAAGCTTGGTACATACTCTGCAAGAATAAATAAATTTGTTTGTTTTTTCGAGGTGACAAGAACAAGAACAAAGTTTGTTCTGACCAGGACATTCCATACTTCACAAGAAAAGCAGGTGCCACTTTAAATTGTTCTCGGACACCCTCAAGAAAAATTTTCTGCTCAGATGATGTGTCAAGAACAAGCTACGAGAACTCCCAAACCAGTGAGTCGTCATTTTGTTCTCTAGTTGATATACTATCATCAGCATTTAGGTAGATTCAGCTCTAATTGTGTCTGAGAGAATTAACACGGCGTGCAGCGTCAGATGTGCGGAATGTGGTTGGAGACCGGCATAACTGGAGAACGGCAAATGTGTGATATCCAGGGGCTCGCCTTTTGGGTGAAATATTTCTATGCAACGTAACATTTTTTTCTTCATCAATAACTTCATCTTTGCTTGCAAAATGATTCTCATTTATCTCCGTAATACAATGAGTAAATAAGTAAATAAATAAGTAAATTTAATGATGAAGCAAGTAAGCTATTGCCCTCCCCTCCACCCGTGTGATAATATAGTGTATATAGGACGATATGACTTGGAGCATATCACCCAACACTATTTTGGAGTTTTTCTTTTACATCATGTGGACGTTTAACTGGGAAAGAGATAGCACCATGATGCACTGTTGGAAGACGACAAGCCGTGGAGGGAGTGTGTTGCTGTGGACAATGTTCTGCTGGCAAACCCTGAGCCTGGCCAATCATGTGGACATAAATGTGACAGGTGCCACCTACCTAAACATTATTGTAGACCAGGAACACCCCTTCGTGACAATGGTGTTCCCTGGTGGAAGTGGCCTCTTTCAGCAGGATAATGCACCCTGCCACACTGCGCACATTGTTTGGGAATGTTTTGAGGAAAATAATGAAGAGTTTAAGGTGTTGCCCTGGCCTCCAAATTCCCCAGATCTCAATCCAATTGAGCATCTGTGAGATGTGCTGCACCACATGTTCGATCCACGGTGGCTCCACCTCTCAACCTACAGGATTTGAAGGATCTACAGCTAACGTCTTGGTGCCAGACAACTTCAGGTGTCTTGTAGAGTTTGCTTTTTAGGCAGCATATTAGACATATTAGTCATAATATTTTGATTCATCTGTATATTATATACACTATATTGCCAAATGTTTTGGGATGTCTGTCTTTACATGCACATGAACTTTAATGACATCCCATTCTTAATCCGTAGGGTTTAATATGGAGTTGGCCCACCCTTTGCAGCTATAACAGCTTCAACTCTTCTGGGAATGCTTTCCACAAGGTTTAGGAGTGTGTTTATGGGAATTTTTGACCATTCTTTTAGAAGCACATTTGTGAGGTCAGGCACTGATGTTGAGCGAGAAGGCCTGGCTCGCAGTCTCGGCTCTAATTCATCCCAAAGGTCTTCTGTCAGGTTGAGGTCAGGACTCTGTGCAGGCCAGTCAAGTTCCTCCTCATGAAACTCGCTCATCCATGTCTTTATGGACCTTGCTTTGTGCACCGGTGCACAGTAATGTTGGAACAGGAAGAGCCCATCCCTAAACTATTCCCACAAAGTTGGGAGCATGAAATTGTCCAATATGTCTTGGTATGCTGAAGCATTAGAAGTTCCTTTCACTGGAACTAAGGGGCCAAGACCAACCCCTGAAAAACAACCCCACACCATAACCCCCCTCCACCAAAATTTACACTTGACACAATGCAGTCAAGTACCGTTCTCCTGGCAACTGCCAAACCCAGACTCGTCCATCGGATTGCCAGACAGAGAAGCGTGATTGGTCACTCCAGAGAACACATCTCCACTGCTCTAGAGTGGGGAAATTCCATGAATGAGTTTGACCAGGTAGCAACCTATTATGGTACCACGCTTGAATTTACTGAGCTCCTGAGAGCGACCCATTCTTTTGCATATTTTTGTAGAAGCAGTCTGGCCTAGGTGCTTGATTTTATACATGTGGTCATGAAAGTGATCGGAACACCTGAATTAAATGATTTGGAGGGGTGTCCCAATACTTTTGGCAATATAGTGAATATTATGTCCATTACCTTTAAAATCCTACAGGAGTTTATTTGTGTGTCTGTTCTATTTCTATGTGCATGTTTATGCGTTTTTGACCACACTGACCTTCATCTCTAATAGTACCATTGAGGTGGCGTTAAATGTGTAAAGATGTGCTCCCTGCTGCTGCAACTCTCACTCTCAGTGAGATCACTCCTGCAGCTGTGCACGGAGCTCCTCTTCTAATGTGACCTTCAGCTCTCAAAACAGCCCTTACTATTCCCCTTCTGCTCTCTCTTTCAATGTCACACTCGTATACGCACAGTGTGAGACTCTGTGTAGAACAGCAGACTGTGATTAAATCTTTTCCTCTCTATAGGATGCTTGGCCAAGGATCCCAATAGCCTTTAATATTAATATGCAATGAGATTAGACCTACAACAACTAAAGCTTGTTTAATGTCTCCTGCTGGCATTCCAACTAATCCATTACAGTCCAAATTGAGTGCTGGTAAGTTAAAATGAGCATGCCAATACACAAAGCTTTATATTATATGATGGATGTCTTTTTAAAGCTGAATGTCTTTTCATTTTAAAGCTCTTTATGCTTGCACTCAAGTACCTAACATTGTCTGAATAAATGCTTCCTCTGCTAAGGCCATCAGATACTGAATACACTAGACAAATACTCTAATTTAGAATCTAATACACAGCGAACTTAGTTTGTGCATCTTTGTACAACAGCAATTAAATTAAATCTGGCATTAAATATTAGTTTTAATTTATATTTATAGTGGATCATTTGGGAGGCTATGCAGTGTGTAACATGTCAGCATGAGTCAGTTGGACGGGTCCTGGTTGTCTCATTCAGTACCAGTTTTTATTGGGTACCAGTGCATCAGACCTCAGCTGCTCATTGACCCAGACAGATAATGAAAGGTAATGAAAGTCTGTTTATATAGCTTTGTGCTTTAGAGAGTGAGAGCGCTGCCTGAAGACAGAGAAATTCCATGAAAATACCTGCATATGGCTGAGTTTGCAACCACATCCAAACACAATGTCTATGTTTACATGGAACCCAGTGTTGTTATTGAGTTATTTATTGGCTTTAAGACAAGACTTTAATACTAAAATAGTTACACAATCAGCTTAAATTGTTTCTATAAATTTAACATTTCCCTGTTGAGGACTGGAAATACTGAAAGGTAAAATAGGAATCAATCATACGTAGTTTGTTGCAAAATATCCAAAGGCTGTAATAGAGTCATATTCTTGCTATTCTGCTCGATTATGGTTATGGATTACTAATCTCATTGTTTATTCCATATATCAGTGGTTCTCAGCTGGCTTTGCCTCTGCACATTAAGTGATTGTCAAATACAGTCCCAAAGTTGTTTGTTGCCCTTACATTCAATTATTAAACTTTATTAATATTTGTATGGACTTCATATATCCAATGCTATTTTGAATTATTAACATGACGTATTCTTAACAGGGGAAAGAAATCTATTTAAATAATGATTTCATGCTCTCAGCCAGTGATTCACTACTCAAGACCTTGCATAATTTATTTTGCTTGATATTTGAGGATGAGGGCATAATATTGTATGTGGAGACGTGGTTTTTAACATCAACCAAAGATATAAAGAATGTGTGTTCTCTTCCTATTAAGACTAAGTTGTCAATTTATTTACTTAATTACATGGTTAGTTGCATTTTTTTCATTTGCATTTAGCATTGTCCTTGTCCTCTCCTTGACCCTATCAGAACAGACCTGTGACCCAATTTTTTGGTCGAGACCCAACTACTGCTAAAATATGATTCTGCTTGGGTTAAATGCACAGCTCAAAACGATCTATAATTTCTTGTATTTGCAGTCATTTACCTTCCAGCATTGCACAGTCCACACACACAGTTTGACTGGACACTTCGGTATCCTTTTACGTTTGAAATCGGCACATTTCAAAACTGTATTTTACACCCAATGTATCTGCACTCTCTGTTGTGAAAGTTTCATTTTATCAGTTGTGTGCATGAGGGAACTCGCCCTTGAGAGCAGTGGTGGGTATCTCCAGACTCTCTTTTTTTCACACACACCCTCTCTGTCTATCACACATTGTCTCTCACTTTCTTCTGCTAACCCTCTCTCCCTTTCTTTTTTTTCTCATCTTGTCGCTTTCTCGCTCTGGTCCCATTTGACTCACTGGGTTCGAGCTGATAAGCACCTTGTCATCTCTGTCAGGCCACCCAGGTGCTGTAAAGTCTCTTTAAAGTGTAAATGTGTGTATGTGCATGTGAGAGACTTTGTATTATCTGTGTGTGCGGGTGTGTTTGTAACTATATATCTCAACTTCTCATGGGGGTCTTTTTCATCTTCAGGGTTTTATCATCTTCAGTCCAAGGTAGTGCTGTCTCACAACCTTTCCGCCCTTTCCTGAAGGTGCAATACAATCTTTCCTGCTTTCTCTGCCTACTGCGCTGTACTGCTTAGGGCAGTGGCTCTACAACTGCCACTTTGTCATTTTAATTCTGATTGTAAAACAAGTTCTGGTAACCACTGGGATGAAAGTGAAAAAGTTGGCAACCTGCTGCATTTCCCTAAAGCACTCTGTGACTACAGGGCAGGTTTGGACAGGAAGAGAAGAGTGCTGCTAATTTTGTCGTCTCATCTTCAAAAAGACGAAGTGCTGTGAAAAATCACATTGCCATCTCACATTCTACCCTTCTGAAGACAGGAGTGACATTTGAATAATTCTAATCAATGCCACATCATCGTTCCCCACTGAGTTTAGAGAATGCTCATGTCACTCAGAGTAATTTGTGTCACTTGGGGTTAGCAACGGCTGACTTTTTATTCCGCCTCTCCTCTGTGGCCCTCCTGTACAGCCTGGTTGACTTGTTCCTCTCTACTTTACTGGAGAATCAATACTGCAAATAGCAATAATAGAATTAGGGAAGAACAAGCTACTCTCTGTTTACTTTCCCTCTGATCCTGATGGGATGTGTGCAGGAAAGGGAGCAGTATGACAGCAGGTGGGAAGATGCAGGGCTGTTTAGGGGAATGAAAACCAATCAGAGCTCGCCTCGAACATCTCCGCAGGGGAGGAACGTAAGCTGGGTTAGTTTGACTTGTGTGAAGTAGAAAAGTTTACAAAAGTGGTGTTGGTGGCCTGCCAGATTTCACATTACTCCTCTAGGGTTTGTTTGTGTATGTCTGTCAAGAGCTGGAAAAGGTCATTTATCATTTGGTTAATGCCACATTGATCTCATAATTACCTTATTACTGATTTTGAAAATACAGCTGAACCTTACATAATTTTTTAATGTCTTTTCACAGTCTGTGGGGTCCATTTTATTATGGGGCTGGATTATAGCCATTTTAGTAAGGCAGACATGTTTCCAGAGCCACATTCATGAGGACACATGCAAAACTTTTATGTAGAATGAAAAGGAAGCACAATTATGAGAATAATGAGAACGCTAAACCCTACATTTTACATTAAAAAAAAAAAAAACCTCATAAAGTACTTTATATATCTATGAAGTACATAAGCATGTATTTAGGACTTTAAGTATATTTATTATATGTAGGACTGTCACTAACGATTATTTTGGTAATCGAGTAATCAGTCAATTATTTTGGCAATTAATCGATTAATCAGATTTTTTGTGGGAATAAAAAAGACCAAACAATATCCTTTAAAATGACATATATAATAACAATGAGGCAATAATGTTTGGTTCAAAAAAGTATCAAAAGTGTAATAGGTGGAGGACAACATAGCTAGTGACTGAACCCTATGTGATAGGAATACAGTACAAACACACAAGGCTGTTGTTTTTCCTAAAAGATCCTTTCCTTTTAGGTCCTAAAATAAATACAATATACTGTTTGGCAACACTTTACTTAAAGCCTTTATGTATAATGCATTCTAAAGCTATTCATAATGTACATTTAATGCATTGTCTTTTCATAAATAATTTTAAATTAAATTTTAATTTTAATTTTTAAGTTAAAATGCATTATTATATTTGCAGATTCTTTGTTACATCTGAAATTGATAGATTAATATAAGTATTTTAATATACACACAAACCCGATTCCAAAAAAGTTGGGACACTGTACAAATTGTGAATAAAAACAGAATGCAATGATGTGGAAGTTTCAAATTTCAATATTTTATTCAGAATACAACATAGATGACATATCAAATGTTTAAACTGAGAAAATGTATCATTTTAAGGTAAAAATAAGTTGATTTTAAACTTCATGGCATCAACACATCTCAAAAAAGTTGGGACAAGGCCATGTTTCCCACTGTGGGGCATCCCCTCTTCTTTTTATAACAGTCTGCAAACGTCTGGGGACTGAGGAGACAAGTTGCTCAAGTTTAGGAATAGGAATGTTGTCCCATTCTTGTCTAATACAGGCTTCTAGTTGCTCAACTGTCTTAGGTCTTCTTTGTCACATCTTCCTCTTTATGATGTGCCAAATGTTTTCTGTGGGTGAAAGATCTGAACTGCAGGCTGGCCATTTCAGTACCCGGATCCTTCTTTTACGCAGCCATGATGTTGTAATTGATGCAGTATGTGGTCTGGCATTGTCATGTTGGAAAATGCAAGGTCTTCCCTGAAAGAGACGACGTCTGGATGGGAGCATATGTTGTTCTAGAGCTTGGATATACCTTTCAGCATTGATGGTGCCTTTCCAGATGTGTAAGCTGCCCATGCCACATGCACTCATGCAACCCCATACCATCAGAGATGCAGGCTTCTGAACTGAGCGCTGAGAACAACTTGGGTTGTCCTTGTCCTCTTTAGTCCAGATGACATGGCGTCCCAGTTTTCCAAAAAGAGCTTCAAATTTTGATTGGTCTGACCACAGAACAGTTTTCCACTTTGCCACAGTCCATTTTAAATGAGCCTTGGCCCAGAGAAAACGCCTGCACTTCTGGATCATGTTTAGATATGGCTTGTTTTTTGACCTATAGAGTTTTAGCCGGCAACGGCGAATGGCACGGTGGATTGTGTTCACCGACAATGTTTTCTGGAAGTATTCCTGAGCCCATGTTGTGATTTCCATTACAGTAGCATTCCTGTATGTGATGCAGTGCCGTCTAAGGCCCGAAGATCACGGGCATCCAGTATGGTTTTCTGGCCTTGACCCCTTACGCACAGAGATTGTTCCAGATTCTCTGAATCTTTGGATGATCTTATGCACTGCAGATGATGATAACTTCAAACTCTTTGCAATTTTTCTCTGAGAAACTCCTTTCTGATATTGCTCCACTATTTTTGGCCGCAGCATTGGGGGAATTGGTGATCCTCTGCCCATCTTGACTTCTGAGAGACACTGCCACTCTGAGAGGCTCTTTTTATACCCAATCATGTTGCCAATTGACCTAAGAAGTTGTCCTCCAGCTGTTCCTTATATGTACATTTAACTTTTCCGGCCTCTTATTGCTACCTGTCCCAGCTTTTTTGGAATGTGTAGCTCTCATTAAATCCAAAATGAGCCAATATTTGGCACGACATTTCAAAATGTCTCACTTTCAACATTTGATATGTTATCTATATTCTATTGTGAATAAAATATAAGTTTATGAGATTTGTAAATTATTGCATTCCTTTTTTATTCACAATTTATACAGCGTCCCAACTTTTTTGGAATCGGGTTTGTATATGTAATCTATATATATATATATATATATATATATATATATATATATATATATATATATATATATATATATATATATATATATATATATATATATATATATATATATGTTTTATACATTATATTCAATATGTGTGTGTAATCTATATTACATTTATGAGACCATACAATGCATTATGTGGAGCATTACAATGCATAAATAATGCATTTAAAATACTTTTATAATGTGTTATACATAAGCTTTAAGTAATTTTTTTACTTTATTCAAAACTGATTACTAATGATATACTGATTACTAATTACTAACTGATTACTGACTATTCATTGCTCTTCAATAAAGTTTTTGCATAAATTAGACAGTGTAGATCTTATTTCAGCAAATGAACCTTGGCACATGCCAAATGAGTTGTATTTGTAGTAGACAAATGTGGCTGCAGTGTATTAAAGTTTGAGAGGTCTAGCACAAACAACCACGGAGTTACTGATGCTCAAACAAAATGTGTTACTTCCATCCCCAGTCTCCCCTACACTTTTATTCAGACAGAATGCATTCAGTTTGTCAGTGAAAGTGAAGACATTCATAATGTTATGAAAGATTTCTATTTCATATCATTGCTGTTCTTTCTAACTTTTTTTATTTTTCGAAGAATCCTGAAGAAAATGTAATGTAATGGCTGCTGAAAATTCAGCCTTGACATCATAGAAGTAGATTGCATTTTAACGTTCAATACAATAATAATAAAAAAGGTTATTTTAAATTTATAATATTTCATTACGGTTTTACTGCACTTTTTTCAGAAACATTACAAAATCTTATTGACTCCAAATGACCATAATAATGACCATAAGCATTTTGTGTACATTTATACAACTTAAACACACACACACACACACACACACACACACACACACACACACACACACACACACACACACACACACACACACACACACACACACACACACACACACACACACACATTAACCAAATTTAATAAATGCTGTAAAAGGGTTTTTCATTATTTCATGTTAGCTATTGCATTAACTAATAATAATTATGATAATAAATAAAAGCTTTGCTGTAAAGTGTTAACATTATTTGTGATGGTGTATTGGATAACACCTAGCATTATATTCATGGACTATACAGTTGTGTAATGTGATTTACTCCCCATTTTTAGCAGGAAGGATGTAGGAGTGCTTCAGTCTCTTTTTGGCAACAGCATCTGCACTATGGTTACTCTTCTTTTGCATTAGGGCGATGAGGATCAGCTGACTGGCATTTGAACATGCACTTTTGGCAGAGATGCTAGGTAGCACCATTTGATAGTGGGTTTATAGATATGTGAGCTCTGGTTTACTCTCTGATGATGGACGCTTAAAGACAGTACATAGAGTGAGAATAGAACCAAAAATAGCCTCATTGTTTGGTTTGTTCTCCCAACAAAAAGAGAACAGCTGTAGACGCCCCTTTGCTGTGAATATTTTATGAAGGCTTATGGCTTGGCTCTAATGCTGGTACCCTGTTTAGTGGAGGGGGTTGCCTAGCCCATGACAAGAACCCTGCAAAGCCTTTCTACCTATTTTTACCATGCTGTTTTGCTATTTTAGAGAACTGCAAGTCCAGTGAACCTTGAAAGATTGTCTTTTGGAAAGTCACAGAAAAAACTACTAAAGAAAGTAGTTGTTTAATTATGTTTCTTGAAATAAGCCAGTAAGAATACCAAATCCACAGTCAAATCCAGCTTAATTTAATCTTTATTTTCCTGTTTATTTCTTAATGGCCCTTATTTCCCATGATTTAAATCCATCTAAAAAAATGTTTAACTGCTCTTAATATTTATACTTTAAGGCAGTGGTTCTCAGGGACCCAGTAGGGGACCTCTGCAAACTTCCAAGGGGAGTTATTTTAAATTTAGTTATGTTAACAGACTTAATTAAAATGCTGCTAAAAACCCAAAGTGTACAACATTGATCTGTGTTTATTACATATTATCTTAGATAGGAGGGCCTTTGATTACTGTCTAGGACAAGGTGAAAGTGAAGTCTGTAAATTTAGTTTGTTTAATATTTCTCCTGTCTACCAGCTTGAATAGAGTTGCTACTGGCACAGAGGTTATACACAAATTTTATAGCTAATAAACTAATAGCTTGCCCTGTACATGTGCTTTGGTGTTGTATGTACAGCTCTGAATCTACTGAGGCCTGTTCATCCTTTGTCCTCTCTGTAGGTCCAGTAAGCGTTATTCGGTGTGTGTGAATCCAAGCGTGCACCTCCAGGTCATGGTTGGTTATGTCTTTCAAGATTTAGCAGAAATTTCTTTGTGTCCCAAAGGTAAGGGCTTCTAGATAGATCTTGCCTTGTTGCTTGAATCAGTCTGCAGCCCTTGCCGCTGGCTTGTGTTGGCCATTCTGAAATGTATTTATTAGAGGTCAAACGATTGATCGGTTTTGTCGATCAATTGGCACCGATAACCGAAAAATGGAACAATCGGTTATCAGCAAAAATCCATACTGATAGTTTTTCCTGGTTATGTCCATTGCTGGAGCGGCTAAGGGTTCGCTGTCATTATACAGTACAAGAGCGGCCTCTAGAGGTGAAATAAAAACCATCACTGACGCCTTGTGGTGTTTGTTTTGACGCGAGGTTTGCCATAGAGGCTGAGAGGACGCTAACATTAGTAGTACCTCAAGCAGTTAAAACAAAAATACACGCAAGCCCGACCCAAATGTTTAATGTCACGATTGTTACCATCTATTTGCATTAGTTTATTTCCAGCTGGTCGCTTTTATGCATTCATTATCCATGAAAGTTGCATATTTAAAGCTAGTGACATGAGAAAGCAAACGTCATGCAGCCGACAGAAATATAACAAATCAGAAATGCTTTCGATTTCACTTCTTTTTTATCTGTAAATCATATTTTGTTATTTTGATTAGATAAGAGTTCTAAAATAGAAGCAAATAAAGTGTGAGCGCATACATACAATTTACATATGTATCTAATTTCAATGCTATGGCCTTTGTGTAGTTATTTAAAGATGAACAACTTTAAGCCCTGACTGTTTGGATTTATATGAAATGGTAACACAATAAGATTCCACTTGTAACTAAGGTTAATAAAAGTACTGTTCATTGTTAATTTCAACATTTACCAATGCAGTTTTACATTTTAAAGTTAACATTAGTTAATGCACTACACTGTCAGAAAAAAAGGTACATTGCTGTCACTGGGGCAGTACCCTAAGGTACAAAACCGAAGCGGTACTAACATGTACCTTTAAGGTACTAATTCACACTCTTAAAGTACTGATATGTACCTTTTAAGGTACTGATATGTACCATTTAGGGGTGAGTAAAGTACCAAGATGTACCTTTTCACTTGTGTACCTTAGGGTACACGCCCCAGTGACAGCACTGTACCTTTTTTTCTGAGAGTGTATGAACTAACATGAATGGTCGAGGTATAATTTATTTATATATATATATATATATATATATATATATATATATATATATATATATATATATATATATATATATATATATATATATATATAAGTATATTTTCATGGTTCAGTGCTGTTTTTCAACTTTTGTAATAAAGTTCTTTATTGTTTTATGTGTTATGTTTATTTTCGTTCATATCCATTTTAAAAACTACCGGATGATTTAATCTGTTATTGGCCAGCCTGGCCAACCTAGTTATTATCTAAAATCCACTATTGCTCGTATTTATAAAGTATGGCATCTCTCGAAATTTTAAAGGATCAGCTAAATCCATTGTGCTGTGTTGAAGAGAAACAGGAGCTGGCCTCCTTTTTAATTTGGCAAATCAGACATGTATTTTTGTATCTAAAAGCGTGATTTATTTACTGAAATGGGGATAGGGATTGCATGCTCAATTAGACATCGCTTTGATGTGAACGCTTAACATGATTTCATTGCATTTAAGCAACAGCCGAAAGCTTCCAAACACACAGCCGCTAGAGGCTTTTATCACGCGTGCTCTGGCGTCAGAAATGTTGCGTGCGTGCAGCGCCACGGACGGCGCCACTCGGTCTCTGTCCCTGTCCGTGGTGCTGAAGCAATACAGCAGCTTGTGCAAAGTATGCAAATGTCCTATCCTAGTACCCCTTTCTCTGATTAAACTCATGGAGAGGATAATACAAATCCAAAGACGTCTTTATAAGTTGAAAGGGCAGCCTTAAAACCTTGTTTACATTTTATAGATCTGATACATTTTCAGTCCATTTCATGTATCTTTGCTCATATTTAAAACATTAATTTTTATAACACTTACTTGGCCGTGATTCATGTGTAAATGCTTTTATTTAGCACTAAGCAGTTTTTGTAAGTGCTCATTTGCGCAAGACTCTTCAGAGGTAGCATTTGCGTGGCATTGCAGATGCCTTCACCATAAAATACATCCATGTGTTTGTGAACTGCGTAAGATCCGTCTTAAACCATAAAGGTCAAATTATGTTCCTCAAAACGGATATTACTGTTGATATACTGTCGAGTAAACTTGCGCAAATCTATCTTCCCAAGCGCAAAAGCACACATTGTGCCTAACGAGCGGCACACAGTTTCCTCATTCCAAAGTCTCATACGCGCAAATATAAACCCATTTTATGCGCTCGCTACCTGCGCTCAACAGTACATTCGCAGGATAGTCTTCTCACACGCAAGTATGCCACAGCACTTCACTGCGTGTTTTAAGATTAGCCATTCCCCGCACGCCGTCACAGTTTTGTGGTAATTGTATTTATTTATTTTTTTCTACTCGTTTTATTCTTACCGTCTCTCGCAGATTCTTTTAGACATGGCAGTGGCACTGGAGAAAATGGGAGTTGCCGGTATACAATGCTCGAGAGCAAATCATTCATGCGTGTGCACAGAACATGCTCCATCTCGTGAGACGCAGGTGAAAGGGACTCTGAACTCGCCAGCGTCAGGCGCGTCAGTGCGCGCTCACATCCGCGTCGCTCAGTTGGAGTTCTTCTCCGCAGTTCAGCGAGCGTGAGGCAATGCGAATTCACCTGCTGGAGCACTGTGATCACGCTGCGGGGGAACCGAAGTTGATATTTGAATAGTAAAATGCGGCTTTCGCCACATAATGCTTGGATATAAGGACTCTCGGCTTTTCATGTGGATTATTGAGAGTGAATTAGAATTAGAAACATCCCCGAGCAACTGAAGCAAGAACACTGAAGGAAAGCGATGCAACTCGCTCCCTTCCACCAAACCTCGCGACGAAACAGGTTTTCGTTTTTTTCTTTGGGAATATATGCGCAGTGTGGGAAAGGATTTGGGAAGATTTGCCTACCTTTGGGAAACAAATCCAGTTGCGATTAGAAATAGGAAGGACTAGCAAGTTAAAACAGCAGACGGAGGTACTACAGACGGTCAGAGTACTGAACGCGATTTCCCTTCCAGACAAATCGGTTGTATTCTCGTGACAAACTTAAGGAGTAGACACCATCGAGAAAAAAAATGGAAAGAACAACGGATAACAGCGACGATTTGGATTTTCTGGATGTGGGAGTACAGATTTAATTGTTTGGTCTAAATGAACAAATCGATTGGCAAAATTCGAAAAATACTGTTATGAGTTTTGGCTCGTAATGTAATTGGCTGAAGACAAGTCGTTTTGTGGACGGTTAAGCAGAGGTTATGTAATGCCAGAACTGAGAATGACATTTCCTTGTCACAGAGCTACAAGCTGGAATTTTGCCTCAGTTTGATTAAACGCTGTTTCGTATAGGATCTTTTGGAAAATCAACGTCGCTCTTTTTCTAGTGCCCTGCGGCACTCAATTTTGATGTCAGAGGAGGTAAGGCAACTCCTTATTGCAGTTAATGCTTTGTCTTTTCCCCTTTATACACACACGCGGTCTTTGACTCGCATGTAATATATCTGGCACGATAGGTTCGATTTTGGGAACCTGGGTTTGAGTTTTATGAATCCGTGTGACACGCTTTATGCTTCTAATTAGAATGCTAAAAATCAAACTTATTTTGTATAAATTAAAGTCAAGAATATGACGCGAGGACACTTGTATGTTTGTAGACATGCTGTTCTATTGCCTCACAGAAACTTGGAAGATAAAAAGCACCTGCTTGAAGCAAGCCAGGAAACAAAACCCTACAATACTGGCGGTTAATTATCTACGGTGTGTGGCTGAGGTGCATTAGACGGACAGTCACATTTCCAGTGCAACAGTTAATGGAACAATCTCACGCTGTGCTAATTTCACAAGTTAGATTAGCTTTTTGAGGCGACTGCGTTTTATATTGCTGACGCAAGTGCAACAGCAGGAGTGTTCTGAATATTTGTGTAGATGTTATAACTTCATTATAAAAAAATGTTGTTGTTGTTTTTCTAGTTTGTTTTGGCTCAGATCGCGCCCATCACTGACCTGTAGACCCCCTGCCAGATTAAAGCTGAATATTATGTGGCTTTATCATGAATCTGCTTGTCAACAAACGTTTCAGGACCATGACGGCAAATATGATCTGCTTAGACACAAAACATTTACCAAGCTACATCATGTCTAGTGCCATTGACATCTCAACTGTTGTGAAATAAGCTATTTCATTTTCTGCATTGTCATAAATATGCAATACTGTAAACAGGTAAAGCAGTTCATACTTTACTTTTACCTTTTAACCGTAAAAATACGAAGTAAGGGTAAGGTATTTTGCAGTTTACTTTGTTTCATGTTGTATTTTATTGTTTATAGCATTATTTAAGGATTGTTACACAGTTGCAGTATGTACTTTGTCAACATGTGGCCCTTCCATTGTACCACCTGTACTTTATTACAATTAAATAAACAAACAGATTTGAATAGCTCCACATAGGTTAGTATATTCAAATTATATTATTTAATGACATGAAGAGTAAGGGACTGTTAAATATACAATCATCAAAATGGCTCCTGTAAATCTTGTGACATTAAAAAAAACCCCCACCTTTTTATTAAGTTCAGTCAACAATAGACACTGTTAAATTTAACAATTTGCTGTTTTATAGTTGCTGTCATTTATTGAATTGTCACAGGGCTGATGGCTCTCAATCAACCACTGGTGTAACCATTTTTTGATTCACAATATCTATGGTTTTCAAATTATCATCAGCCCATAAATTAAGATTGCAGTAATATTACATCAGTGGACATCAAATAACTTAAAGCACAAATGTTTTCACTGATCCTGCTAGGCTTGGCTCTCGCCTTTCTTTAGCGTTGATTTATGTATGAAATCATGGCTCAGAGAGATTTGGTTATACACATATAGCCAGGTTAGTCATAAAAAGCTGAATCCACAGTATACAGAGTCTAGGGATTACATTTTACTCTGTACCATTTACATTATTAGAATTACATTTTAGTGCTGAAAATGTATTAAAGTGTAATTTCGCCAATTTTCAACCCACTTTGTATTGTATTGAAATGTTGGTAGTACTCCATGAAATGGACTGAGAAATTCATGTTTGTCAGCAAAAGTCTTTTGACAGCTCCAGGGCTTAAGTGAAAACTACAGATTGTACATCCGCATTTTTTGTATTCCTGTCCATGGACAGTTGAATCGGAACAGTTATTGTAAGAATGGGTTTATCACTGAAATTTTTAACGTACTTTATCTACTTTTTAAAAAGCATTATGGTAAAATGGAACATTATAGCAACAGCTTTCATACCAGTACATGATGGCGTTTTGATTCGGGAGGCTGTACGGACAGTACAGCAGTTTCTTTTAGTTTTTTTCCCACCTCTTGGTCTGAAACACTGCCTCCTAACTGTTAGTCGACTTGAAGAGGTTTGGTCGACCAAAATTTTGTTAGTTGTTTAGTCGCAGAATTAAAACCGCCGAAACTCAGCGTATACTTGCCTCACAGACATCATAAATATTGCCTATGTATAGAAAGATTGAAATGTCTAGTTTTAAATGAACCAATTTAAGTGGAAAACAAATATTCTCCGACTATGTAATCCTGAAACGTGTAAAGGCGCGTCCACTATGGCAGAGATGAGATTCAGCATCATCGACTTTATCTCTGCAGCTGAAAACAGAAAACATTATCAATAAATTAAAATGTTTAAATGTCTCCTTGCTGTTTTTTCATGCCACATTCATAATCATTGTGTTTGCCGGTGCGCTGTGGCGAGCTTTATGCGTGCGTTTGAGCGCTGATTAGGCTATGTATTAAATATTGGCAATTAAAGGCTCATTATGATTTATGGTTTATTAATATAAACGCGTGATTAGTCGACTAATGGCATAAATTAATGACTACTAGTCGACTAGAAAAATCTGTAGTTGAGGGCAGCCCTAGTTCGTAGTCATCCGGTTTTTCAGATTGTCCATCACAGCGTTCTCTCCATAGTTACGATTTGCCTTTAGCCACTGCCTACAATGTGCTGGATCCTTCGCTGGAAACCGAAAGTAACTCACTCTCGCTAAACATTTACTTGCACCCCGGAACAATACAAGTTTGACACCATTATAACAATAAAAGTTTGCCAAGAAGTGTTTCCTACTAAACCAAGGTGGCCAGTGCATCATGGGTGTTGAATGTTTCCTACTGATTTAGCAAAAGGGATGACAACAGCCTTTTTCTGTTTTCTCTAGCCAGGTTAGGGCTCGATTATTCCCTTGAAATTGTAATTGCGATTATTAAATGCGATTATCACAATTTACATCGAAGGATGTTTTGAATAGCTTTATACCATTGTTTGAAGCAACTGCACGCCATATTTTTCATATAAAAATAAAAAAAACAAGCTGAAAAACTTTTATTGCTTTTCTGTAGCATTAATTCTCAATTGTCAACTATACATTGGTTTGGTTTCTTCTTTAAACAATACAAAAAATAAAATATATAATATATAAGTTAAAATATGCATGGTATAAATATAGGGGCTTTTTGCGTCAGTTAGTTCTAGGAAATTATTTATAGGAATTAGGCATCAGGGTGGTTCCCCGAGAACTAAATGTTCCACTAGGGTAATTTACCTGGTGCATTTGCACCACCTAAATTGACCTGTTGTTGTGACTTTTATTTTGACAGCGATGAAAACGCCAGAGTCTGAGCACACATCGCTCACATTCTCCGTCTTGATTAGCTTACGATCTGTTTAACAGTCCTGTCTAATATGTTGTTAGGTAGAACTGGTATACAAAGAAAGTAGACATATGAAAAAGTATTGGCGTTGTTGTCCAATGTGACTAGCTGAGCAGAAATACATAATCATGTTTTTGCTTGCTCCCCTCAAAGTTGAGTTGGATTTTCTCCTTGGCATAAAGGTTGAGAAGTCCGTCTATCATTGTTTTCATGTTAGTTAGTTCATGGATGTATAGGCTGTGTACACAGCTTTTTAAAAATGGCGGGTGCTAGTGTTTTGTGTGTGTTCGACCAGTCAGCGTATACTTACATCACTGGTAGTTCCTATTGTGCTGGGTTAGTCCCTACTCTGAAGTAGTCGTGATTCGCCTCTCACAACGTAACATGCTCTTAACACACCTCTTAAGAACGCAGAATAGTGTAAGTGGATTGTTTTTTTTGGAGTGTGTGTAATCGTGGCTTTGAACAATTACGTAATCGTGGCATCTGTATTCATAATCGTGGCGTCTGCGATTAGAAATTCTATTAATTGTGCACCCCTAAGTCAGGTAGCACTGATTTCATCCCCCCCTCCCCAGTTTTATTGAAGGCCCATTTTGCCAACGAAGTACCTCTTTAAATATTTGCTGTGTAGGTTATAGGATTTATCCATGCATCTTGAGAGACAGTGAGAAAGACAGAGGGAATGTGTGTGAGAAATGGATGGTGAAAAGGGTTGTTGAATATGTAGGGTGGGTCAGAGTTAGCTGAGCAGGCTGCCGAAACAATATAAGATGAAACAAAAGAGCGTGTGATAATCTAACAACCAATAAGGACTGGCAGCGGCAAGACGAGAGGGAGGGAATGAGAAGGACCTGCTTGAGTGCTCTTCACTTTGTAAAGTCTGCCCTCGCTGCACACACGCATACACACCTGTACGCTCACTGCAGGGTCTTTTACTTTAGTCAGGTGCTCTTCAACTCTCTCAGAGAAAGTGACTCTGGACAAATCGCTACTCCAGATTCCAACCACCCCTAATCTCCTACCCAAAGCAAACAAACACTACAGAATTCTCTCGTTATTTGTGTAGTTCTTGTGCACATTATTATTACACAAAACACATATTAGCTTGAAGAGATGTCTAGTGCTTAAGATGAATTTGTAGACCACAATACTGATCAGTGGGCTGCTGCGCCTGGCACATTGGAGTCTGAATTCCCCAGTGACCATAGATTCATAAAAGAACTGTTTCAGCACTACTCCTGCTCCACGTTGTGTTGTTGCTGAGGGTCTTAATAACAGAGTGAAATTCCCATGGATCTTTAGAACTCATTAGGTGATCCATGGCTTTGAACACATTGAAGTTCAGTCTTGTAAAGCTGGCTTGTTGTTGAGTTGTCAGGATGTGTGTTTGTGCCTCCCAGTGTGGCAACACTTTCAGTGCTGCTGTCCGTCTGCACTCAGACCTACTGAAAACTCAGCTCTGCCTTTGGGTGAGTGAGCCACATTATGGAAACTGTGACAGTCCAGACAGATTAGTTTTGTTTATGTGTATTTTTGAGGATTATAAAAGCTGTGGAGAAAGTGTAATTTGCATTATTGTACCACTATTTATTGTATGTAAAAAGATTGCTTATGGTGGGATGGTGTGGTTAGGTTTAAAATAATACCCTGTTATAAAGATCATCTAGTACAACATCAAGATGTTAATACTTTTATTCAGCATTAAATTGATCAAAAGTGACAGTAAAGACATGTATAATGTTAATTTTCTGTTTATAATAAATGTTTCTTGAGCAGCAAATCAGCATATTAGAATTATTTCTGAAGAAGACTGAAGTAATGATGCTGAAAATACAGCTTTGCCATCACAGGAATAAATTACATTTTACAATATATTAAAATAAGAAATGGTATTTTGAATTGTAATATTTCACAATGCAACTGTTTTCACTGTATTTTTTTATCACATCAGTGTTTATTTTGATGGAAAATGTGATTGATTTAGTTTTAAATGCAGTGGTGGACATAGAAACTTCTTTCAAAAACAAGCCAACCCCATACTTTGGTAGTCCGCATTGACGTAGTATTAGAAATAATGTTTTTTTTTTTTTTTTTTTTTTTCATAAGTGGAGAAAGCATTTTTAAATATAATTTGTATGACTGTGGCAGTATTTATGTAGAAAATCTAAAACTATTTATTGTAGACAGGGTATAAGACACTGAACCAGACAGAAGAATGCTCTGAAGAATGCAGTCTAGAAAGCAGTTTCTCTCTTCTCATCTCTCTGGTATGGAAGGGGATTAGTGCTGTTTAGCTGCAGAATCTGTGAACCAAATCACACCCTTCTCTTTCTTAACGGCTCCTAATTGATCGAGTTAGGAGGCAGCGAATGTGAAATATTCCTCATGGCCACCAGCTGTTTACTCTGAAAAGAAGCAAGCACACACGGCATACAGAGCAGCTGCAGGTGCTGCTAGAGGACCTCAATGAGAACACTGACATCATCTGCCTGCATCCGACTGTGGAGGGCAAGAAATCTCTAGTTGCCCTCGAGCCAATCAAATGTACCAGGCTGCTTATATTTTCCTTTGCAATTTATTTTGGAGAAAATTAAATTGGACATTGTAGCTCCACATAACAGGTGTTTTTGTGAGAGTGCTTTGCTTGTTACAACAGGGCCCGGAATGGTCAGAATGGTTTATAAATGAAAAACATTAACACTGACAGCGTCAAAGAGAACAGAAGTCATTTTTGATTAGAGTTGACAGTTGGCAAGTTTTAAGGTGGAGTTTTGCCATGTTATGCAAATGAGCAGTGATGTAATCGGCAGTGTTTTTAAAAAGTGTTACGTGGAAACGTGTGAGTTATTGGCGATATAAATTACTTTGATTAACCCTTTTGCACATAGGTGCACATCACCGGTGTGATCAGTCTTGGCTGGTCCCTGGAGCGTACGATCACACCAGTGTGATTAGAATGTTCAGTGCATCACGTGATCAACTGCTACATTCAAACGTGCTTTTATCTGGAGCTGAGCCAGAGACAGATGTGCTAAAAGCTTGTCATATACAACAACTATTTAGTTTTCAACCACATAATGTTTATTTTGGGTTTAAGACATTTAAATATACATAAGTACCAGAAAACCATACATTTAGAGTTTGTAAAATACACAGTAATGTCTGTGGAAGCAACAATAATAATCCTTTCCATTATAATTAGACAACAGGTTTTATTCATATCAGATACACATTGTGTAAGTAACTTTAAAGTTTTCTCTGTTCTTCTCCCAGTTCACCGGACACTTACTTTCATGTATTCCGGGAGAAGTGGATGAATTCATGTGTTGTAAATCCAGTAGAGTCCGATTCTCTGAACTGCGGCACAAGCTAACATGGCGTCACCCATCGCACATATCTCAACTAACTATTGTTATAAAGGTGTTTAAACAACAAAACACATCCCTGGGCTCCAGACTGCAACCAAAAAAAAAAAAAAAAAAACTTTTTTCCTGCTGGTGCGACTTGATTTTGTTAGTACCACGGTGCTCAACTAATAAGAGCTGCCATTTCTGTCACATATGATAAACATCAAACAGCAAACGAAACGAAAGCAGAACGGAACCACGCTGCTCGTTTTATCTGCGCTGCGCGGACAGTTTATCTCAGAGCAATAATAGACCACGCAAGCTCATACACGGGCCGATCTCATGACACCATTACTACACAGTGCTGAGAGATCCAGTGAGAAAGAGCTTGAATTCACCACAGTATTAATAGCATTGCTACTGCGCGATCTAGTGGAAGCTTCAGCGCAGAATTCCTAATTCTCAGCGCTGACATGGAAACCAGGAGAAACATTAAACATTCAGGGGTTTCAGTCCACAAAATAAACATTCACCATGGATTTAATGTAGTAACACCCCATGGTATTGTGGAAGAAATAGTCTAAAAAACTCATGCCAGGGGGTCAGCCAGAATATTTTAAACTTGCGCGTGAAAGGGTTAAATGTGGGTCTTTAACCCTTTCACCCTTTCAGAGGTTGAAATCAACCCAAACAAACACACCCCTCTCTTCATTGCTCCGCCTCCAAAGTGCACCCTCCAATCCTAACCATCCTGAATGAATGTAAACACTGAGAAAGAGCACGTGTGTAACTGTATATTGGGTCTGTGCATTGTGACAGCAGCCTAATACATCTGGAACAGTCATTATTGTTAATCAAACGAAAAAAAAACTAAGATAAAATCACTCTCTGCTCCTGAATGAATAAACAGTAGTTTTAATAAGGAGTAGTCTATATTTTACTATATTTGTTACTGTTTTGAGGCCTTTTACTGTACATTAATTAACCTAGTATTAGTTTTTGCTGAACTATTGATAATTGTGAAATTTCACATTTAAAATGACTCATATCAAGAAATAAGACTTTGATCATATCACCCACGTATAATCGTGATTTCAATATTGAGCAAAATAATCGTGGTTATGGTCTTTGCTGTAATCAAACAGCCCTATAATTTATATACAAAATCTTTCCTTTGCAGAATGTTAATTTTTAGCAGCAAGAAAGCCCACTGATTTAAAAAATAAAATTAGATCTTATTTTATTCAGCAAATTATCCTGTTGGTTGCATTTTGTCATAAGTGTCATTTACCATTTTATTTCTCCACCACTTTTTGCCATGGATGATTGTGTCAGCATCACCTTTGTAAAATAGTTTATGTTGGGAATGCATGTAATAGAGGAAGCATCCCCATTTATCACGCTAGGGCTTATTTTGTTTATGTGTTTAATAATGAGCAGAGGTCCAAATCTGTTATTTTTGCTGTTTTTCAGAGTGGTCATTGTGATTGTCCTCAAATGGGAAAGCGAAAGCACCAGTTTTATATCAGAAACATGCTCAACTCAAATGCTTTTCTGTAGAAACCCTAAATGGTTGACTGATTTTACTAAAATTCTGTGACCGACAGCGGCAGATGTAAGAATGTAATTTAGATATGTCCCAAGCACATAATTCCTCCTTTAAAATCCCTGAGCAAATAAGTACGCCTTGGGGTGTCGCAATATACAACCCATCATAAAATGGAAATAGAAGAACACGATAATGCATTGCAGTGTGTAGCTACTACAGCCGCACAAAATCATGTCGGTGAGATGGTAGACGAAATAAATAAATAAATTGCCCACCAGTGTGTTCGTTTTTTGGATTGTGTAAAAACGACGGGGTGTTAGACACTTTGCCAATCTTTTTTTTTTTGCATACTTTTGTACAATCTTGGTAACAGACTCTCTTTCTCATTTTTGAGTGTGAGTCACTAGCCAATAAAAGAAAACGCAATATAAACAAAGATTCAATTCAATTCACATTTATTTGTATAGCGTTTTTCACAATTCATATAGTTTCAAAGCAGCTTCACAGAAAATGCATGCGTCTACATTACAATTTAAAGTGATTTGTCCACGTTATGTATATCAGAAATGTACATAAAGCACACAGATTATCTGATAATGTATTATTAATCAAATTAATAATAAGTCATGTATTAATTAATGTAAGGCACAAAAGTGAATAAGAATACATGTTGTTAATGATTAGGGTATACAGAAATGAGCATGGGTGTGTGTGTTGATGTCCTCGCAGGAGTTGAGTCATCTCTTCACAGGTGTTGGTCATCTGCAGTCTTTATGAGAGGCTGGATCTCAGAGATGAATGATTTCATCAGAAGATGAAAGAGAGTCAAAGATGAATTTGACTTTATTGCTCGTTTGCAATAATATTAATGTGAATTCTTATTGTGTAGTGAAAATCTAATTTTGTGAATTTGTGAAACCCTAAGTATGCCGTTACCACTTCATGTCCCAGACTGTTTTTTTTTTAATAACAATACAATGCCCCTGGCTGTTGTCAATCTCTCGTCTTTTCTCTCCTCACCTGGCCCTTAGTGCTATAAACTCTTATTGCTGTCTCTGTGCAGAGAAAATATCAGCTTTATAGGAGGGCAGAGCCGAATACCCAGAAACACTGACAGGGACAGGGCAGAAATGTGAAGTGCTCTGAGTGATCCAGTCTGCTGAACTTACTGACCGGCAGCTGTAATCCCTCCTGACTGGGGTTAATTAGATCCCCCTCTTTAATTTCACCCTGTTAATGGACCTCTGAGGAGGGAGAAAACGCCCGGCCTCCTACTCACCTGCTTTATGAGCCCAACAGGTCTGCTCATGTTGATTGTGGTCGGTGCAGCGACCTCACTCTATGCATTGGTAATTTAATTGTGGCTGGCGTCTTCATGCTCTGTTTTCCAAATCAATCTCAGCTATTGTAATCCAGATTCAATTAGAGACACGTGTGGAAACGATGATGCGTAGAGGGGCTCTGAGCGTGTGCACACGTGTGTATGGGTGTGAGGGATTAGGAGGGCATTTGTTTGTTTTCCATGGCTGTTTGTTTTGGTGGCTTCGGTTTTGCACAGTACGCAGGAAGGAGTTCTGCGTTTTCCCTGATATTCCCGGAGTGATACATGTAAAGAAATTACGCTCACATTCCCCTAGAGGAATCTTTCTCTTATGTGTCATTTCAATGGGTTTAAGAGCAAGAGGCTGTAGGAATGCATGTGATTTGTTATGAAGTGAATAAAAAACTTGCTGCATTCAGTATCTAGTATCGAATTCAGTTATGTCCCATATGTGCTTAATGCCTGCAGGCATTAGTAGAGCCGACCGAGAGATGGGGGCATGTTGGATCACTTACAAAATGATCTAAAATCGAAAAGTTCTGTTTTTGCTGTTCTATCTCTTCTGTATCTTTATTTATACCATGGTTTGTCCGAATACTCGATTTTGAATGGCTGGAAGGTGTGCAATAAAATAGAGATGCACCGATCGACCGGCCAGGGACCCGCTCTGATGATTTGTGCTACCTCCCATTAAAAGTAGGTAGCCAATTCCATAGCAAAAAATGCTACTTATCAGATTGTGCACCAAACCATCATATTCATGTGGTTTGTGGCTTTATTAATGTCCATACATAGCCCTACCCTATACCTACCCTTAAAACAATGCAAATATAGTGTTGGTAGCACAACACAGGAATCAGCCGATTTTCTCATGTCCTTCCATTTCCAAGCCAGTCTGTTTTGTTTCCAGCGGCACAGGCAATGATGTCAGCTGTGTGTTCTCGCTCTCTTCTCTCCGACAGCGAAGTGACACACACCCGCCTCCTTTCACTCACTCGTCTCATTCGCTCCGGTTGAATAATGCTTGTATTGCTCATAATTTGACTAATTCCTGCAGGTTTTCACGCTCACACACACACACACAAAACAAAAATGTGTGCACCACTGATCTATGTAAGTACCAAAATGTCGCAAGAACCAAAATGAGTGGCTTACTGCACTTAAATGGACATACAAGGGGTCTTCAGTGTTTTTAGGGCAAGGATCTCTTAGGCGATATAGACATGGAGCTGGGACCCCTGATACAAAATGTGTCAAACAGGGATATATAGCATAGGCTATAGCCTTTGATATTAATAGAAACAAACTATATTAATATATGATTAAGAATAAATTATCTTATGTTAAGATAGTAGATCAGAACTATGCACATTGTTGTTTTTGCACATGCATCACTGTCTTTATATAACTTTTCATTGTTACAATTGAGATTGTTGCATCATCATAAACATGTTGCAATAAAAATAATTTAAATTAATTAGTTGTTTACAGATAACAAGAATAGCAATGTACAGTGACACATGCAAGATTATTTGCAAGTAATTACTTTTTTCTTTTTTTTTTTTTTTTTTTTTTTTTTTTTTAAATAATTGGAATGGAATTTATGAAATATATTTATACGAATATTTATCTATTTGACATGCCATATTGCGAGAGTGAATCCAGCATGTAGATGTCACTTCCAAAACTTTGCAGCATGTAATTGGCCATCGATCCTCTTAGCAGTATGAAAAACAAAACTTTTATTCAAAGGATTATAGCTATATGTCCTCAAAAGCATGAAAGAGCTCTCACTGTACAATCACTAAAAAGCTGTCACTCATCTCAGTTCGCGATCTCACATCGTTCCTAACCAATAAAGTTGTCTACATACGCTGCATAATGAATCTCTTACTTTGTGTCTTTCTTTGTTAATGAGAGAATTCGCGAGAGTGAGCAGAACTCATCACTGAAACAAAAACTCAGGCGTTTTGAGTAGTGAGTGGTTTCTAACTTAACTATTCTAACTATGGCCATTGCGTTGAAGAGATCAACAAACATGTCTGTGATTGGCTACATTTCTCACCGCCGCAAAAACACGCTTCCCATTCTCCAGAACGCAAACTCAAAAACGTGTTTGCCAAATCTGTTTCACCAATAATATTATATTATTACAGTATCAACTGAGGATGCTCTTGCTTTTGTTTCGTAATGCTTATATTTATATTTATACACAGTGTTGAGCCCTTTTATTACTTAAGTTTATTTTTGTACATACAAGCATATCACTGAAAAGTACCAGGTTAGAGCCTGAACACACTTGTGCACATACAACATACAAAAGTTGGGACATGCAATTAAAAGCAATGCAATAAAACCAAGCAGCCAGGCCAGTCAAACACATATACTCTGGTGTAGTGTCTACAAAACCAACACGTGCATAATGAGACCTGGCAAGAAAGATGTCATCTTGATTGTAGTATATGTCTATATCTTCACACATATGCAATTCACCCATGCCGTTTGCACTGATGCACCCCCGTACCATGACAGATGTTTGATTTTGCACCTGTAACTGATGAAATTCTGGATGGTCCCTTTCATCTTTGGGACTGAAAACTCTGTCTGTTTTTCCCAAAAACAATCTGCACAGAGAACTTTGTCGGCATCGCTACATAGAATTGATGTATAGCTTTCTCCTTGCATGACAGCCTGTGTTAAGTGACAACAGTTTTCCAAAGTACTCCCGAGCCCATGTGGCTTTTTTTTTTTAACACAGTAGAAATATAGTTCCTGATGCAATGCCATCTGAGGGCTCAAAGGTCACGCACATTCAACAGAGGTTTCCTGCCTTTCCCTACAGGGACTGAGATTTCTCTGGATTCCCTGAATCAGGCCTGTGACCTGGTGAAAGGCCTCCTTCACTGGCATTGCAAGCGTGTTTGAGTATGTATGTGCGCAGGCACATAGTTTTTCCTTTACAAAATGACTGCCAAATTACTTGTCTGCATTGCATAATACAGTGTTTCCAATAATTTTGATAACGTTTTCATCTGTACAGAGGGAAAGTAATATAGACTAAACACGTAATGTTTACTTGCATGCTGTCACCGTTCTCACAGATATTTTTTTAAAAGTTTACACAAAGATGATAACGGTATCGTTACTGTTTCGGGGTTTGCGTTCTCTAGTCGCTGGTCGCTGTTGCCGTGCGGATAAGTGGCCGGAACGCATTGAGAGTTTTCTAGTTTGGTTGAAAATGGTGTCATGTAGGTGGCCCCAAAGTAAATAACTAATGATTATTTACAACGGAAATGAATCAGAAACTTACTTTAGCTGGACACAATAACTATTCTAGGACTGATGTACAGCCAAAACAATCTCTCTTCCATTAATTTCCTATTTTCACTGTAAAGCTGCTTTGAAACAATCTATATTGTAAAAATCACTATATAAATGAAGGTGACTTGACTTGGAAGACCCAAATTCTTTGCAATCTTGCATTTGAGAAATGTTTGACAATTCTCTTATGAAATTTGGCACAAAGTGGTGAACCATGACCCATCTTTGGTGTATGCTTTGCACTGTCCATGGAGCGGACCTGTTTACATTTCACTGCCGGTTGTATATTCTGTATATAACTGTGTATGTTGAAGTTGAAGTTGAAGTTGAAGTTGAAGTTTATTTGTCATTACACATGTACAAGTACAGTATAACGAAATGAAGTTTGGAGCAAGCCTCCGGGCCGCAGCCGATTATTCAGGCGCCGCCCTACGCTCTCCAGAAATACAAGAATGCAATTTAGCAAGCATTACATAGCAAACACAACAAAACATAAACATAAACATAAACATGACACAGTACACGTGGTCACGTGATGGGATTTTTGTATGGAGTGGGAGAGGAGATAGATAAACAGGCAGACGGTTGGAGGGGGTGGGATCGGGTAGGTTGTGTATGGTGCGAGTGAGTCTGAGATTGTGTTGTGTGAGAATGTTAGCCATAACTTCAGATGTTTTGAGTTCAGTTCTATGGTTTGTCCTTGAAGGGAGATAAGGCAGTGCACAGGGAAAGATAGCAGACAAAGCTGTCAGGCTGAAATCCCAACCGAGAGATAGGGACCAAGTGAGGTTCGTTGGGCTAGTTGATTAGGTCAGGCAAATACAATTTATTATTTTTAATCCATTTGATGATCTTCGGTAATTTGTCCGGATCATAATCAATCAATCAGATCTGGTCCTCAGCATTCGCGTCCGGTCTGTGCAGTTTCCCTAGACATTACGTCCAGCCTCATGGCCAGACCGGTTACAGTCCGTAAAGTTCACCGATCTGACCCCGATAGAGCCCACTCTACCCTGCGTATCCGCAGTCCGGACTGCGTTGTTACGGTTCAGTTCCTCAATTCCTATCACTTTCTGATCTAATTCCTTCAGACGGTCACACACAACCCGAAGCATTCTTTAATTTCCACAGACAGCGGCTGGGTGAATTTGCTTGCAGCTGTCTTACCAATCTTCCGATAGGTCAGGGCAATCCCAAAGCCAAAGAATAGGAACCCCGCCATCAATAATCCAATCATGTATAAATCTTCCGCATCCTCCACGGACAGAGCCTCCAGGCACAGGACTTGCCAGTTGTTCCATGCGTCCCTCACGTACCCTGCGGCAAAGGTCCCGTCCGGGCAGGTGGGTTCTCCCGGGGCACCCTTCCTTAGTGAGAAAATCTTGTCGATTGCGCTGATTGACCAGTTAATCAATTCCATTTCAGTATTTTCAAGAGTCCAGCAAAGCAGCAGTCAGAGAGAAAGAGAAGAGACGAAACACTAGACAAAACAAAACAGCGCGAGAGCCAGCAGGGAACAGAGAGAAAACACGTCTGCACGGATAGAAGGACAGAAAGGAATGTATGTGACAAATAAAACTCTTGAATCTCTTGAATCTTGAATCTTGCTCTTTTATACCCAATCACGATACCCTCACCTATTACCAATTCACCAGCTTATTGTGGACCGTTTCAAAACAGTTTATCTTTGATATTCTATAATCTTTTTTCATTTTTATCTTTTCCCTCTGTCCCAAATTTTTTGGAGTGTGTTACAGCCATCATTATCAAAATTTGTTTATACGTACAAACGTAACTATAGACCCGATATAGTCTGGCTATGAGTAGCCCACTTCTAGCCAAAATAACCGTGAATGTTGTTTTTGCCAAAATAACTTGTGAGGTCTATGATATTCCACCATGTAAGCAAAGTCAACAGTGATTACAAGGTGTTTGGTTTCATTTCCTTGGTTAGACATCTATTAAATGTTTACTGACAGCCCAAATTTTGCCTTGTTTTAGCCTAGACATCAGGGATGTGTTTGGATGGCTATTAGACGTTTTAAACGCAAAATTGCTTGATGGGAACTGACATGTTTACTTGTTTTAGCACACTGTAGACCACACTGTTCATGAAAGAAATGCTGGAACAGTCAAAGCGCGTCATCAGAGATGCACTAATTTAATTTCACTAGTTAATGAATTCAGCTCATGAATTCAACTATTTTAGCCAAAACTTATTTATTTATTTATTTATTGTGGTTTTGGCCAAATCATTTCGGGTGCATCATTAAAATTTAACTGATTTAAAGTCACCATGAAAAAAAAAATGGACAATTCTTGGTTGTTTTTTTTGTTTATGGAATATTGCAGTATTTATTATAAATAATTTATCCATCCACATCATTACTTTTTTTGCCCTCGTAATATTTAAATTGAAATAACTTCCCCTCCCTCTTGCAGTGACAGCTCTTCTTTTTTTTTTTCAATAGTTTACTGGCGTGAGGGTGGGCAACCTGTCACTTGTATGACATCACAGCAATAGCAATTGAGATCCAATCAGTTCCTGAGGGAGAAGATAAATTCCCGTCCTATTTTTTTTTTCTTGTTTCACTCAGATAGATGTCACAATAGGGAAGAAGTCTATTGAAACTTCTGTTCATTCCAGAAACTTTAAATCGAAGTTTCACAACATAATGCAGTAAATTGCAAGCTGTTTGTGTTTCATTTACCAAAAAGGACAAAATTATTAAGAGTAATTTGTTTGAGAATCAGACTACACTGGTCGTGTTGTATTTTTGTGCTGTAGATTTAGTTGGTTTATTATTGCAGAGAACTATATCATCTTTTTTTGTTCAGTGTTCCATCCATACCAACAGAAGGATGCATATGCAGTAACCATACATGAGTCAGTGTCATTTTGTTCTGGTATTTTTCCTTTTCCAACCTCTTCCAATTGTTTTGGTTAAAAAAACAGATCTGTTCACACTGTTATTTGAAATCATTGTGACAGCTCTGGAATGATTAGGTCATCTGTCTCTCTCAGGGATCAGGGTCTGAAATGTGTGCATGTTGAAGGTTTATTGTTGAGAGATACGGTTTACCCCATTCTGCCTCGACTCCTTCAGTTTCTCAGTTTCTAACTCTCCCTGCCAACACTTACCATCTGTCCCCACTCAGCTGGGGAGCATCCAGCTCAGCTGTCCTGAGAGGGAAAGTGAAACTGTGTGTGTGTGTGTGTGTGTGTGTGTGTGTGTGTTAGGGCTGTGCAATTCATCGCAATCACAAAACAATCGCGATTTGAGCACATGCGATTTCTAAACCGCATAAGGCTGCGATTTTATTTAATTTATTTATAATTTAATTCAGAATACTGCAATGTTCTTGTGCGCATGTTTAAGATGTTAACCAATCAGAGCTCAAATGCACCGCGCAAATTACAACAAAGCTGAACGGGAGAACAGAATAGGCAAACAGGAGGAAAGAACATGAAATATGGATGCAGGTCAGAATAAAAATGATTTGATGCCAAAGCGAAATTCAACATCATTCGTTGTTGGATTCAGGAGTATTGGATTCAGCAGAGAGGATGTGTCACAGAGCAAGGTCATTTGCAAGACCAGTGAAATGATTATTCCAACGAAATGGGGCAATACTACAAACCTGTTCCAACGCTTAAAACAGCACCATTAAAAACAAGATGACACTTTGAGAAACACCTCAAAGCCAGCCTGAACCGACTGAATATGTATCCATCGTTTAAGCATTTACTAGCATCACGCCTTATGAGAAGATCAAAACGGCACAAAGAAATTACAGATGCAATCACCTATCATATATGCAAAGACATGGTGCCTGCCTATCAATAGTAGCCTATGTAACAATAACATGAACTAACATTAATAAATGCTGTATTAGTAATTTTAACATTTACTTGTATATTATTAAAATCAAATGTTGTCACTGTTAACATTAGTTCATGGTGCATTAACTAATGTTAACAATGACAATGTTTGATTTTAATAATGTATTAGTGAATGCTAAAATTAACATGAAGTAGCATTAAATGCTGTATTAGTATTGTTCATTGTTAGTTCATTTTATCTAATGCATTAACCAATTGTTAACAAATAGCCCCAGAAATGGGAAATGGGGACATGCTGGTTTTTCTTGCAAAAAACCTTTAAGAGAGCAATCTGTTTTTTGGTTTTGAGTTATGTTACGTTTAATTTGTTATGTTATGACTGGAGTTTAGGTCAGTTAACCTTAATTTATTTTATGTTGTCTGTTTTAAGACACAGTCTGTTACAGTTTTGTTTATCAAGCTGTCAGTGCTGTGTTATTTCATTGTGAAATGTTTTGTTATGCACTTATTGTGCACTGAATACATTTAGAATGTAGCACGTTTGAAAAAGCAAAAGCAATTGCCAAAATCACAAATTAAATCGCAATTGCAATATTCATAAAAAAAAATCGCAATAGGATTATTTTGCCCATATTGCACAGCCCTTGTGTGTGTGCATGTGTGTGCGTGCGTGTGCGGGTTAAAGAAAGAGATACAGTAAGATTTGTTTATAAGAAATAATTCTTATTCCCTGTCACTCTTTTTCTAATGTTCACCCAGTGTCTTTCAATTGCTGTGAGACTTTGTATCTTATGCAGAGGCCTTTGTGGTCTCTAATGTTCCTAATTTGTCATCTTGATATTGTGCCAGATGTAACTTAGCAAAAACTGTGGACAGTCTTCCAACCGTGGTAATCTGGATATAAATTGCACTTTTTCCATTTTAAAAAGTACATTCAGTCTTCAAGCGAAAATAACTTTATCATAGCCCGTCCTCCTAAGATTTTACTCTAATGAGATGCCAGTGGCTCTCAGAGTCGACACAAAAGCAGGATTTTGTCTTGGACTAACGTCAGCATCTAACAGCATCCCCGGCGAGGTCCAGAGGGTTCTTGTGAAGAAACAATGCAGAGTTCACCCACCTTCTTTTTTGTCTTTGTGAACGAAGAGAGACCCACAGGGCGCAGTTAGTCTTGTGAATCGCCACAAGTGATTAGGGAAACTGTCTAATATGCCTTCATCTCAGGGCATTCATGGTTAAATAGACCATGTTAAGTATTGCTATTTTTACAGTCCCCTTAGGGATGAGGCACCCATGAATACAAGGGAAACATTCACCCCGCCTCTTTCCACCTCATTTCTTTGTCTCGGTCACTCTCTCTCTAGTTCCCTTGGCCACACAGTAATAGGGACCGTTTACACGGGATGTGTTTTGCATCCCTCTGTGCTGCTTCTTACTTAGGGCTTCTTATGTGCGGTAGGACTTCAAAATTGTGACTAATCGTAATGTTTAATTCTTTTTTTTAATATTTTAATTATTCATTTATTGTAATTCCATTTAAATAAATATATACATATAACCTATTAAATTCAATTTAAATTCATCTAGATATAAATTGCATTTAAAATACTCGGTTGCAATTAACTTGCATTCAGTTAATATTTTGTGTGAGACAAGTGCATGCAATACTATTATACATCCAGAACAAGCTGATAATGGTTTCTGAATTACTTTATAATTTAATTTTAGACATCTCATTACAATTTTTACATCACACTTTTTTTTTTCTCATTACACTATAGATCAGTGTTATAAGAGATTGTTCTAGTTTTGTTGCACATTTGCAGTGTACTGTATATTGGGGTGATTCACAATGTGTATATTTTTGCGAACGCCTCCTCGTGATGTAAAGGAACTTAACACTATTGTATTGTGACTTAACGGAACATAACACTGTCGTAACATTTGTGTGTGTAGTCCCTAGTGTTCTCCTCTGTCATTCCCATCTTTCACACAGCTTTGCTACCACATCAGGCTTCAGCATCAATATTTACCCAGCAGAAGACTAGACCCCCCCCTCCTCTGGCTTCACCCCCCCGCATCGCTCAACAACAGCCCTGTCCCACTGGAGAGCATCAGTGCTGTGTGGGTGTCTGGACTATACCAAATGCACTGGGAGAGGGGTGTCCTTAAAGTGGAAATGAAGCAGTCACTCAAGTTTTCATTATTTAGTAAACCGATTTCCACTTTAATAAAAATATATATAACAAATGCGATTAATGTAACCATTTTAAAGAAAAAAGGATGTTTTGTTATAGCTTTTAGAGCAAGGGCGCTGCCATCTTGCAATACCGTGTGACGTCACTGTATTGGTTTGCTCCGTTGGCCAGTGAAGTAATATAAGAATTTCTTTACTTTAACACACACTTGTTTTGAAATAGAGAAAGACGAAATTGAAAAGACTGTTGAGCCCATAATAAGTCAAATTGCTTATGCATATCTCTTAAAGATGTCCGAGCAGAAACACTGGTATTTTACGAAAACAGCAGGTATTTTATTCGCAGGTGAACATAATCGTTCCCCACATTCCACTACTGGTGAACGAGCCAGTGTAATGCAGATATGTCTGAAAGGTCTGACATAACGATAAGATGCCACATGAACGATATTGTATGAAGCGTTATTTGTTTACATCATGCTGCGCCTTGCGTAATGAAAGCAATGTTTGGGATACCACAATCACAACTTTGTGATCCAGACAGTTTGATGTTGGATATTCATCCAAATTGTTTCTGCTTGGACATCTTTAAGAGAAAGCATCCACACGTCCACCTCCCATCATAGCTTTCCTGTAGCTCAAACAATAAGAGCGTGGCAAGCCAAGGTCATGGGTTCGATTCCCAGGGAAAGCAAGAACTGACAAAATGTAAAAATGTGTACCTTGAATGCAATGTAAGTCGCTTTGGATAAAAGCGTCTGCCAAATGTAAATAGTATGCTAATGTGTGCACCATGGTGAAGTGACCGCGCAATACATGGTCCAGATCAGCCTCCTGCCAGCAGATGGACTCTGACACGCTGGGCATCGGCGTATACCATCCACACTTACACCAGGTAGTGTTTCCGAGCCGCTCTTCACCCTAAACCAGCGGGTTCACGACTTCTTCCACCCGTAATGGTAGTACTTCACGGTCCCCTCGCTGTATATGCATTTGACTTATTATGGCTCAACAGTCCTTTCAAGTTTGTCTTCCTCCATTTCAAAATTAAATGCTTTCACTGATTTCACTGGCCAATGGAGCAAACCAACACTGTGATATCACACGCTGTGGTATTGCAAGATGATGGCGCCCTTGTTCCAAAAGCTATAGCAAAACAACCTTTCTTCTTTAAAATGGTCACATTAATCGTGTTTGAAATCAGTTTACTAAATAATGTAAACATATGACTGACTGCTTCATTTCCACTTTAAAACTCAGTGGGATGTTAAAGCATCGGTGCTGGCTGAGAGGCCAGTGTGAAACAATGAGATCACCTTGAAGAGGTGGATGTACCTCTGCTTTGTTAACGTGCTACGCCCACTTTGAGTCCTAAAGTTGGTTTTGAGCTGAAATACAGGCACCCACAACTTCTATTCTGTCTCTTTCTCTTCCACATTCTCCTCTTTCCCAAGAGGCCTCTTGGTTTTTTTGCTGACAGATATAGTCATGCATTTCTTTAGTGTTTAATGCTGTTTGTACACAAGAGGCCTGATGCAAGAGATCAGAGGGCTAGATCAGTCCATCTTCAAAGCTCAATCTAAATCGATTCATCAGAGACAACACAGCACCTGTTCATCTGAACTGCATCATGAGAGAAATGCTGCATGAAGATGAATGAATCACAGCACTTCAATAAGCATGACGCATTTCAATCTCATTTAAACATTTGATGGCTATAAAACAAGCAGAACTTTAATTTCATTTGTAAGCTTAATTAACACTGTGAAACTCGTATTAAAGGGATAGTGTGCCCACAGATAGATAAATTGTCACCATTTACTCATCCTCATGTCATCCAAAACCATGTTTCCATGGAACATGAAAAGAAATGGTTTAAAGAATGTTTACGCCGCTTTTTTTTTTTTTTTTTTTTTTTTTTCATGAAACTAGTCGCTTTTCTGTGAAATTCACTGTTTTGAATCAAAATATGTAATTTAAGTAAATGGTGTAGATCTGAAGATTTATTTTTTCGGTGGGGCTGAAATTGCAAGCCCAAAAAAAGTAAATGGGCTAATTTCCCATAGACTGGAGTGAGACCGTAGATGTCTCTCGAGCTGTTGCACTCTTTAATGTGAAGGTATGCTGAAAGATACAGTACAATTTACCAGAACCCATATCATGTCATGTAATCGCTCAATCTTTGTTTTAACCACAGACGTCAATATAACAGCTTATAAATAATGTCACAAAATGTTACATGTACCTCAGAAACGTAAATGGTAAATTTAACTTTACCATCAAAAACTTGTTAGTCAGCTAGAAAAATTAACTTGGAGAGGAGCATTTTGCTAAATATATGTATTATATTGCATATTCATTGTATTTTACTTAACCTGTTCTTCAATATTTATTGTATGTTTGAATAAATCCATTTTATGACAGCCACCATTTAAATGTTTATATTAAAAAAACATTAATAATTTCTGGTGTGGCCATACATCTGGATTTTGCCTGTACAGTCCGGATTTTAAGCCCCCTGTCCGGCGTCCAGCGCGGCCTCAAGCCGGACACTCATTTGTCCTCCTTTTTGGAGTCGTGCTGAATCTGCCAAAAAAACCCCGCTCTAGAATCTTTATTGTGACGCAGCAGCATAGTGTCTAATGCCGTAAGATCTCTGGTCAAACAAATAATTGGCTGAAAGCGGTGTCAATAAAATAAATATCTGATATATCATTGGTTAAAAATGTAAACAAGCCTCCACGACGTGCTGGGCACGTCAAATCGTTAACATGCTGAAACGCCAGACCTCATTTAATCCGGAATGGACAAAAGAGCACAAATTTATATAAAAAAGCACACTGTGTCGCTGTGAAGTGGACATTAGTAGTCAAGAGGAAAGCCATTGACCGACATGCCAGCACGGAAAAACATAAAAGTAACCGATGAGCCGCAGGTACGTCTTCCCTTAGGTCATTGTAACAAAGTTCGTAGAAAAAGGAGGACGAAGACAGGGTCGGCATGACTGGGACTCGTGTTTATTCAGAACTCTCATGGTACAAACAAAATAAACTCGCGCTCTCAAAAACTCAGTATAACTTCAATATAACCATGCCCCCTCCGCCACAGTCATTTTTTCGAGAAGCAACATCACCTCAGGATGACAAAATCTCCACTGCAGAGCTTTGTAAAGTCTATCATGTAGTCAAGCATAACCAGTCATACTGTATAACAGAAATGCATAAATAAACAAATAATGAATGCAAAAAATAAATCAATATACATTTCAGTTCTTAAAGAGCTGCCTGAGCTGCTGCAGAGGGTGTACTCCTTTAAGAACTGAAATGTGTATTTATTTATTTTTCACATTCATTATTTGTTTATGTATTTCTGTTATTTCCAGAAGTCCAGAAATGTTATGTTTTCAGGCACTGTGCACTTTGCACAGGTTCATCTCAGTGGTTAGTTTTTGAAACCGACATCACAATGTGTTGAATAAATACAAATAATGTGAACACTTTTTTGCCTCTTCTGTTACACATAGGTCTACATCAAGATATATTGTATCATATTGTCTGGCAATGAATAGAGTTATTAATAGAGCTATTTCAGAATCACTGTATCATGATAGCATCGATATGATGGACAAAATTGTATTATAGTTGTGAGTACACCAGAGTCCAATGCAATTATTCTTGCCTCACTAAATGCCGCAAAGTGTCCTCCTTTTTGGCGTTATGGAAATGGCCACCCTAAAAATGTAATTAAAAATATTTTAACGTTATTATAAAAACTTCCTTATGTAAAGTAAAAGTTGTCTTTCCTTTATTTTCTTGTCAGTGCACCAGAATACTTCTTTTACAAGTTAAAATCATTACAAGTGGAAACGTCATCTTTTTCAAATCTTGTGAGTTTGCAGATCTGTTTTTTTATGCAGTGAACATGTATGGGGGCCAGGGGCTGTCAGGCTTTAAAAAGCACAATAAAGTCCTCATAAGAAGTCTCTATGATTTGAGCAGTTTATTCCAGTCTTTCTGAAGCCATACGAATCCAGTAAATTTAAGGTATTTCCTGACCATCTTTGCTTGACAGGCCATGGTCACCAAACAATTTTGTAGCAGACAGCAGGCAAACAGAATGGCAACACCTTTCCACACCACATGTAAAAGTTGTACACAACACTATATTCAAACTTGCCTATCAAGCTACAAACCCGATTCCAAAAAAGTTGGGACACTGTACAAATCGTGAATAAAAAAGGAATGCAATAATTTACAAATCTCATAAACTTATATTTTATTCACAATAGAATATAGATAACATATCAAATGTTGAAAGTGAGACATTTTGAAATGTCGTGCCAAATATTGGCTCATTTTGGATTTCATGAGAGCTACACATTCCAAAAAAGTTGGGACAGGTAGCAATAAGAGGCCGGAAAAGTTAAATGTACATATAAGGAACAGCTGGAGGACCAATTTGCAACTTATTAGATCAATTGGCAACATGATTGGGTATAAAAAGAGCCTCTCAGAGTGGCAGTGTCTCTCAGAAGTCAAGATGGGCAGAGGATCACCAATTCCCCCAATGCTGCGGCCAAAAATAGTGGAGCAATATCAGAAAGGAGTTTCTCAGAGAAAAATTGCAAAGAGTTTGAAGTTATCATCATCTACAGTGCATAATATCATCCAAAGATTCAGAGAATCTGGAACAATCTCTGTGCGTAAGGGTCAAGGCCGGAAAACCATACTGGATGCCCGTGATCTTGGGCCCTTAGACGGCACTGCATCACATACAGGAATGCTACTGTAATGGAAATCACAACATGGGCTCAGGAATACTTCCAGAAAACATTGTCGGTGAACACAATCCACCGTGCCATTCGCCGTTGCCGGCTAAAACTCTATAGGTCAAAAAAGAAGCCATATCTAAACATGATCCAGAAGTGCAGGCGTTTTCTCTGGGCCAAGGCTCATTTAAAATGGACTGTGGCAAAGAGGAAAACTGTTCTCTGGTCAGACCAATCAAAATTTGAAGTTCTTTTTGGAAAACTGGGACGCCATGTCATCCGGACTAAAGAGGACAAGGACAACCCAAGTTGTTCTCAGCGCTCAGTTCAGAAGCCTGCATCTCTGATGGTATGGGGTTGCATGAGTGCGTGTGGCATGGGCAGCTTACACATCTGGAAAGGCACCATCAATGCTGAAAGGTATATCCAAGTTCTAGAACAACATTTGCGCCCATCCAGACGTCGTCTCTTTCAGGGAAGACCTTGCATTTTCCAACATGACAATGCCAGACCACATACTGCATCAATTACAACATCATGGCTGCGTAGAAGGAGGATCCGGGTACTGAAATGGCCAGCCTGCAGTCCAGATCTTTCACCCATAGAAAACATTTGGCGCATCATAAAGAGGAAGATGTGACAAAGAACACCTGAGACAGTTGAGCAACTAGAAGCCTGTATTAGACAAGAATGGGACAACATTCCTATTCCTAAACTTGAGCAACTTGTCTCCTCAGTCCCCAGACGTTTGCAGACTGTTATAAAAAGAAGAGGGGATGCCACACAGTGGGAAACATGGCCTTGTCCCAACTTTTTTGAGATGTGTTGATGCCATGAAATTTGTGTTGATGCGGGTTTGTACATGAATGTACAGTATAGTTGAAAGATCAACATTGCACAGTCATGTTTGTACTCTGTTAATCTGGAATTGGATTGAAGTGTGAATTGTGCATAGGAAAAGTTTTAAAGACACTGTTCTAACTGAACTTTAAACTATGCAAAATAACCCCTAAACACCAGAGGGGGGAAAAATTTGGCCACCTCTGACAACATCAGCCAATTACAACGCTCGATCGGAAAGGTGCCAATTTGCACATCCAATTTGCTCATTTTAAGTGACGTGTGACCAGAATTCATTATGTTAATTTGGTGCCACCTGTGAGACCCAGTAAATTCTGGTGCCTGTTGTGAAAAACTGCAAAATTAGTAGTGGCTAAGAGCCCAAATATTACACTTTCATTGTATGGACTCATACAAACCTGAAAAACATGAGGGCGAGTAAATGATGAACTTCCTATTAATTTGATGAAACAAAACATTATGACTTCAATAAGTATAAATGTTACATTTGTAAAGATTCTTTGTTCAATTGCATTTGTGTCATCAAGCTCATCAAACACATGCAGACTCCAGTCTGCATGTGTTTACCGTTTGAAGTTTCATTAATTTAATTATACCGTTTTTGTTAAATATTTGAGGTGGCTTCCTGTTCCTCACTCTCTGTACTGCATGAGAAATTGTTCCCATCCATCACTTATTTTTCCAACACTTTATAGCTTTACAGGCTGATAAACAGACCTTTTGAGAATTTGAGAGTTTGTCTGCTAGTGAAAACACCTTGGACAAATCGCAGACTAATGTTCCCTGAGGCTGTACAGGACCAGAGCTTCAGCTAATCTGCTTGTGTGGGCTTTGCGCAATGATGGAACAACATTTCTGCAGGGACTTGGACATTAAATATTGATTTAAGTTGGAATTATTTTAATGTGTGAGGGGAAAAAAAGTGCAACGAGAAACAACACTCGCACATCTATGTAGGAAATTGGTTGCTAGGAGCAACTGTAAAAAAATACAGTGGCAGTATACAAAATAGTTGACAGCAGAACTCCGTGATTGACCAATCATAATCAAGTATTCAACCTTGTTTGAAGGTTTTATGAGTTTTGAAACACTTTGGCTGCTTTCTCTTAGCATTCTTCATAATAGGTTGGCAGTATCTCTAAGCCTTTCGATTTTGACATTCAGTGACTCGTGCTGCTGATGGTGTCACTTGTCAGCGCTGAATGAGAAAATTAAAGGGTACATACACTATAGAATAATGAACGCACTGCAATGTGAAAGTCTATTTTTACACCAATTCTTATCTGATTGTTGTTTTGTGAGGCCTGCAGTCTTTTGCTTACTAGAAAGGGGAAATCAGAGATGTTATGGAGAGAGAAAGAAGAGCATGAGTCATGCCATAGTCAGGAGACTGGGAGGTGGTGAGTCGCTTGTTCTTGTATGCTCTGCTTCATTGGGAGGCAAATACTCATATTAGTTTTAATGCTTTTAGATGCACCAAATCAATAGTAAATCTATATCATTACTTAAAAAGCTAGAGAATTGAATTGAATTTTTTTAAATTTATTTTATTTTATTTTTATTTTTTTATTCTACACTTTTTATTTTATATTCATATATTATAATTATATAATATTTTGGACACATGTTTTTTTTTTTTTTTTTTTTTGATTTAATATTACTTACAATATTTTACATTTTCTTTTAAATTTACATTTAATTAATTTGCTTATATTTACACGACTACTTAAAGGGATAGTTCACCCAAAAATGAAAATTTGATGTTTATCTGTTTACCCCCAGGGCATCCAAGATATAGATGACTTTGTTTCTTCAGTAGAACACAAATGAAGATTTTTAACTCCAACACTGCAGTCTGTCAGTCGTACAATGCATGTCAATGGTAACGGATGAGAGTATGAGAACTATGGGAGTTAAAAAGAAACAAGCACGACACATTGATGTCTTAAGACACAAAGTGATCGGTTTGTGCGAGAAACCGAACAGTATTGATGTATTTTTTTACCGCAAGCGCGCCATCACTTCATCAATGTGTCGTCACGAGTTGTCTATGCATATTTTTTTTTTTTTACTCTCATAGAATTTGACCCCATTGACAGGCTGGAGTTAAAAATCTTCATTTGTGTTCTACTGAAGAAACAAAGTCACCTATATCTTGGATGCCCTGGGGGTAAGCAGATAAACGTCACATTTTCATTTTTGGGTGAACTATCCCTTTAACTTTTTAAATGCAGCAGTGTGTTCTTACATATAATATTTTACATTTATTTTGTATTTAATTACATTTATTTATTTAAATATCTAACTATATATCTTTATAAATATCTTTTTTTTTTTTTTTGTTATCAGACATGCTGCTGAGAGTCATGAAACTTACTGCTATTGGTATCGACTACTGATGTGAAACGATACTGTGGCATCCCAACTTTATGATGTCACCCAGGTAAAGCAGACAGGCAGAAAACAAAAGAAAAAAATTAAACACAAGAGGGAGACATGAGGTTTATAAGGAAACTATGGAAACTGTTGTAAGGATGTAACAGCGAGAGAGGGATGGGGTAAAAGAGAGAGCCTTTGAAGATGAGCAGGTGGGCTTCTGCCTTTGATACATGTAGCTGCTCCTTTTAATTCGTCTCATGCCTCTCTTATCTCTCTATCTGTAGACAGAGAGCTGTCTGTGACTCTAGGCTTTAGCTAAAGGCCCTGTAATGATGATTTATTGCTGGAACCTTAGGTCGTACCCCATGTGCCTGTGTTTGCGGATATGTTCCGGATGCATCTCTCGTGGGTGCATGTGCATGAGGGAGGGATAGAGCTTTGTGATATTTCATTGTGTCTGTCAGGAAAGGAGTCTCTTGAGGGAACAGCAGGGATGATTCCAGGACAAGGGGGACAGAGAAACGAGGGGACGACTAGAGAAGGAAGACGTAGAGTGTAGTGGAATAGATATGGGAGGAGAAAAGAATGTAAGCGAGGAGAGAAGATACAGTATTACAGGACAAAATCCATTTTGGGTGATGATGAGTATGGTATGGTAGCACACACAAAGCAATGCAAGCATTGCAAATAGAATAGTGTCTATTAATGTTCAAGTATTGAAGCCCCCTTCTAATCATGAGGTGGAAAGATTTCATTCTTGGAGGCAAACATGTTCAATACTGCTGCGAAATTTTAATGATGCCATTTTCCCTGACAGTTTTTCAGTTTAATATGCACATTATTGTTTGGCCTGTGATTTATGCCTAGACATGGAGTCATTTGTTTTATTTTAGTCATTACGTGTTGCTAACCCCCCTGGGCTCTGGCATTTCTCATGTACTGTATGAAAGCCAAAGATGACTGGCAGTCTATGTCTGTGTGTCTCTGTGCACGGATATAAGTTCATGTTTGTGTTGGTGTGCATGCGTGCGTACTTGTTTAAAGGACATTTAAGGGTGGTTTAGTTGATCCAAATTTGTGTCTTTCATGAAACAAGAATGCAGAATTACACTGCTCTTTTCCAGACAATAAAGTGAAAGAGAATGAATGAAGTCAATCTCCAAAACATGCAAAAAGCATAATAAAAGAGGTCCATATGTCTCATGTGCTATTTTTTTTTCAAGTCTTGCAAAGAAACCGTAACAGAGACAGAAATCATTAAGTCACTAATTGATCAAAATCTCAATCTCACATCAAACTTGGCACGGTTATGCGATACGATGCTTTTGACATCATTGACTTTCATTATTGACTGGCATAATGCATCTTTATTGAATATATGCAAATGAGAATTGAGAGTTGTGGTTGTGTGGAAAACTCCTGTCTGTTTCTCACACAAATCTTTCAAATAGCTTTAGACAAGACAGTCCTTTCATACTTCTTTGAATAGAAAAAATTAAGTTCAATATAGTGGCTGTAGTTTTGCTACAGTAAAGTAAATGTTGACAGTCTTTTCATTTTGGAGTGAACTATTCCTGTAACCTGACATTTGCTTACACAGGGTGTTTTGTGCTATGTAGCGTGGTACAGACAAATTTCAATACATGAATTTAATCCACGTATAAAACTCACAGATGATGTCCTGTATCGGAGTACTCTTGGTTGACACAAATCAATATCTGTGATTTGCATAGTAGGCAGAAGGCCAGGAGCCAAGAGTGCCAAGAGCGGTGTGAGATATTGATGTATTGCAGAATAAACAGCCACCGTTCACACACAGACTGCTGAACTACGGCAACCTCACAGACTGCATTTGATTTGCTAGTTCAGATCGCGTCCTTTAGATTAAAACACTTCCTCATTTCCCTGCTGCATCACCTGTTGTGGTGTGTGTGTGCACATTATGATGCCTCAAAGGCAGATAAACATGTTGGATAATGTCACTGAGGATCTGAACCAGCACACTTTGCAGCGTCCCAAAAGACTATGAGGTTTTACTGCATTGTAAAATACTTAAATGCGAGTCGATGAGTATTTGCCATAAGCAGTTTTTTAGATCCAGCGTCATTCTCTCTCTTACTCTTTCTATTGTGTGGGTGTAGGGTATGTGGATGAATCATTGTGCGTGTGGGCATTTGTCATAGAGCTATCTGAGAAGAAAAAAAAAAAAAAAAAAAAACATTTGACAGAAACCCATGCCTTTGGTGACAGAATGATTCCAGGATCATTAAGGGTGGACTGATGATGGCGTCCCACCTCTGTCTGACCTTCAAATAAGATCCAAACATTTAAACTCAAAAGGATTAGTAAAGATACTGTTGAGGAAGAGAACAGATGTGAGAGCTAGCGAGGGAGAACATTTAAACAAAAGACTATTGTGGGGTCTATAGATCAGCTTGAACTGCTGAATAATGCCCATTTAGGCAACAATTTAACTGTTGGCTTCTGCAAGACAGAGGAAGTGGCTGGATAGAAGAAAGAGAGATTAGTCAGATCCTCAGGCAGGGATGTAAATGCTGACAAATACAGCTTTAGCCTGGCATCTTTGCTAGCCTCCCATCTCCAGGCTCCTGACTCAGACAAGTTTCAGGGAGAGGCGGCCATCAGCCAAAGCTGTCCTGCAATGTTCCTTCATTTATCTTCTCGCTGTTTATAGCCTAATTGTTTGGACAGCTGAAAAGCTTACTGCCGCGCAAAACTTGACCCCCTTTCTCATCCCGGGTCTATGCTGCAATGCTGAGGTTCTAGCTTACTGCTGAGATGGAGAGAGACTATTAATTTTATATGATTTTTATCAGTGTTAAAATACTTTCTCCTTCCCCAGCTTAATTTGCAGAGACAGCTGTAAGTAATGGGGCGTTCACACTGACAGAGATTTGCAGTACCGAAGTGACCAGATATCATTCATTTTCTGTGAGAATCAGCGATTTCTGACAATAAAGTTCAGCAGAGCTAGGGAAGCACAGATATTCAATTTCTAACTGATGTGATAAGTCGTTCATTATTATTATCATGTTGAAATTCTCTATACTGTTTTGTCTAAATAAATTAACACACTAAATGAAAACTAAAGTCAATCGTTTTTAATTCTACAAATGAATTGAGGCATCACATTATAATGTGCTGTATGAAAAATTTGTAAACATTAAGTTTAATAAAAGTTAACTCAGTCTTAAAGTTTTAAAAAGTTTTAAGCTTAAAAAGTTTTTCAGTAAAGAGCAGAGTAATTTTTTCTGTCTTTTGTTATCTCGTCTTTTATGAAAAAAACGTTTCCCTGCGCTATTACACATCTCTTGAACGAGTATAGAATCTCCTATCAAAACACAGATGAAGAAGAAGCAGAAACGACAAATCTCATATAATGTAAAATTATGCGATCATCAACATTAAACAGCATACACATGAAATGTCGACCCAGGACAAGCTATATGACTGTGAATCTTTGAGGGTGTTGATAGACTCAATCACCCCATCTGTGTTTTGATCATCATAATTTTTTCTCAGCTTTTTGCTCAAAATGTTGCTTTTTTCATGAAACTTACCCACATTCAAATGTTAATAAAAATATATGATATATTGTATGATTATTCGAATATACTACCAGGTTTCTACTGATACAAAGCTTAAATGCTAATCGCTGAAGTAACCCTTTAAGTTGACTGACTATGTTTATGATGATACTCGACAAGACATTTTGACACCATTTTGTGTGAATATTTATGCGCTGTGATGAGTGGGCATTCTTGGGCGTGCGTCCATATCGGTGGCATATCTGCGGCATATACGCCAATGCAATATATCTGCGACAGGTTCATATCAGCCGATAAAATCGGCAGACCGATAAATAGGTTGTGCTCTAATTTAAATACTCTTCTCCCATAAATACTGCCTCTGAAAGGGAAACTTTCATGTCAGCTTTTCATATTGGCTTTTCCATCATTAAAATGCCATCAGTTCATTTGAGCGTCAAGTTGAGAGACGCATCGAATCAAAGGAAGATTTTTATCAGCTGGTTCCGATCAGTGGACTACCGTTTGGCATTAGAAAAATATAATTTGCGCTTTTGTATTCTTAATATTTAGCACTTTTGCCTCAGATACAGAATTATGTACATTCACTTTAACAAGCAGGTTGTCCATTACCATGAATATGATTTTTCGTCTGTAAAAGTAACTTAATATTAATAACTATACATCACTATTTGTTAAGATATTGATATATTTTGCCTCAGATACTACAATATCATGGTATTAACAACCCTTTAGAAAATGTAATTCCTTTGTGGATCCTCCTGATCTTTGTATTATTCACTTTAACAAGCAGGTTGTCCATTACCACGAATATGATTTTTTTATTCTTGTATACACAGAATAAAAAAAATCTGTTACTGTTGACATTTTATACCGTGGTAACAAATATATACCATCATATCGCCCAGCCGTATTTGGTAATATCTTAGCCATCTCTCTGTCTACAGTCTTTCTACAAATGTCCTGTTTGCACACTCTCTCTCCTCTCCCATCCCCTATTGCTGATTGGCTACAAGAATGTTTTGGTGCTCCATGGATTGGTCCAATACACTTTGTTTTTCTCCTATTTACACAGCCAGGACTATGTACAAGCGCTTTTTTTTTTTTTTTTCTTCTTCAGCATACACACATAAGACATCTGGCAAATATTCAAAAAACAAAAAAGTTTGTTTAGGTAATTTTCAAAAGTGATTCTCAGAAATTGCTTTCTTCCCCTTTAACTTTAAGTAAGCATTAGATCAAGGCAAATGTATTTATAATTCACTACATTACTTTTAAAATCTAAACTCGCTGGCTTCGTAAATAGTTGCAGAGGAAAAACTGGGCATCAGACACTAAACAACTGAGGACCACACACTACCAGACTTTCAAGTCCTTTCGACTTATGCAAAAACGTGTCTCGTTGCTAGGACACACCTGACAAATAAAAACAATGTGTTTCACTGTAAAAGCAGATCAAATAATCAAACATGTTTGATATCCTCTACCTGGATAGAATCATAGTCTTATGCTGGGTACACACCAAAAGATTTTTTACATTTTATAAGATTTTCAAAATGTGATAGACCACAAACATGAGGACAAATAATCCTAGATTTAACCATTTTTCTCCTATAGTGTGTGGTGTGCCATGATTTGACAAAGACAGCACACCACACACAAACAGCTGACCCTGTCTCTAAAACGTACCATGGTTTTACTACAAATAAAAAATAAAACATGGATATTGTACCCAGCATTAGCCTAGAAAATTCAGAGTCTTTGCTGATCATACACTATGTGATTTTCTGTGAAATCAGTCAACTCGGACTACCCAAGATCTGACTACCCAAAAACTAGCGACAACTCATCCGAACTGCAGATCAGGCAAATGTTGTAAAGTGTATTTCATAATTGTGAAATGAGCATCACAATTAAATATCCAATATCAGTTGATAGCCAAAAGGGTTCTGATATACATAGTTTGTCTCTACCAACTGTACAGAACCTCCGCAACCTCTGGCAATTTAATCACTTTCATTGTGAACAGGGTTTAATTAATCTGTAGATTGACTTAGAGATTTCCAAACATTGCTTGTTTGAGCAGTCAAAAGTCCCAATGTCTAACTGAACCAGTAGTGTAAGGAGAGCCCAAAAATAACACTTACCAAGCACCAGCTACAAGTAACAAGTGTATATGGCTGATATTAAATATTTATCGTCAGTTAAAAGTGTGGCACAAAGTTCATTTTTAACTCTGAGCATATGTTTGGAGCAGGACTACCTGTTTTGACTGGACTATGGCAGATGGGAAAAGTGTTTGGGAAAACTGTTTGAAAACAGCAATTTCATTCAGTGCTGCTAATGGCTCAGAAATTACATACTTCACCTTTAAGGAATGAGAAAGGCATCTGAATATGTGGTGCTGTCATACTAATTCTAAGGTAATTAATATGAAGTGGTTTCAGGATGACTTTGTAATAAAATGAGCTTATAAATTTGATCTGTCTGACCTACTGAAAGCAGTCATTTGTAGAAGAACAAAAAAAAAAATACAAGTTATAGGAAACTAAGTTCTGTTCTTGCTGTAGAGCTCAATTTTTCAGTATTATGCATGTGGATAGAATGAGATGTGTGAGAGAGTCTGATTTATTCACATGCAAGCCAGGAAACATTCACATTATGAATTATTTTGTTATACAATTGCGTGACTGGAAAATGCTGCCTGTGGTCTTTTCACTCACCGCTGCATCCAGGATTGTACCTGTCAGCGGATCTGTTTATTGTCCTTTTTCCTTCATTCCTACATCTGAGCTACTTAGAGCTACAGCATACCACTATGATTTTGTCTTTCCCTGCAAACTGATGCAATGCATCTTCTTGTCTGCACAAAAAAACATTTCGGTACATTTATTAAAACAAAATGCGTTTCTCTCTCCGTTCCTCCTGTAATAGCTACCTGTTCCAAATGGATCTACTGCACCGGACCAAAATAAATCCAAGCAAAATTTCAGACCACACGTACAATGTCACTATTTTCACAATGAGCTGTTTCATTAAATCATGTCCTACTGATATTGACCATCCCTTAAATTGTCCCAGTCCATATTAAACCAGCCGCCATGACCTTACCATACATAACTGCACTATTTCCCGCTGTGAGTTTGCTGGTCTTGCGATCTTCTCCTGCAGTCCACTCCAATCACTCCAGGTTTCTTCCCATGGGTAGCACCAACACCTGGTTGCCACGGCAACACCCTCCTAATTGGCTGACTGGGCTGGACACAGATTGTTGTTGCTGTACTTTTTATTACCTCTGAGGAATCAGCTTTTCTAAAAGTCAGGAATGATCTAACAGAAATGTAGAAAGATCTGTGATCAATGGTGTTTTTGTGTGTGTGTGTGTGTGTGTGTGTGTGTGTGTGTGTGTGTGTGTGTGTGTGTGTGTTCATATTTAAGCATCATTAGATGTATGTTTATTGGGTGATGTGTGAAGGAATGGCTTTTTTTGTCGTCTCTCTCTCTTTATCCGGAGAGCTTAAGGGACTGACAGCACCCAGTGGAATGCAGCCATTCTTTGCCTCCACAAAAGAGAGCATGAGAAGGGAACAAAGAAGGTCTTTGTGTCCCTTTCCCACCCTCTTGCTTTCTCCCCCTCCTTCTTTCCCTTTCTGTCTTTAGCACCCTCTCTCTTTCCTCTGCAGAGGCCATTGTGCGCTTGAGCAGTGGTGTCAGAAGTCACGAGCGCTGAGCTTGTTCACTCTTTTATTATTTCATTCAGCTTTTCACCTGAGTCTGCCAGCACATGTGCATGTTTAAGCAGAACTTGGTGTACATATCCACTTAAGATATTTCCTTTGGAAGTTTATGACCAAAACTTTTTTGACATTTTTTTTTTTTTTTCAAATTTCAAATTTTATTTTTACAAAATAAGATTGTTTAAGGGATAAAGCAAAGTTGTATCCTAAGATACCCGATTTGACATGTATTGAGCAACTCTGCTGTTCGGATAAACCACTATATAAAACAGTCTCTAGAATATATGAAGCTCTGATCTCAAATCAGCCTCTAGATGATCCAGATACATCCAGAAGTAGATGAGAGCAGGATTTGGGGGTAAGAATAGATGGGGACCTGTGGGGTCAATTATGTAAAGATGGGGTCACCTCAGCCTTGAATTCTAGGTATAGATTAATTCAGTTTAATTTTTTACACCAGCTTTACTACCCTCCATCTAGATTACATACATTTAACAACAGTATTTCACCTCTCTGCTTCAGATGTGGTACAGAAGAAGGAACATTTTTTGCATTCTACCTGGTTGTGCCCTAAAGTGAAGGAGTATAAAGTATGTGATAGTAAATTCCAATGATTGGATGATGTGATTTTCCAATGGATCCAGAGGTGTGTTTATTGGGTAATTTTGCCAACCCTAATCTCCGAAATAGCCAAGCTTGTTAAGCTTGCTTAAATGTTGTTAATAATAGCAAAAAAAATATATTGCTTTGAAATGGAAAGAAGACACTGATGTGCCTATTGGGTTGTGGTTGTCGGAGTTTGCACGTCCTGATTTTGCCAAGTCGTTGCTGTCCTGAGACCAACAACTTTTTTTTTTTTTTTTTGTGCTGTATATGCTAATTAAAGAGATTTTAAGAACCTTTGCTGTGGCACTGGCACCCATAGATATGTATCACTTACGCAGTCTGTAACATTAGCCCTGTTCAATGTAGCAATGCTGATTAATCTTGGCTGGTAATCTGCCAATTAACTCGCAAATGCAAACTAATGTCATAGTAGCATACTGCTGTACACAAATAAGCTTATTTAAAAAAAAAATCATTGGACTTACATTGTAACTTGTGTGCTTGTTGGCAGATGGGATGTACGTAGAGTGCACTGCAGAGGCGTTTTTTTTTATTTATTTTTTTAAATTTGGCGGACTCTGCAGAGCGCACTGCACGGGGCTTACGGTGATGACGTCATAAACATTGATTGGTTTAGGCAGTTGTGTCCCAGGGTCATCATTAAAGTCCTCATGAAATCAAAATTGACCCTATTTACTTTGTTAGCACATATTAAAGGTCTTAGGGTGAACAATTAATCCGTGCAAGTTAATACACAGAAAAAAATTGTTAATCAAAGTCTGAAAAGTAACTTCCAGTCTGGAAACGGCATTCCTTCTCAGATGATGTCAGTTTGACGGCTTAGTTTTGAAAATCCTTAACCACTCCCCTCCGACCGTTAGTCTGCTATGAGCCGAGAGACGGAGAGGAGGAGCGCTGAAGTCAAACCCCGCCCTCTATTCAATATTCCGTTTCACTTGGAAATACGTCACAGCACTGAAGAAAACTCACGTGCTACTTCCGGTTCACTGGGACTTTAAAGCACATTGGTCTCAGGACAGCAACGACCTGGCAAAATCAGGATGTGCTCGGAGGTTTGCAGCTGTGTACCTTTAGAGAAGATCACATATTCAATGAGGGACAGGGGTGAATTATTTAATAAGATCGGGAAACCCTTTTGAATTATATAAATATAGTGCCACATGACTTGACTTGACTTTTTTTTTTTTGTATGTTGTTCTTTCTCTTTGTGTTTTGTGTATTCGTTGTGTGAAAAAAAAAAAAAACGAAAAAAAAATATATATATTGAAAATCTAGGTCTGGGAAAAGAGTTAAACAATACAAATCTAACTGTAAAAGGCCTTTAAAAATAAATAAGAACTTCATTAAAACTAAAAGCTTAAATCTTGTTAGTTTTTATTAAAACCCCTGGGACATAAAAGTTCTAGTAGTTGAAGAACCACATAAACGCAGCCAGTCAGCAACGTTTCATTTATAGAATAGAGAGGGATGAGAGGAAATCTTGTTTTCTAGACCTTCCTTTCATCTCCCTTTGCATGTGTGCTTGTCTTTTCTCCATGGCACCATCCTTCATCTTTCAGTCCTGTCCTTTTCATGAGAGAATGCTTCGTTTCCAAATCCTTATTCAAAGCCAATTTCACAGCACTGGAGGAAAGGAGCAAACCGCTGACACAGCATAGCAATAGAGGAATGACAGGAAGTAAAGAAGGAAAGAGGGGAAGGTATGGGTTGGGAGAGTGTGCAGAGTCAGGTCGAGGAGAAGATGATAATGATGTGGATGTAAATATTAATATAAGAGATTAGAGGTGGGAAGCAGAGTATGTGAATAGAGCGACAGCAATTTCCTCTCCTTGCACAAAGTCAGCAATCACTCCGCTCCTGATTTCATCCGGGTTTTCCATTTCCTGCTGCTCGCTTACTCTACACTCACAGGAGAAAGAGACCCAACTCATCTGCTTCAGACCAAATTGGCATCTTTTTTTTTGTTTTTTGTATGTAGTTAACCCAAACATGGAAATTCTGTCACTATTTGCATTTTCTCACCTTCATGTTATTCCAAACTTGTCTTCTGTGGAACACATAAGTGAAATGATGTTTGTTTAGCATGTTTTTTTCTTAACTCCTCTTTTTAAATTCCACACATGATTTTCACATTCAATTTTCATAAAACATTTGGTGACACTTTACAATAAGGTCCCATTAGTTAACATTAGTAACTGCATTATCTAACTGTGGCGAGGCGAGGGACCGTGAGAGCGGGCCGGTGGCGAATGATGATGAGCGTCAGCTGCGCGCCACACCGGTCTCGTCTCATGGAGGAGTGACGGGAGCATAAAAGGAGGAGCGACGAGAGAGGACCAGGCCTGGACTTTATGTTGCGTTTTGTTGTGTATGTAGGCGGCAGTCGTCCGTGAGGGGCTGAGCCGGAATTGTATTGTGTTTGTTTATTTTTGATTAAAGTTGTTAAATGTTCGCCGGTTCCGCCTCCTCCTTCCCTGATCTTTGACTACGTTACACTAACAATAATGCAATTTTTATTGCGTTAATTAAAATACAGCTGGTCATTGTTAGTTCAGATTAGCTGCCTTGATATTAACATTAAGATACAAAATGAAGTATTTTTCATTGTTAATTTGTGTTGTCAACTAATGTTAACAAATGGAACCTTATTGTAAAGTTTTACCAAACTTGTAGTATTTTTGATTGTTGCCTTTCTGGATATATTTCACAAATTATATTTTTTATATAACTCTGACTTCTAATCTGTTAACAATATGCAACAATTGTTAACAATTGCATTATGGGCCTTTAACAGGTTTTATGCGTGTGATGGAACATATCGGAGAGATTGAAATGAGAGTAAACACAGACTTAAAAAAAAAAACTCCTCGCTCCAGGCAAAATAATGCAGCTCTACTCCCCTCTCCGCACCGCTCGCATACTGTGGTAGATGCTGAGCAGGTTGGAGGAGAACAGACAGGGAAGCCAGAATGGATTGATTTTGTTCTAAATGTGGCAGAATGGTTAATTGACAATGAGAGGAAAGGGAAGGAGAAAGGAAAAGAGCAGTTAGAGGTGGGAAGAAGGGAGGGAAACTGTAAAGTGCAACAACTGAATCACACAAGCAGACAGAAGCTTCTCTCCTGCATCCTAATGGCACGTGCGAGCATATCTGCCGCAGTCACCCCCCTTTCTGTTAAATACACTCGCATCCTCTTCCCTCGCTGCCCGATTATATGCATGTTTATGTAAATCGGGTCATTAGGAATATGCAGTGTGTTCTTTTGGGGTAGGGGTAGATGGAAGACGAGGGAAGGAAATCATTTTCTCAGTTTTCAGTGTTGTAGGAAGTTTGAACATTGCTGTACTAACCTGCTGCATCACATGATTGATTCCAGTGACCCGAATCTTTGAAGTCTATTCGCTTAAAAGATTCATTCAGATTCAAACACTAATTCGTTCAGTAGGTTACATTTTTAAGCCAGTATAGAGACCAGGGGTTCATTTGTTTTATTCTTTCAATCATCCACTAAGGCTGAATTCAGAATATTATGTTGGTATACGTACTAGCACACTACTCTTACTATTTCTGCCATAAGATGTAGCAGAAAAAGCAAGAGTTGTATGGTATTCCACATCAAAAAGAGTGAAGCTTCAATGTGCCAGAGTCAGATACAAGTTGATTATCAAATGATTTGTTGTCTTAAAATATTTGTTCAAAAACACGAATGTGTTCACAAACTAAGCACTTACTGTGTGCACACACTTCATTCCTTTCTATTTCAGTGTCTGTGAGTTTGTCACTTGGTTGCTCTGGCAGTTCCTGACTCTGACATTAAGCTGCTTTGTGATCTGGACTGTTTGGGTTTTTGTACTGAGCGAGAACTCTGGCACATTGTGTTCGCTGTAGCTAAAAGAGATTTGCAACTCCTTTATACCATCTTTCACCCTCACTTTTCTCTTCTTCTGCTACGTTCCTTGGTCTTTATCTCTCAAAAGCCTAGACAGGCTATTGAAATGAGTCAATTTTAAAGCTCATTTTCCATCCTCTGATTTTTTTCCCCCTTCTCATTTGCAGTGTAGTCTTCTCTCTGCTTCTTTCTTCACACATAAGAACTGATGCACACATGCTAGCGTGGAGGAATAAAAGCATGCTCTCTGGCTGTCTGGACATGCAAAACCCAATAGAAATATACAATTATGCACACATTGCATTGTCTGTGCATTTTGCATCATGTTTTCTTCATAGCAGATTGTTGACACGCATGCAGTCTTTGTTGAATATGAGCCTGGCATCTGTCATGACACTCTCGCCATTATCTTTAATTTCACATTGTACTCGGAGAAGATAGCATGAGTTTTGCGTAACAGCTGCTGACAGCTGCTTTCTATTTTAAAGCAAACTGCCATGTTTTCATTTTTTTCCTATGATGTAGCTGTTTGTATTATGTTTGTATATAGTTGTCCCTTGTACAGTTCAAGCTTCTCTTTAGGATTTGAGTCTGTGGCTCACATTTTTTAAATGCATCTTATTAATCTTATTGCAAAAAAGGGCTCATAATGTTGAAAAAGCTGACTTGCGGTAAAACGACAGACTCCAATCACTTTTTTCCGCTTAAACGCCGGCACTTTCTTACAGTCGACTGCAAACCTGCATTCAGATCTGCCTCCATCCAATCATCAACCAACAGATAGAACTATTAGGAGGAAAAACTGCTTTTGGAAACAATCATTATTTCTGTTTTTGGAGATTATTGAGTGTGAGTTTCTCACGTGTAGTGTCTCATTTTAATCGGCAAACATAAATGATTGTCATTCTGTCATATCTTTCCAGTACTATCTGCTAGGGCTGCACGATTTGGGGAAAATATCTAATTGCGATTATTCTAGTTAAAAATGTGATTTGCAATTTTAAAATGTAATTTTTAAAAAAGAAAATTACAAATGAAAAGTGTGTGTGTGTGTATGTTTGTATAACATTTTGTGCTTTTATATATTATTACTACTAATAATTATTATGATAATCTTTATTGCTAATAATATATATATATATATATATATATATATATATATATATATATATATATATATATATATATATATATATATATATATAATATTTAACAAAGAAATATTACTATTACAATAACATTTTCATTATTACAAATAAAATAATAGAGTATTTAAGGATAAATATAACAATAATAATAATTATATTTTACAGAAAACTGCAGGGTTACCTGTTAACATGCAGGCAGCCTATGACTATCACTAGAAATGTCTAAGGATTTATTATATATATCAATTTCTTAATTTTTGTCAGGAGGTATGCAAAATCAAGAACGAGGCTGTGTCTTTAATATGAAATATGAGCCTCTTATGCATCCACTATGGGGAAAAAACTCCTGTACACTGGAGGAAAACATGGATTGTCATACATTTATATTTAGAGAAGTATTAATTTTCTTATTTTTTACCCAAAATAGGATGGAGTGAGCACTGCTGGCCACTAAACACACTCGTTATATTCATACTGGAGGCCAGAGGGCGCCCTCGAGCAGAAACGCCACATTTGCCTCAGAGAGAAGTAATATAATGACGTTTTCAGGAAATCCCTAATGTCAAGCTAGTGCTGTATAGCTGAATAACAAGAAGATAGAAACGCTTTGATTAAACATCCAGACTGCGACAATATATGGTGTATTTGAGCCTTCTCTGGTATTTTCATAATAATAAAGTATATTATAATACAGTGCTAATCGACATAGACTTCATCACTGAATAGAATATATAAAATAATTAATTGTCTGCCTCATTCTGTGAAGAAGCCACATCAGCTCGCAAAAGCAAACACTCGACTGATGATATGAAGGGAGTTAAAACATGTTATTAAACGTTGTTTTTTCAAACGCACATATTAAGCGACTCCAAACTCGCAGTGCTTTCAGATGGAGCAGCGTTTACTACTTCACGAACACGCTGGGCATAGATTTATTTCATTAAAATCGCACATAAGCCAAATCACTATTGCGATTCGATTTCGATTAATCGTGCAGCCCTACTCTGCTGTACATTATGGAGGCAGATATATTCTTTATCTGAAACTGCACTTCTGGCTAATACTGCCTGAGCCAACCTCAGTGCCAGCCACTTGTCAATCACACCAAGTGCTATGCCGACAGGCCTCCTGGGGGCAGGATTAGTGTATACTGACAGGTATAAAAACGCTGTTATCCTGACAACCAGGTGTGTCAATTGTAACCATCATAGTGCCAGAATCAGCATTACAGACATTTAAATACACTTGCGCATACCACTTTCTATTACATCACTGCAGGGCCTGCAAGATACAAACCAGGGTGGACATTTAAAATACAGAATAAATCTAGAGTCATATATTAGGACATTTGAAGAGGGTTCCTATCTGTACTTTGGAGGCATAATATCTTCATTGCACACATACTGAAATAGTGTGAAGTATATTTTGGCTTTTGAGTTAGATTTGAGTGAGATTTTTAAAACTACTGTAAGATCACTTACAAAGACAAACATCATAGTGTTAAACAACCCTTAAAGTAAATACATTTAACTGGATAAAAAAAAGACAAAAACTCTTCTTCCGTTTTTAGTCAACATTAAGACTGAGCCTATATGTGGATATAATTATGGATTGAGAGAAAATGGAATTGCTCATTATCTCAAATTAAACCTGACAGTGTGATCAGAACCCCAACTCAAGAAGAGAGGACTTGTGTCATCTTAAAAGAGGTTTGTTTACATATAATACATATAATACATACATATAATTTACTATATTACATATAATATAGGCTTGCTTAAGAATCTTGATGTAGACAGAAGAACAGTATTGTTGACTGCACATTGTCATGCTTGTTCCATGGCTGCCTTCCTACTAATAGAATAAACAAGATTAAAAAGTTAAACAAGTAGTTTAACACTAGAACTTCCGGAACTCTTCAACTACTAGAATGGCCATAGTGGTCATACTAAATGTTCGTACTAGACTGCATTGAATGAGACTGACTGCACAGACAGTTTATATGTCTGTCCTCAAATTTGATGACTGCATGACCGTTAAAAAGTGCCTCAAACAAAATCCTCAATTTGAATAAAATCAAACAACGTGCATTAATTGGAGCACAGAGCGCCAAACGAACACAGATAGGTCTACATATTATGATTGTTTTTGTAATATATAATTGTATTAGAGCTAATCGATCGAGCCTGAAGGTGCAGTGAAAATGTTGTTTTTGAAAGTCTAAATGCCAACAAATATGGATTGAAGAAGAATATTTGGAAATTATTAGGTCTATTTTTTTTCAGTACATTTTGACACTTGGACTTTACAACGCTCTGGAGTTATTGGAAATGTTTGGATCGCACAAATTGGAAACAATCCTATGCAGCCACCAAGCATCATCAAGGCTCTGAAGCAAGGCTAAAACCTCTGCGCCAGTCAATCTCTTTCTTGCTGACATTTCAAAGGTAACGCTACGTTTTAACTTAGCAATAGCATATAAAAACAACTAGGAAGTTGCAAGGCAACAGTGACATGCATCTTCACTGGCTGGGGGAAAACTAGCAAACACTGAAATAATTTGTGATACGGATGTGATACATAATGCATACGGTCAATTTGACCGTTATGGCCATTCTAGGTAGAAATACTCAGAACTCTTTTGTGTTTTGTAATTTTAATAAAATAACAATATTAGAACAAAATATACACACATTTAGCCAAAGTCAGCATACTATAGCTATATGGGCTTAATTTAAAAAAAATATTACATTGCAAAATTTAAAAACGTAGTTCTAATGTTAAATATCTTGAAGTTGGAAGGTTTTAAGGACATGCAGTTTATCAGGAGGTTGCTAGATTTTTCTGGGTGGTGTCTTTCGCATGGACTGCAAATACATTTCCAAAGCGAGTCACGCTCTTACTGATATATAGGCCTAGCTGTAGCGGTTCACAAAATCATCGGTAATAACATCATTTACAATAAGCACTTAAAGGGATAGTTCACCCAAAAATGAAAATTCTGTCATCATTTACTCACACTCAAGTTGTTCCAATCCTGTATGAGTTTCTTTCTTCTGCTGAACACAAAAGAAGATATTTTTAGAAGAATTTGGGTAACCAAACAGATGACTTTGCAGATTATGGGCCCCATTGACTTACATAGTATTTTCTCTTATTTTTCCTATTATGGAAGTAGTGTAACCATATTGGGGTTACCTATATGTACCTGGTAATCTCCAGTTTAAAGCTACACTGTGTTATTTCATCAGTCAGTCGTGAAAGTCTGGTGGTTGAAAGCTTCTGGTAACATTAAATCCAGGAGAGAAGACAATTCTAGTGAAAGAGCAAGTAGAGAATTGTGACTGCACAGGACAAAGTTTGAGCGCGCACATGTACAATCTGAGCAAGAGCAGAGCCATGAGACCACTTTATATTTGAATGTCCGTCCAGTTTTGTGCGAGAGTGAAGGAAATCCACCTGCGAGTGGAGAGATTTGTATTTGGACATTACATGGATGCGCTTTCGACATTTAACGGCATACAGTCCAAACAGATGAACAAATGAACTATAAAAACGAGAAGTCGTGTCTCAAAGCTGCAATCATTTTTTATTTTATTTTTTGGGGTTAAAATGAATGGAGAACATCTTGTGTTTTTCCATGGGTGCTCAACCATTTCCGTGGGTGCTTGAGCACCCACAGGATCGACAGCTGTGTATAACACTGCACATTTGTTGTTGTTGCTGTAATTGTTTATTCATGTGTTTTAGAATTTATAATATTTTTTTTTTGTATTAGTGAATGTCTTGAAGCTTGTAAACTGGCTGCCAGCAGAGCTGCTTTGAGCAAAGGTTTAAATCAGGCTGAAAACATTACTGAGATGTTTTGTTTCTTTTTGACGTGTGTGTTTAAATGAGGTCTGTTATTTAAGCTGCAGTCATTTCATGGCAGCCCACTGAATTGAATGAGCCGTGCCTCCACTGGGTCCTATTTAAATGAGCCTGTTTCTTTCGGTATTATCTAATAAATTCACATTAACACTCCTGGACTTAGATTCAACTCAATCTCTGAATGGCAAGCTCTCTGATGCTAATGCCCCTAAACAACGTTGAGCAAGCCTGGCACAGCAATGCAACTGATATGGCTAATGCTGCAAAAAAACAGATTGCGGCAACAAATCGCTAATCCACTGGCATCCACTCTCTGGAGTCCAGACGTGACTTAGCTCATTACAGGGGCCATCTCTTAGGAAATGGGGAAGAAGAGGACAGGAATGAGAAGAGACTGCTCGAGAGGGGTCTAGTGCAATCCGGCCACGCTGTGAGAAAGGACAAGATTAGAGGTGTACAACAGTTAAACGCATGATCAGATGCTTCAGAGATACTTGAGAACCATAGACATCTTTAATCTTTACATCTTTAATATTGGGAAGAAAAAAAAACTGACTTTGCAATTATTTTGTTTTTCTGCTATGTATAAATAAACTATATTGCCAAAAGTATTGGGACACCACTCAGAATCGTTGAATTCAAGTGTTCCAATCACTTCCATGGCCAAACGTGTATAAAATCAAGCACCTAGGCATGCAGACTGCTTGGTCGCTCTCAGGAATTCAAGCGTGGTACCGTGATAGGTTGCCACCTGTGCAATAAGTCCATTTGTGAAATGTCCTCACTACTAAATATTCCACAATCAGCTGTTGGTGGTATTATTACAAAGTGGAAGCAATCAGGAACAACAGCCACGCTCACACTCATAGCCACATGTAAACACGCCTTTGGCTTGAAAGTTCTTCACTGAAGACAAAAAGTTCACATTTTTGTATAAGGCTAAAGTAAACTGTGGGGGAACCACAGCAAAAAAGTTTGGAACAACATAGTTCGATACGTATCGATACTGAAATATCTGAAACGGTTCCAATAACACCTTTTCTGCAGTATTCATACACCGGTATCGCGTTCTCGCTCTCTTCTCTCCGACAGCGAAGTGACACACACCCGCCTCCTCTCACTCACTCCTCTCATTTGCTACGGTTAAATAGTGCTTGTATTGCTCCTAATTTGACTAATTCCTGCATGTTTCGCGCTCACACAAAAAGTGCGTGCACCACTGATCTATATAATTGGCATGCACATAAAGCCTTCTCTCAAACAGCTTCTGAGTCACAAGAAGTAACAAAATGAGTTGCTTACTGTGCTTAAATGGTCAAATACACACAAAATTATGTCAAAATGCCTCTCTCTCTATTCAGTTAAACAGTCAGTTCTGGAACGTAAATAGTAGATAGCACGGATCCATGCATAAACTCTTAAAATGACAGCAGTCTAATATTCCTGCTGCTGTTTCATGTTAATCAAAGAACAAAAGACAAAGGAAATCACACTCTATAACTTTTGAAACTTTAATTGTAAGCATTAATCTCAATTTATCTTTTTACAATGAAGACTATCCAGTGTTATTTTACATTTGATTACTTTAATTTCTGACCCGGATATACGATTAGACCCACCTGAAAAACTTCTATTGCATTTATTTGTGCTGTTGTTTGCAATTTGTTTATTTGCTCTTATTTTATTACCAACTTTTTTTTTTTCTTTTTTTTTTTTTTATGAAAATAACATTTTGCATTGAAGAAAAGTCGATTTTTTTTTTTTTGTATATGCTGTCAATTATAGTTTTTAGAAAGAAAAACTGAATTTGCAACAATCGGTATCGGCAAGTCACACTTACAAAAATATAATTGCAAGAAAATTGCAATCGGTGCATCTCTAGTGAAACACACACACTTCACTTTGAAACCGGTAGACAGTCACACCAAGCCATATTTTGATATTGATTTTATTTCGATATATCGTGCAGCCCTACTCTAGACATATTTGTTTAATGTATTATGGCCTAATAAGCCAACATTTACTGATGGTGGCCTGTGACTGCTGCCGCATGCATTGGGTTTTTGTTTGAAATATGACTGACGTTGTAATTATCAGGGATGAAGAAAGCTTAGCGTGCCTGTGTTTGTGCTGAGGGCTCGGCTCCCTACTGGGCCCTAACTGCAGACAGAGAATATAAACATAAATTGACGTCACACTGTATTTCTACCAAGAATTTCTGACAGACTTTTTTGGCACCCTGTAAAGACACTAGCATCTCTGCTGCATTCATGCATAATCAAGAGCGCACAATGTTCAGTGCTCAATTATAGAATATGCTGGTTACTTCTGCAAGCACACTAAGGAGAGAGTGTGATGTTAGTCTCAAGCATAATAACAGGAAGGATGACCGGAAACAAAACTTCCTCACGCACCAGCAGTTAGCGCTGCATTTCCATTTCACTTATTATTTATTCATCACTATCTAATTAGATTATTAGATTTGTTCCTATTTCTTTTTCGTTCAGTCTCTCAGTGGCATTAATGTGTGATGCTATATAGAGTAGTGGTTATCCTTACAAAAATGCTGAAAATGACAGTTAACATATGATGCCAGCCAATTTAATCTTCTTAGCACACGGTCAGTCAAAAAGACAGAGCAAGTCTTATTGCAATGCAACTTTTGAAGCTCCAAATTGAATTGTAAGGCAGCCAACAACCTCACAATGGTAGTTTCAAGCTTGTGAAAGCCCAAGACTGGCCAAACGTAGCTGTCAGCACAGTCAGGTACTGAATAATGTCTTTATCAAAATAAAACGGCAATTACATTTTTTTTTAAGGATAGGATGACCAGGAACGCAAAGCAGCCATGTGATAGCCATGTAATTATAGCACAATTATACGAGTCTCATTACCATACAACTATTTTAATGCATACATTTGTGGTGTTTAATACATTTGTGTGTGTATGATTTATATATATATATATTTATATATATATATTTTCTGTCAAAATTGTATTTAAATGTATTACTTTCGCATGTGCTCTCGCGTGACAAGATGTGTTTGTAGAAAGTACCAGTTGACTGTACAGCAGAGGTTGTGTAGAGGAGATGGTTTGGGCTTGTATTATGCTAATGATTAACTGTAGTCTTTATCAGCAATAGAAAAAGTGTGAGAACAAATTTGTTTGTACGCACCTATTGTGAATCCTTATACACCTTATTCATATCTGCTCTCTGCTGTTTCAGTCTTTTTTTCCCCAGCCTTTTACTGTGTCACTCCTGTGCATATGTTTAATGTCTGAAAGAACAAAACACTGACACAAAATCAGTACTTGGAGCTCAAGGACAGTTAATATGTTGACTGAATAAGTTTGTGTTAAAGAGGAGAAACATTCAGACATTAGAGGCAAATAAATAGATGGAGAAAGCCTGTCAGACACTGCGGCCTTGTTGTAGCTTTTGCTATGTAAGTGCTGTCCAGGGAGAATAGTGAAAAAAGGCACATGCACCCTGGTCTAAAGGGATTTAAAGAGCTTTTAGTATGTGTGAGTTTGTCTGGTGAAAATATCAAAAGGCTTCAATGTGTTACAGCTTTTACTTTCTCTCTCAATTCAATTTAATTTAATATTGCTTTGTTGGCATTTGTTGGCATGACATGCATAGGTACATACAGTATTGCCAAAGCATTGGGCGTAGATTAAGCGGGCAATCTTTTCGTTTTTTTTTTTTTATTGGGCAAGTGTGCTCACGACAAGTTGAAGTTTTCATTTATGTGTATAAATTCAGATTTAAAATTCAAAGAGAGAGTCTATACGTGAATTTCAAGTTTCCATAGTAATCAGTCACTTACGACGTGTCACTGGGTCACGGCACGCCCATGCTCGCACCCGCGCTGTATCCATAATTTTCATAGAGGTCATGAATCGATGAGTTCAAAACGGCAAAAAACTCTTTGCTCCTTTTTTTTTGGTTTTGTTTTTTTACGAAAACATCAAGCACTGTAAGTTGGCATGTGGTATTCAAATTGTGTTGCACAATGATGAATAACTCTGCCTCAGGGTCTTCCTACGCAGTTTGGAAAAGTATGGAATTTGATTTGAGTAATTTCCAGGTCTGGAAAAGTATGGAAATTAGACAAAGGTCAGAAAAAAACTGCTATAACATTTGACATTCTGTCCCCCTCACTTTTAATACGATGGCTACACCCCTGCACAAAGCAAAACAAAAACATACATAAAATACATCCATATATATTAATAGTACTACTAATGTGGATGTTTACTTACTTTTTTTTTTTTTTTTTTTTTTTTTTTTTTGTGGCATTTATTAATATGATGTGCTAAGTAATATTGAAATGTGTAATTTTCATGGAGTGACTGGAACTCAGGAAAAATCTGCTCTCTCTTTCATGAAATCTTTCTTTCTTATCTTTTCCTGCTTAACTTGGGGTGTGATGGCACTGACCTTGGCCAAACCTCTTATGATGTGTAAGATACATCACACAAAAACATCCATATATTGTACAGATTCAGAGCATCTTTAAAGGGGTCATGAACTGCATTGTTTTATAATGTTTTCAGTGGTGCACTTATAAAAGTTAGTATGATTTTTACATCAAAAAATTGTCATAATTTAGAAATGAAAAACTTTTTTCCTACCCCGATTTTAACCCTCTGATTTGAGACTTCAGTGTAAATACCCACTACTGTCATTGGCTAACTTCTTTGTATATATGAAATAGCTAAGTATTTCATGTGGAACTCTCTGGAAAACTTTTAGCACGTTTTTACTATTACAGCTCTCTAGGTTAACTAATCATGAAAAGTGTTGATTATAGCATTATATTTAGATCCATGCCATATATTTACAAACCCGATTCCAAAAAAGTTGGGACACTGTACAAATTATGAATAAAAAGAGAATGCAATAATTTACAAATCTCATAAACTTATATTTTATTCACAATAGAATATAGATAACATATCAAATGTTGAAAGTGAGGCATCTTGAAATGTCATGCCAAATATTGGCTCATTTTGGATTTCATGAGAGCTACACATGCCAAAAAAGTTGGGACAGGTAGCAATAAGAGGCCGGAAAAGTTAAATGTACATATAAGGAACAGCTGGAGGACCAATTTGCAACTTATTAGGTCAATTGGCAACATGATTGGGTATAAAAAGAGCCTCTCAGAGTGGCAGTGTCTCTCAGAAGTCAAGATGGGCAGAGGATCACCAATTCCCCAAATGCTGCGGCCAAAAATAGTGGAGCAATATCAGAAAGGAATATCAGAAAGGAGTTTCTCCGAGAAAAATTGCAAAGAGTTTGAAGTTATCATCATTTACAGTGCATAAGATCATCCAAAGATTCAGAGAATCTGGAACAATCTCTGTGCGTAAGGGTCAAGGCTGGAAAACCATACTGGATGCCTGTGATCTTCGGGCCTTAGACGGCACTGCATCACATACAGGAATGCTACTGTAATGGAAATCACAACATGGGCTCAGGAATACTTCCAGAAAACATTGTCGGTGAACACAATCCACCGTGCCATTTGCCGTTGCCGGCTAAAACTCTATAGGTCAAAAAAGAAGCCATATCTAAACATGATCCAGAAGCACAGGCGTTTTCTCTGGGCCAAGGCTCATTTAAAATGGACTGTGGCAAAGTGGAAAACTGTTCTGTGGTCAGAAGAATCAAAATTTGAAGTTCTTTTTGGAAAACTGGGACACCATGTCATCCGGACTGAAGAGGACAAGGATGTTATTCCTCAGTTCCCCAAGTTGTTCTCAGCGCTCAGTTCAGAAGCCTGCATCTCTGATGGTATGGGGTTGCATGAGTGCGTGTGGCATGGGCAGCTTACACATCTGGAAAGGCACCATCAATGCTGAAAGGTATATCCAAGTTCTAGAACAACATTTGCGCCCATCCAGACGTCGTCTCTTTCAGGGAAGACCTTGCATTTTCCAACATGACAATGCCAGACCACATACTGCATCAATTACAACATCATGGCTGTGTAGAAGAAGGATCCGGGTACTGAAATGGCCAGCCTGCAGTCCAGATCTTTCACCCATAGAAAACATTTGGCGCATCATAAAGAGGAAGATGCGACAAAGAAGACCTAAGACAGTTGAGCCTGTATTAGACAAGAATGGGACAACATTCCTATTCCTAAACTTGAGCAACTTGTCTCCTCAGTCCCCAGACGTTTGCAGACTGTTATAAAAAGAAGAGGGGATGCCACACAGTGGGAAACATGGCCTTGTCCCAACTTTTTTGAGATGTGTTGAAATTTAAAATCAACTTATTTTCTCAGTTTAAACATTTGATATGTCATCTATGTTGTATTCTGAATAAAATATTGAAATTTGAAACTTCCACATCATTGCATTCTGTTTTTATTCACAATTTGTACAGTGTCCCAACTTTTTTGGAATCGGGTTTGTAGATTGTGGCATAAAAGTTTGCAGTGATAAGCATTGTAGCCGATTATAGACATGTTATGGTGATCTCGTCATTGCAACTCGATTTCTGCACACCACCAAAGGAATGCTTCCATCATAAGTAACAGTGCAAACACAAATAAGAGATATAAATTAGAGATCTGTTGATTTTTTTCGGCTGTTTTGGTGCGAGTTCAGAACTCAGTCGCTGATAAACTTTTCTGATAAACTTTTGAACTTTTGATAAACGTTTGATTTATTCTTTGATCGATTTCTGTCAGGACCACTATTGTCAAATATGATTGATTGACTATTAGCATATACAGGTGCTGGTCATATAATTAGAATAATCACCAAAAAGTTTATTTCACTAATTCCATTCAAAAAGTGAAACTTGTATATTATATTCATTCATTACACACAGACTGATATATTTCAAATGTTTATTTCTTTTAATTTTGATGATCATAACTGACAACTAAGGAAAATCCCAAATTCAGTATCTCAGAAAATTAGAATATTGTGAAAGGTTGAATATTGAAGACACCTGATGCCACACTCTAATCAGCTAATGAACTCAAAACACCTGCAAAGGCCTTTAAATGGTCTCTCAGTCTAGTTCTGTAGGCTACACAATCATGGGGAAGACTGCTGACCTGACAGTTGACCAAAAGACGACCATTGACACAAAAGGTCATTGCAAAAGAGGCTGGCTGTTCACAGAGCTGTGTCCAAGCACATTAATAGAGAGGCGAAGGGAAGGAAAAGATGTACAAGCAATAGGGATAACCGCACCCTGGAGAGGATTGTGAAACAAAACCCATTCAAAAATGTGAGGAATGCAGCGGAAGTCAGTGCTTCAAGAACGACTACGCACAGACGTATGCAAGACATGGGTTTCAGCTGTCGCATTCCTTGTGTCAAGCCACTCTTGAACAACAGACAGCGTCAGAAGCGTCTCGCCTGGGCTAAAGACAAAAAGGACTGGACTGCTGCTGAGTGCTCCAAAGTTATGTTCTCTGATGAAAGTCAATTTTGGGGGTCCCAGAGTCTGGAGGAAGAGAGGAGAGGCACACAATCCACGTTGCTTGAGGTCCAGTGTAAAGTTTCCACAGTCAGTGATGGTTTGGGGTGTCATGTCATCTGCTGGTGTTGGTCCACTGTGTTTTCTGAGGTCCAAGGTCAACACAGCCGTATACCAGGAAGTTTTAGAGCACTTCATGCTTCCTGCTGCTGACCAACTTTATGGAGATGCAGATTTCATTTTCCAACAGGCCATGGCACCTGCACACAGTGCCAAAGCAACCAGTACCTGGTTTAAGGACCATGGTATCCCTGTTCTTAATTGGCCAGCAAACTCACCTGACCTTAACCCCATAGAAAATCTATGGGGTATTGTGAAGAGGAAGATGCGATATGCCAGACCCAACAATGCAGAAAAGCTGAAGGCCACTATCAGAGTGACCTGGGCTCTCATAACACCTGAGCAGGTCCACAGACTGATCGACTCCATGCCACGCCGCATTGCTGCAGTAATTCAGGCAAAAGGAGCCCCGACTAAGTATTGAGTGCTATACATGCTCATTGTCAGTTATAATCATCAAAATTAAAAGAAATAAACATTTGAAATATATCAGTCTGTGTTTAATGAATGAATATAATATACAAGTTTCATTTTTTGAATGGAATTAGTGAAATAAAATAAACTTTTTGATGATATTATAATTATATGACCAGCACCTGTAGTTTGGATTGGCGGTATGGTTCTGTTCTGAGCAAGAACTCCCTGCGCATCCTTGCAGCCTAGCATGGATAAGAGCAGGGAGAGCAGCGATAACCTCCCAAAACAAAACCAATGCTGACATCCCCAAAACACGACTGATGTGAAAATCTAAATGCCCCTTATTAAATTAGAAATATTAAAAACCAAATTTAAATTCATTGAATAATGTCCACTGGGGGAAGTGTACACCCCCAGCGGCAGTAAAATATGATACAAGCATGTATTTTGGTTTTCCCAATCTTACAGGGGAAGCATCACCCCAAGCCGCAATAAGTAAGGACATATTTGCAGAAAGCATGTTGCTGTAACCAAATTTAAATTCATGTAATAATATCTATTGGAGGAAGCATACACCCCTAGCGGCAGCAAAATATGATACAAGCATGTTGTTTATTTTATTTTATTTTTTTATTTCCCGATCTTATGGGGGAAGCATGACCCCCAAGCCGCAGCAAGCAAGGACATATTTGCAACAAGCATGTTACTGTACCAATTTTAAATTAATTGAATAATATCTATTGGGGGAAGCATACACCCCAAACACAGCAAAATCTTATGGATCACAAAGCCACGATGTTGTTAGTGTTGAATAAGAGACCTCAGCGGTGAAATGTACCTGCTGTGTGTATTTAAGCACAGCATGTTATTGATACTCTAGATAAGCTAAAGCCATAAGCATGTTACTATAATTACATAGCATATACAATATGATTGTGTTCCCAATAGCAACTATAGCTTAAGACCAGCATGTTTCCAATAGTAACCAGATAGCCTTTAGAATGAACATGTTTCAAATGGCAACTATACTTTAAACAAGCGTGTTTCCAGTTGCAACTTGAGTTAACACCCTGCTCCAATAGCAAACTATAAAACATTAACACACCTGCTTCAATATCAACTATGTAGCTTTAAGAACAAGCGTGTTTCTAATAGCACTGCAGCTTAAAGAACGAGTGCGTTCCCAATAGCACTGCAGCTTTAACGACGAGTGTGTTTCCAGTAGCACTGCAGCTGCAGCTTTAAGGACGAGCGTGTTTCCAATAGCACTGCAGTTTTAAGGACGAGTGTGTTTCCAATAGCACTGCAGCTGCAGCTTTAAGAACGAGTGTGTTTCCAATAGCACTGTAGCTGCAGCTTTAAGAACGAGTGTGTTTCCAATAGCACTGCAGCTGCAGCTTAAAGAACGAGTGCGTTCCCAATAGCACTGCAACTTTAAGGACGAGTGTGTTTCCAATAGCACTGCAGCTGCAGCTTTAAGGACGAGCGTGTTTCCAATAGCACTGCAGTTTTAAGGACGAGTGTGTTTCCAATAACACTGCAACTTTAAGGACGAGTGTGTTTCCAATAGCACTGCAGCTTTAAGGACGAGTGTGTTTCCAATAGCACTGCAGCTGCAGCTTTAAGGACGAGCGTGTTTCCAATAGCACTGCAGTTTTAAGGACGAGTGTGTTTCCAATAGCACTGCAGCTTTAAGGACGAGTGTGTTTCCAATAGCACTGCAGCTGCAGCTTTAAGAATGAGTGTGTTTCCAATAGCACTGCAGCTGCAGCTTTAAGGACCAGTGTGTTTCCAATAGCACTGCAGCTGCAGCTGCAGCTTTAAGGACGAGTGTGTTTCCAATAGCACTGCAGCTGCAACTTTAAGGACGAGTGTGTTTCCAATAGCACTGCAGCTTTAAGAACGAGTGCGTTTCCAATAGCACTGCAGCTGCAACTTTAAGGACGAGTGTGTTTCCAATAGCACTGCAGCTTTAAGGACGAGTGTGTTTCCAATAGCACTGCAGCTGCAGCTTTAAGGACGAGCGTGTTTCTAATAGCACTGCAGCTTAAAGAACGAGTGCGTTCCCAATAGCACTGCAGCTGCAGCTTTAAGGACGAGCATGTTTCTAATAGCACTGCAGCTTAAAGAACGAGTGCGTTCCCAATAGCATTGCAGCTTTAAGGACGAGCGTGTTTCCAATAGCACTGCAGCTGCAGCTTTAAGAACGAATGTGTTTCCAATAGCACTGCAGCTGCAGCTTTAAGGATGAGTGTGTTTCCAATAGCACTGCAGCTGCAGCTTTAAGAACGAATGTGTTTCCAATAGCACTGCAGCTGCAGCTTTAAGGATGAGTGTGTTTCCAATAGCACTGCAGCTGCAGCTTAAAGGACGAGCGTGTTTCCAATAGCACTGCAGCTTTAAGAATGAGTGCATTTCCAATAGCACTGCAGCTGCAGCTTTAAGAACGAATGTGTTTCCAATAGCACTGCAGCTTTAAGAACGAATGTGTTTCCAATAGCACTGCAGCTGCAGCTTTAAGGACGAGTGTGTTTCCAATAGCACTGCAGCTGCAGCTTTAAGGACGAGCGTGTTTCCAATAGCACTGCAGCTTTAAGAACGAGTGTGTTTCCAATAGCACTGCAGCTGCAGCTTTAAGAATGAGTGTGTTTCCAATAGCACTGCAGCTTTAAGGACGAGTGTGTTTCCAATAGCACTGCAGCTGCAGCTTTAAGGACGAGCGTGTTTCCAATAGCACTGCAGCTTTAAGAACGAGTGCATTTCCAATAGCACTGCAGCTGCAGCTTTAAGAACGAGTGTGTTTCCAATAGTACTGCAGCTTTAAGGACGAGTGTGTTTCCAATAGCACTGCAGCTTTAAGAACGAGTGCGTTTCCAATAGCACTGCAGCTGCAGCTTTAAGAATGAGTGTGTTTCCAATAGCACTGCAGCTTTAAGGACGAGTGTGTTTCCAATAGCACTGCAGCTGCAGCTTTAAGGACGAGCGTGTTTCCAGTAGCACTGCAGCTTTAAGGACGAGTGTGTTTCCAATAGCACTGCAGCTGCAGCTTAAAGAACGAGTGTGTTCCCAATAGCACTGCAGCTTTAAGGACGAGTGTGTTTCCAATAGCGCTGCAGCTTTAAGGACGAGTGTGTTTCCAATAGCACTGCAGCTTTAAGAACGAGTGCGTTTCCAATAGCACTGCAGCTGCAGCTTAAAGAACGAGTGTGTTCCCAATAGCACTGCAGCTTTAAGGACGAGTGTGTTTCCAATAGCACTGCAGCTGCAGCTTTAAGGACGAGTGTGTTTCCAATAGCACTGCAGCTGCAGCTTTAAGGACGAGTGTGTTTCCAATAGCACTGCAGCTGCAGCTTTAAGGACGAGTGTGTTTCCAATAGCACTGCAGCTGCAGCTGCAGCTTTAAGGACGAGTGTGTTTCCAATAGCACTGCAGCTGCAGCTTTAAGAACGAGTGTGTTTCCAATAGCACTGCAGCTTTAAGGACGAGTGTGTTTCCAATAGCACTGCAGCTGCAGCTATAAGGACGAGCGTGTTTCTAATAGCACTGCAGCTTAAAGAACAAGTGCGTTCCCAATAGCACTGCAGTTGCAGCTTTAAGGACGAGCGTGTTTCTAATAGCACTGCAGCTTAAAGAACGAGTGCGTTCCCAATAGCACTGCAGCTTTAAGGACGAGCGTGTTTCTAATATCACTGCAGCTTAAAGAACGAGTGTGTTCCCAATAGCACTGCAGTTTTAAGGACGAGTGTGTTTCCAGTAGCACTGCAGCTTTAAGAACGAGTGCGTTTCCAATAGCACTGCAGCTGCAGCTTTAAGAACGAGTGTGTTTCCAATAGCACTGCAGCTGCAGCTTTAAGGACGAGTGTGTTTCCAATAGCACTGCAGCTTTAAGAACGAGTGCGTTCCCAATAGCACTGCAGCTTTAAGGACGAGTGTGTTTCCAATAGCACTGCAGCTTTAAGGACGAGTGTGTTTCCAATAGCACTGCAGCTGCAGCTTTAAGGACGAGTGTGTTTCCAATAGCACTGCAGCTGCAGTTTTAAGGACGAGCGTGTTTCCAATAGCACTGCAGCTGCAGCTTTAAGAATGAGTGTGTTCCCAATAGCACTGCAGTTGCAGCTTTAAGGACGAGTGTGTTTCCAATAGCACTGCAGCTTTAAGAACGAGTGCGTTCCCAATAGCACTGCAGCTTTAAGGACGAGTGTGTTTCCAATAGCACTGCAGCTGCAGCTTTAAGGACGAGTGTGTTTCCAATAGCACTGCAGCTGCAGCTTTAAGGACGAGCGTGTTTCCAAAAGCACTGCAGCTTTAAGGACGAGTGTGTTTCCAATAGCACTGCAGCTGCAGCTTTAAGGACGAGTGTGTTTCCAATAGCACTGCAGCTTTAAGGACGAGCGTGTTTCCAATAGCACTGCAGCTTTAAGAACGAGTGTGTTTCCAATAGCACTGCAGCTTTAAGGACGAGTGTGTTTCCAATAGCACTGCAGCTTTAAGAACGAGTGTGTTTCCAATAGCACTGCAGCTTTAAGAACGAGTGCGTTTCCAATAGCACTGCAGCTGCAGCTTTAAGAACGAGTGTGTTTCCAATAGCACTGTAGCTTTAAGAATGAGTGCGTTTCCAATAGCACTGCAGCTGCAGCTTTAAGAACGAGTGTGTTTCCAATAGCACTGCAGCTTTAAGGACGAGCGTGTTTCCAGTAGCACTGCAGCTTTAAGGACGAGTGTGTTTCCAATAGCACTGCAGCTTTAAGAACGAGGGCTCTTGATATCCTTCATGCAGGTGAGTGCAGACCTCATCAGAATTGCTCTTAGTTCAGTTAGCTATATTAGTAAACCATGTCCATGTCAACAATGTAGCAATGAAAGAAGCAATGCCAACTCAGTCACTTATAGATCAGGCAGTTTACAATCAATGCAGCAAATCGTGTGTTCAAGTTCACAAACTTGAATGAAACAGAGGTGAAATCCATGTGGGAAACGAATTCCTAGTGAGATGATGCGGTGTCACACTCCGAATTTGCCATTAAATGAGCTCCGGAGAAACGCGATAGCTGCTAATAGTACTGAAGGAGCTTATATATGTATGCTGTAATAGACGTCGTATTCCTATAGGTAGATGTGATCAGCTGATGTGAGTTTGACTAACCTGACCTGCCAGAACTGACGTTATGCGCTTGATTTCTATATATAATTTAATCATAGTTTAAATAACAGATTATTCTCATCCTACTTAGAGAAACAATGTGAAGTTAATCGTTTAGTCACTGGTTTGATTTGCTGACACATAGACAAAGAACATGACTGTACATGAATCATTACATATCAGGAAAGACTGGTCACAGATCAGGCATTAGAATTAACTTGGTTACTTGCATGTAAATATCCAAGTTAATTGTTGTGGCATTACTGTTATGTCCATATCGTAAAAGTCTGTTTGCAAAGCTTGCGCCAAAATTGCGACTTATTTACCAAAGAATCCACAGTGAAATGTACTGCATACAAATAAATAATGCTCAACTGAGACATTTACATTGTTGAAAATAACTAAAATAACAATTTTAAAATAAAGCATTTAGGGGTGTCCCCGACTAAGGATTTACTAGGGCTGTTGATTAACACGTTAATTAGATTAATTAGATATTGATCAAAAATAACGCATTAAAATTATTAATGCATTTATTGCACTGGCCCCGCCACAGACCCACTTAGGTCAGTAAAGGTATAGTTTACGCAAAAATATTTCTTTCTGAAGCTACTTTTTGTAATGTCTATTTGATTTTTTACACAATAATGACTTTAAATGATCTTTTGGGAGTAATTTCTCAGCCAAATTTGGTGTGCGATTAATTTGAGATTAATTAGATTAATTAATCACCACATTGTGTAATTAATTAAATAAAAAAAACTTAATCGCTTGACAACCCTAGAATAAACATTCGTAAAATGATTCCTCATAACATTTTAAAGCCACGATGTACAGAACATCACACAAAGATATAGAAGAAAATGTATTAAAACATTCGACTGTGAGATTGGTAGTCAAATCAGCCTCCTCCTATCAAAGCATCGAATCTTCGACCCCTCGGCCCTACTAGCATTAGGATCCTTTGGATGGTAATGTTATTTTGTAGCCCATCCTGTATTGCTCTTCTCTCCTCGTCATCTCACTAACACTCCAGTGGGCACGGTCAAAGTTGCAATGATTAAGTAGGTGTTGATTTTCTTCTGCAGAGGCAAGATATTTAAAACCGTATGAGTAAATAGAATATACAATTTGTATATACTCTCTGTGTGTGTGTCTGTGTGTTGAATTTATAAATTAAAATATTTAAATGTTTTAATCAATATTTATACATATTATCATTCAATAGATTACCAAAATAAGTAAATAAATGAAATCTATATCAGGTTTCAAAAGGAATAAATAGGATGGAATACATTCTTATATTGTATATTCTGTAAAAACATTTAGCATAAAAATATTTATTGCAATTAGTAATTAGTATCAGCCAGTATGTCTTTATTTGTGTATCTGTACTATTTTTTATAATTTTTTTTTTTTTGTTAAAAATGTTGCAATAAATAATAAAATAATAAAATAAAGTAATATTTTATTCCCACTAGAGTATTGAGTTTGTAAATATTTAACCATAAGGTAAATGTGTGCTTAAGCTAAAGGTGTTTTAGCGTGCAGCTGATTTAAACAGAGGCGTCAGCATGAGCTCTCAGGGGCTTCCTGCAGCTTTTAGCGTTGAATGTGAGAGTGTCTATTCTCCCATTAGGAGTGCTAATGTGTTTTAGCGTTAACACACAAGAGAGAGACTTACCACAGCGCTCTCCCTGCAAGAGTGAGACGAGAGGGAGGCAAGAGCAGGAGAGGAAAGAAATTAAGACCCTGAGAAACTTTTGACGAGATGATGAGAAACTCAAAATGAAGCAAATTAGCAAAGTGCGAAATGACAGTAAGAATTAATGCGAGATAAACCATTTTACGCTGTAGTCCTGTTATCGCTCATATCGTTTCTCCTTTCTCTCACTGGCTACAGTTGAACTTCTGTTTAGCTACATTTGCAGTCATAATGGCAGCAAATAGAGGCTTTTTAGATGTTGGCACCCCAGCATCTACTCAGGGAGAGGGAAAAAAGGGAGATGCTGCAAATTAGATTTAGCTCATCACCACAGCAACACTGTCAGTAGGTAGATTTTGTGTTCCAGGACAAAAGGAAAGTGGCTTGTTAGATTTAATTGAAGTGAGCAGGGCTAATGGAAACTCATGGAGTACTGGACTTCAGTGAGAATCGCAGTCAGGTGAGGCATGCGTCTGATGCTGCAGAAACTCGTCCACGCTTACATCTCCTGCTTTATGAGTCACTGTGTGCAGTGAGTGAATGAACGGGGATGTAGCGCAATATGCTGCTGCATTCATTACGGATTTGGAGTTGTTTTTATTCCAGTTCTTATGAAAGCAGAGCAGATGACAGAGCGGCTCAGCGCTGGCACATGAACATGGCACCAGCACAATATGAGCAAATCGAAAGTTATCCGTTTCCTTGTAGCTTGTATTTCAGTCTTTCGAGGCTTATTGAGCACATCAGTAGGGTTTTAGAAGTAAAAAATCCCAATGTTCTCCATAGAGAAACAGGTTTTTAGCAATAATGTATGAACCTTTAAAGAGAGACGCTATGAGATTGCTTTTACGACGTCACAAGCCAAGTACAATTTCATCTTCATTTTACCCTCAGACGTGATGCATTTGTTTTGTTATTTTATTCTTCTTGAAAGTGTTTTCAGGAAGAATTTTGCAACTTTAATTATATATATATAATATATATATATATATATATATATATATAAAAATATATATATATATATATATATATATATATATATATATATATATATATATATATATATATATATATATATATATATATATATATATATATATATATATATATATATATATATATATTATTTTTTTATTTATTTAGTTTAAGTATGCTCAAATTTTAATACTACACAGTACTATATTTAATACTGCATAAATGACAAGAAGTTTGATTTGATTCTGAATGGATCTATTTTTAAATTAAGTTGATACTCTCCACAACCTAAATGGCCCTAACGTTTACACCTTAACACTGAAGATCAACATACACATTATGGGTTTTGCACACTGATATAGCCATTCTGTTGTTTTTATTTTTATGTTCTACATAAACATAAAAACAAAATGATTACCTATATACATAAATAAAATGTGACTTATAAAGTGACAAGTACTGGTCTGAAACTTCAGCATCTGTCAAACACTAGTAGATGTAGAAGAAGAAAAACATGATAAAAAAATAAGAAACAAAGTCCTTATCTTTCGCAATAATTTATAAATTTGCACGTTACATTCTAGCTTTTTTTTGAGTCATTGAAAAGGCAGATATGAACAACTGCTGAATGGGATTCTACCTGACAATGTTGTTGTGTGCTTTGTCTGCACATATATATAGCCTGTGCGATCTACAGTAAACATTGTTCTGTAATTATTGAAATATTTATTGAGAAAAAAAGGTAAATATCTGAATATTGATGTCTCTTTTTCTTATTCTTCGACAGGCTGTTGCTCCGTCGCCATGACGACCGAGGAGTGTCCCGTGCCACTTGGCGTGAGCCAGGTGGGGGCGGGGCTGTGCGAGGACTTCGGCCCCTCTCAGGGAGATGACATCATCGAGGAGGTGGGGCCATGCGATGATGCAGGCAGTGACCTCAGCACTTTGGTCGTGCCGTTTCCTGAGTTGGCGCCAGTGGTTTTCTTCTGCCTGAAGCAGACCACCTGCCCACGCAACTGGTGCATTCGCATGGTGTTGAGCCCATATCCTTTATTAGCTGGTGCTCACAGGTCGTGAGTAGAGTGTGGTTTCTAACAATGGCTTTCACACATGGGTTGACTTGGAGGAAAGGTATCTAATTGACACAATAGCCAGTCAACTTAATCCAGCTTCCTACTGCTGTTTAGTCAGCAAGGCAGTGATTAAGTGCTGCGAGATCGCTGCGACAAGCTGATCTAAACACACTGCGAGTGACAGCTTGACGCAGGCGGCTTGGCGTCGCACATGTCGTTGTCAACGACGAGACTTTCAGAGTTGTCGCCAGTGACAGTGACATTAAGTTACAGTGTCAGCATTTGAAAATGCAACTGGAAAGTCAAGAAACATACAGTCTGAATTGTGCAGTTAAATAATGAATTATCAAGTTGAAATATTAATGAATAACTTGAATTACATAGGTAAGGGTTTAAAGTGCATTGATAATGTATTCTTGGCTGACTTTTCTCTGTCGTTTGAAGTTCGAAAGTTGATTTTTCCCTTTTTGTGTATTTCTGCCAGCTAGCCGTGGCTGCCTTGGGGACTCAGACTCCTTTGGAAAGTGTCTTAAATCGAATTTCACGTCTCTGCGTTGGTTTGGCTGACACTCTCATTTGGCTGGGCTCAGTGAAAGCCTTTTATACACGATGGGCACAGGTCTTCTTTTCCCCACAGAGGCCCAAATCTCCCATTGCTTGAACAGCCACAGGGTGCTAATCAGCACCACTCGCTGTTACCACAAAGGCGAGCTCGCTCAAACACTGTTGTCTCCAGCTGCTAGCCGGCTAGTGAGCGGTAGCAGGAAATCTGCAAACACATGCACTTTCTGAGAAGACATTAGCACTCACACACGTCTACTCAGCATGCCAAATTTATTTCAATGACTTAATGGGATGTCTCCGTAACTTGTTATAATTTTATTACATGTAGGTAGCAAGGGAGGGAGAGAGAGAGAGCGAAGGATGAAAAGATCCTTTAATGACTTTATTTATGGTCAAAAGTGTGCTGAGATTCATTTTACATGCTTTAAATATTGGAGGACATTCCAGCTGTGAATTTACGATGATGCAGAAGAAACGCATTTCACACTTCTGGGGAACTAGGGGCTTATTGATATCGTATGGTTTACATTTCAGAAATATTGAAATTAAAGTGGAGTACTCTTTTATCAAGCCCAAGGGGCAATTTGCTAATTATTTAGTAATAAGAGAGATTAGATAAGGGAGGAAAGAGAGGAAATTATCTCTCTCCTCCTTTCCCTGCATATTTAATATGTTGGCAAAATGAGTCATTATCTTTTTAATAGTTTGTGCACATTGTTGCCCTTGTCAAAACATTTTAATTGGTGATTTAGTGTTTTAGATATGAGGTCCCAGAGTGTTTGCTGTCACTTTGTTTGCATTTGAGGTACAGTGTAACCACGTGGCTACTTACAGTCAATTACTTTCTGATTCATATTCAGTGTGCCTACAGTAAAATGTATAGAAAAACTGAACCCTTTTACATCAGAACTTTTGATCATTTTAATTCAGATTTGAATTGCTAGCACTTCAATTTCAGCTATGAACTAGCGATATGAGTTTAAATGTAAAAGACGAATTTTTGAGTGAAAGAAAGATAAGTCATTGTTTTTTTTTCACTGTGGAACTCAAAAGGAACTTATTCTCCATTTATTTGTTAAGCAATACATTAAAACAGTAATACTGTGGAATATTATTGCAATTTTGTTTTAATTTATTTTAAAATGTAATTTATTTCTGTGATGTCAATGCTGAACTTTCAGCATCATTACCCCAGTCTTCAGTTTCACATGATCCTTCAGAAATCATTCTAATGATGATTTCCTGCTCAAGAAAACATATATTTTTAAACGGTTTATTTTTTTTTTTCTTTTTTTCTTTTGAAAAAGAACAGCATTTATTTGAAATGGAAATCTTTTGTAACATTATAAATATATTTACTGCCACTTTGGGTCAATTTAATACATCCTTAATAATAATAGTATTCATTTATTTAAAAGCAAAATATTACTGACCCCAAACTTTTGAATGTTATTGCATTTTTGTATAGGTGCAAATCAGGTTACGTATGCAAGAAGAAGAAAAAATTGCAACATCTAAATGTTTAAGTAAGGTTTTTTTTTCTCCCCACACACGTGTACAATTTTAGAGCTTTGGCAAAAATTATTATCAGATGAATTATTTGATTTAAATTTCAGTCTGTTTTTCACACTAAGCAATTGTATGACTTGTATACCAATAAATATAGAATATAAATAAGTATAGCACATATAGTCATATGATGGTTTTACAGAGCTTGTATGGTGTTTTTTATTTATTTATTTTTTGTATCATTTTTGCAGCTTGAAAGCTGTGGTCCCTGAATTATATCATGGAAAATGTCTCCTTTTGTGTTTCACAGGAAATAAAATAATGCCATGAAAGTAGTAAATATGATAAAATGATGTAATTGAAAAATGCCATTTAGTGTTAGGGTTAATACATTTATTTATTTATTTTATTTTGCAGGTGAACAATTTGTAAAATGCCAGTACAATTTCAATTAATCTAAATAAGATATAAAAACAAAATAATGAAAAAACGCAAAATACAAACAGTATTTGTCAGTTTAGACCACGCATTCTGTCTAAATCCTGGAGAGACCCACAAATCCAGAACAAGACATTCAGCCACCTTCAATTGGCTCATTGTAATGCTCCCTGGGAATCAGTCCCCTCCCCGCAGCACACCGAGGATGACAACACCCGTCATCACAGTGCCCTAATGGAATAATGATATTCCAAACCTTTGACTCCAAATACGAGAGGGAAAATTAGAATCTGTCAGCACTTCTGAAACCATTTAGTATCGGTTTTCAATCTATATCCTCGTTCCTTTTTTTTTTTTTTTTTTTTTTGTCTTCAAAGACTATTGAAGGCCTTTGTCAGTAAAATCTACGAACTCAAATGAATATATGTGTTTCATCTTTGTTCTTTATATAAAAGGTCTTGCCTCTTTATGGTATGATAGGATGATGAAATAATTGCCATTGTTAGTTTAATTTGTAGTATCTGAACAGTTGCTTGATTGCTTCAGAATGTCACTCTCTGGATTGCCAAGAGCCTTGATTTTTCTCTCTCTCTCTGTAATAAAGGTGTAGCTAATAGACCTCGATCCTTCCTCACACATCACTTTGTCTGTGCCAGACTGTCTAATTCAGCCCCCGTGTGTCCTGAAGAGATCTTGGGAACACGAGGTTAATACTAATCTCCAGTCCTGACCGGTCTGTGTTGCTATGACAGCTCATCACACAGGCAAGACTGATGCTCGCTCACCTTCTCAACCTGCCTTTGCCTGCGTCTCTCGTGTTTCTGTATCCTCCTCTAAACCCTTTCTCTCTCCCCATAGGCTTTTCAGAGGCTGGAGGATCTTAAAGGGATAGTACATATGCCAATAATGTAAATTCGGTCTTTATTTATTCAGCCTTTTGATGTTCCGAACCAGTTCAAAATAGATATCTTTGGGCCTGTTTACACCTCTCATTGGATAGCTATCCAAACGTGAAAAGACCAGATTTAAATCCGATCACTCAATCACTACAGGAGGGGGTTTGAGATGCATTCCAGATGCAACTGAACAACTGTAAATGCATCTGGTTGTTGAAGCCACATATGTACATTTGTATTCCTCCTAAAATGGTTAAAAAATAAATGTGTGGGAGCGTGTTATAGGCTAGCCAGATATGACAGCGCTACAGCAACACGCATCGCATATGGTCCGTCGCAAATAAGAACCTGAGTATCTCTTCAGCAAGCTGATGTTGTCTGTCTAAGCCTTTCTTTCTCTTTTTCTCCTTCCCTCCATCACCTCTGTCTCTTTCCTCACCAGGCACTCAATAAGAACTCTCTGGCGTGTGATTTATGTCACAGCATGTTAAAGTAATTACTGAGGACTACCATCTCTCGCTGTCTATCGCTCTCCTCCCCTCCCTCCGCTTCGACACCATTTGCGTGTGTGAATTTGACACTGTGCAGTAAATTCAGGCCGACCGCAGATCAGTCCAGAGCTGTTGTAATGGAGCGTTATAGTCAGTATATGCTGAGTGATGGTACAGCACTCTAATTTCAGATCAGGTGGACTTTTGGCGGTACAGCTGTGTTCGTAAATCTGACTTGAGTACGCTTTTAGAAATCCAACAGAATGGGGAACCTACTATCTCAGAGAAATAGTTCAACCAAAAAACGAATGTCGACTTTGTATGACTTGTGCTTAACCTGTATGACTTTATTTCCTTTATAAAATATTTTTTTCTCATATAGTCCATACAACTTGTGATAATATAGAGTGAAGAGTATGCTAGAAGAGTCAGACCACATCTAAGATATTTTTATGGTGCCTCAGACCCTATTTATTGTAATTACATGAAAAACAGTAGCCAGAATCTTCTTGAAAATGTCTCAATTTGTGTTCCCCAGAAGAAAGTAAGTAATTCAGGTTTGGAACAACATGAGGGTGAGTAAATGAAAATCTAAAATTTTGTGTGAAATATTCATTTAACGTGGAGGAGCTTTGACCTTTTAAAGTGAGCATTTTTTGATGCTGCTTTCAGGCAAATATGCTAAATCTCATCTCAAGTTTTGGATTAGAGTCAAAAAAATGAATGCTTTATCTTCATCGATGCCACTGAAATGCTGTTGCTCATATTTGTCTCCTGTCTGAGAAACAGATGGTGTTGTAAAATTTTATTTGATACAGTAAAGGTGTCAGACAACTGAGGTGTCTTGGAGTAACCGCCGTGTGGGTGATGTATGTGGAACAGCAACAAATGCTTGAGATTTAGGTGTATATTTTTAATTAATTTTTTTAAAATTTAATTTAGGTGTACCTTTAAAATTTTCTCAGACTGTTTGAAATGAAATTTAGTTTTTCAGGTGTTCTATTTTGCCGTCTGTGCTTGTTTCTGGCTGGTGATGGGAAGTGCAATCTGTCCTCTTCCTTCTCTGAGCTCAAATTGAGGTTTTTAAATTGTGTTCTCTGTTCTGTGCTGACAAATATCTTTTGTGCTGTTGACATTGACCCACAGATAATACTTTCTGAAACTGGATTTGTCTTCAACACAAACAAACACAAGCACAATAGCCATAGTAGATTAGTCTTTTGGTCCATCTGTGACTACTTTAAAATCTTTTAAGACTGTGGTCTCAGGGCTCTCTGTTGAACAGCCGCTTGAACAGATTGTTTTGCTCTCGAACAGCACCTCTAAATGCCTGCACACATTTCCTTTCTCTTTCTCGGACACATTCACACTTGCCTTGTGTAGGTATATCTTTATGAGCCTTTTGGATTATTGGCATCAGAAGTTTCACAGTGCCTCTCTTTCCTAACCATATCGGCATGATTCGGCTCGGTGTCATTGTCTCGGGTCATAGCAAAACTGATGTTCTTGTATTCCCAGCCTGAGATGTGTGTTTATTTGTCATGCTGGCAATGGCGATTCCATCAGGCTTAAATGGTTCTCTCTCCATCAACGTTCAGATGTGGGTATTTCCACACCCTGCCTTAGACAGGCAAGCGTTTAGTATGCCTGTCTCGTCCTATCCTGTGTGTTTCTGTAGGGAATAGGGATGCATATTAAATTATATTACAATTCTGGTTGATAACAATAAGCTGATAATTATTTTCAAATTCGACCCATTGCGACTGGTTTGGACAAAAACATGGAAAAGGTACCTTGTAGTGCATGTCGCTGTAAGAGGAATTATGCTGCTGTTCTCTGAAAAGATTGAGAGAAAAAAAGGTTTCTTGTGGTTAATGTTATTTTCTAGTTTCAGATTATAGTGTATCAGGTCAGCTTTCATTTACCTTGTCCTCATTCGCTTTTTCTCTCAAAAACAAATAACATTTCCATTAAACTTACTGTGGCCTGCCTCGGAATCAGATCATATGTGTGTGTGAGACATATGTGTGTGCAGTCTGCTTTGCTCTGTGTGTCTGTCTAATGGAGGTCATGACTGCTGTCTGTTAAGACTCTGTCAATAAGCAGGTAGGAGGACCACTAAGTCTCTAACTGTGCTGTTGGCAGGGGCTGTTAGAGGCTGTGCCCGGAACAGCATGAAGCAGTGACAAATAGAAGAAGCAGGAGAATGAACAAAACACAAAGGCAAATGGAAGGGAAGAGGCTGTGAAGAGAAGGGGTTAGACGACCATATTTACTCCCAGAGGAAAAGCATGAAGAGAGATGAACAATGTCTGTGTGTTTGCCCTACTCAGTGACCTTTCACCTCTAGTGGAGCCAAGCCACCGATATGCTCATCACACACAGATAGAGGGAGATAGGAGTAAGAGAACAATCAGTGAACCATGGGAGTTAGTTGAAATGGCAGTGCTTTGTCACTGTCAAAGCGACTGGACCAGACCTCCTCCTGCACTACAGTAATGGTGCTCACAGCACACCGGTCGCATGTACAGTACGTGCAGCTACAGCAGCTATGCATTTATTCATACAAGTATTTATGTGCATATTATGACATATGTGCATGCATAAATAACTGCATGCACTCACTCCCATTCACACACAATCTGCTGTTAAATAGTTTTTTGGACCATTAAGATTTTTTCTAGCAATTCTGTTGTTTGTTTGTTTGTTTAAAAAAAAGAAATCCTTCTAAATTTTCATTAATTAATCCAGAATTGTTTAATTTCCATTTTTTTGTTGCATACATTTTTACTGCATTTATTACAGTTATAAAAATCTAATGCCAATCACAGTAGATTTTTATTACTGTAATAAAATGCTGTTGAATAAAAAGTTTCTATAGTGGTTCTTTGCCTCCATGTCGTGCATTTAATGCATAGCTAGCTGTGGATTATCTTGCTCATACCATGGTCATTTGCCAGAATTGAGAATTTAAAGCTGTTATAGATGCTTACAGGGGTAAATTTGACTGGAAGGGTTAAAATGACAGTTATTTTCATCAGTTATGGCTTGTCAGATCTAGCATTCTGTCCGATTTAATTCAGAGATAAAGTAGTGCAGTAAGGTTGCATCTATTTGATTTGAATTATAAAATTGTGTAAAAATGGGATAAAATGGGATAAAAGTTCCTATACATGCGAGAGAGAGAGAGAGAGAGAGAGATAGAGAGAGAGAGAGAGAGATGCGTGTGAATTACCTGTGGCTTTCTAACATTTTTAACAGCATCTTTCTAACATTGAAGCTGTGAGTTTAATTACTTCAAAAACAGCAATGTTACCACCTACTGAGATGTAATGTAGCAATTAAGTGGCGAAGCTAATTTATTAATAAAAGTTGCAGGGGCAGTGCTGACAACAAGTTTCTGTGCTTCTTTTTATATGTGTGTGCAGCGCGATTGATCTCTATGTGCTAGTGTCATACAGGTATGTGTGTGTGCTTCAATGAAAGCAGCCCAGAATGGTGATTAAATTGATTTAGAACTAGCTGTGCATTAAACGGTTTTAATGCCCACTTTCCAGCTAATCAGAATTGAGTATTCAGACAGACCATGCTATAAATAAATATATGGTTTACTAAAGATAAAATTAAATTACGATTACTGTAATGATAATTACTGTAATACTCTTGTGGTTGGTAAGATGTTTTTATTATTATTATTATTATTATTATTATTATTTAAAAATGCAGGACATTTTGGGGTGGAAATCTTGTTACATTTTTTATTTTGATATTTTATAAAAGGTAATTTATTCCTGTAATGGCAAAGCTGAATTTTCAGCATCATTACTCCAGTCTTCAGTGTCACGTGATCCTTCAGAAATCATTCTAATATGATGATTTGCTGCTCAAGAAACATTTATTATTATTATCATCAACACTGTTGAAAACAGTTGTGCTGTTTAATATTTTTGTTGAAACTGAGGATTCTTTGATGATTAGGAAGTTCAAAAGAACAATTATTTGCATATAATATAAGTCTTTTGTAACATTATAAATGTCTTAAATACTTTTATTTATCAAGGATTGTTTAAATTGATCAAAAGCGATGATTTCTTTAAAAAAAGAGAACACCGTAAAAACAAATTTGTTCAGTTTTCTTAATTCACCCTTCGCTGAAAGTTTGATTGACAGGCGATCTGACCAATCACATCGCTGAATCTGCCGTTTTGTCCAACAAAGCAGTCAGGAGAGTTAGTAGATTAACGTCGGTGGACTTGAACTTGAAAAACGGCGTGTACTGACGTCTTTCCGCGGTTAAAACAACATTTCTTTTAGTGTCCATTCATGTTTATTTGATGCTTATCAGTGAACTAGAAGAGATGATCGGTTCACAAGCACCTTTAACTGAGGCGCTACAGCGATTACGACATATTAAAGAGCCACAAAACTGTATTTGTTTAAATTTCTTAAAAAATTACAACATTTGAAAGTTGAGACTTTGTTTCATATCAAAAGTAACTTGCTCTGTCCTGTCTGTTGGCGTGTTGTCAATGTCCTCTTTGCTCCGCAATGTATTTTCTCTACGTGAGAATGTGTGTGTTCTTTAATAACGAAATCCTCAGGAAACTCTCAAATAACAAGTATACATTGACGAAGACGGACCAACACCAAGGGAGAACTGAAGGCTAAATGAAATAATTAATAATAATTAATAATAATAATAATAATAATAAAAGCCTTGTTACCATTGTTGTGTTTTGCATGCTGAATGTTGAAGTCTGTGTGTGACTCAAGCATAGTCAATTGCTATTGTTACAAATATAGTGGGATTATATCAACCCAATTAAAAGGTTATGCCATAAATATTAGCAATTATTTTAAAAAGATAATTATTTGACATGAAATATAGTTATGTTATATATCATTAATTCAGAAGATATATATCTTATATACCTTTATATATCTTATGTACCTTTGAAATCAGATAACTTTCTTGTTGCATTGCTGCATTAATAGGAAGAGAATTACAATAATATGAATGAAATTCCAAGTGCCCAACCAAAGGGAACACTAATCAATTATGGTGAGAGGAAGTGGAGGAAATGAGTGAAAAGTCTATTCAAAATTGCCCCGCCTCAAAAACCTTTTGGCCACCCGCTTTTTATTTTATTTTTATTTTTTGCTTTGGCAAAATGGTACTCAAACCAGTCAAGTAATGTTTACTTGGGTTTTCTAAGTAACTAAGGCATAGCATGCAAATAGTTCAGATTACTAAATTGTTTTAAGTAAGTTCAACAAATGATTGGACGTTAAGTTTACTAAATATTCTTAGTTTTCTTATTAGTTTTCTTATATTAGTTTTCTTATATTCTTAAAACAACTGTTTTTATAGTGAAAATCTTACTGACCACAAATGGTCCTTAAATCCTGAATTTTTTTAATAGTTTCTTCTTTCTCTTGATTTAGTGGTACTGTATAAAATCTGGTTTTTGACAGGTTTCATGAGATTCATATATGTGCAGTGTGGCATACAATAGGGCGTCCGTAAGGGTCTGGATCAGTGTGAATGAAATTACAGGCAGGTAATTGTTAGATGGGCATCAAGTGCAAGTCACATTTCTGTCTTTTTCTTGAAAAGCAGCAAGCAGAACATTTTTTAATGGTCTCCTAATCCACAGCTTTTCATACTCGTTTCTGTCTCAGGCCAGTGGAGAATAGTATAGTCAAGATATTCTTTCCCACTGACCCTGGATCAGTGAACCTACTGTTCCCAGTGACATCCTGTTCTCTTGGAGTCAGAGTTAATCAGAGGGAGAAAATCCTCAGACATTTATACAGTATCCAGATTAATGTCACAGAGCTGTCTGCATGGAGTGGAGAGAGGGAAATGTAAAGGAGGTGGAGATTTATTTGATGTTCTGCTCACCAGCACATAAAGATGCTAATCCAGGTCATGACCTTTGTATTGTTTCAATGTCATTTCCTTTGTTTCAACCTGGGTTGCCTTTGGAGGACGTTGCAGGTCTTTGGACGGTAGTTGTTGACTCCTGCTCTCTCCCCACAAACTGTAGCACTTGAGAAAGGCATTTAACCTAAGGTTGCTCCGAAGGGACTGTACCTGCAATCGATGTCCTGCAGTGTGCTTTAAATAACAAACGTCTGTTGAATGACAATGGAGATTTGTAATTACAAATTCCCTCTAGCAATTATGCTGCCCTTTCCAAACAGTTTCAAAACGGTTCATTCAAGCTGTCAGTTCAATACAATATAACCATGTTCATTATAATGATGTAAATTACATTTTACTGAGGTGAGGTGATTTATAGTTGATCTTTGGATTCAGCTTTTTGGATACCTGCGGGAGTTGCAGCTGGAATGTAAAGAGATAGTTCATTGAGCAATCTGTCATCATTTATTCAACCTTTATGATTTTTGGTTATCTTTCTTCAGCTATCTTTCCAAGAATCAAGTGTACAAGCTGTAAGTTTGTGATACTTTTATGGTGCTTTTGCATCATTTTTAAGCTTGTAACTGCATGGAAAAAGAACATGGAAACATCTTCATAATTTATAATTAATCTAACATAATAAAGAACATTATACTTCTTGTTTGAAATGGTATGAGGGTGAGGGTGACTATCCCTTTGGATGAACTATCCCTTTAAGATGCTCTGGAAGTGATTTTTCTGGAGGTAATGTTGTTCTTCTTTTCTGTTGACAGAGGTCAGTCATTCAGATGTGATGATTGTCTTAATGTTGTTAATGGTTATAGAAGGCGATCGGTTAATGCAAATTGAATCTGAACAGTACATGCTTCAGTGGGTACATACATACATGCTATTCAGGCACTTTCACACTTCCACGCTCGAACACATGGCTGAGAAGTCAGATATATGCTTGTGCATCTGTTGTTATTCTCTTGCCATTACTTTGACCAAAGGAACAAACATACTGCATTTATGTGATTTATATAATTATAAAATTACTCAAAGCAGTGACAGTACTCACATTTAAACTTGTATTTGACTAGATACTGTTCTTGCTTTTTCTCCAAATGTGAATTGACGGTGCAATTCGCTTCAATTTACTTTTAAAGCATGAAGTGCCACAGAGCTCCAGTTCATCAGGATGATTTCTTTTGGCCAATTTCCCAGACAAATTAAGGAAGCAGACAGAAGTCCACAGAGATCCGAACATAGTTTAGACGATGTTATCACAGCCCACAACAACAGCTTCTCACAGACCTCAATCCGTTTCACCTTTTTTAAACAAACACCAGACGTTCATTCGATTTACTTTAGTACATGGATCAGTAGCGTATGGTGGATTTGTGAAATGAGGAGTCAAAGTCCCGTCTTTACATCTGAGGGGTTCAATCCATGTTTACACGATTTTAATTAGATATGAATCTTATGAATCAGTTTTACAGCTTGTTTGACTTGTTTGGCATCAATGGCATCAATGAGCCTTGGTCGCCCGTGACCCTGTCGCCGGTTCCCCACTGTTCCTTCCTTGGACCACTTTTGATAGATACTGACCACTGCAGAACACCCCACAAGAGCTGCGGATTTGGAGATGCTCATTAATGCACGTGGGGAACGAAGGCTGGCCCGTGTGGTCCGATCAAACAGACGAGCTACTGTAGCTCATATTGCTCAAGAAGTTAATGCTGGTTCTGATAGAGAGGTGTCAGAATACACAGTGCATCACAGTTTGTTGCATATGGGGCTGCATAGCCTCAGACCCCTGTCTACCTCTGAAAGCACCAACAGTGGGCACGTGAGCATCAGAACTGGACCACGGAGCAATGGAAGAAGGTGGCCTGGTCTGATGAAACGTTTTCTTGGCCAAGTGCGTGTGTGTCGCTTACCTGTGGAACACATGGCACCAGGATGCACTATGGGAAGAAGGCAGTGCATGCGGCGGAGGCAGTGTGATGCTTTGGGCAATGTTCTGCTGGGAAACCTTGGGTCCTGCCATCCATGTGGATGTTACTGTGACACATACCACCTACCTAAGCATTTTTGCAGACCATGTGGCTGTGGCCTCTTTCAGCAGGATAATGGGTCCTGCCACAAAGCAAAAAAGTTTCAGGAATGGTTTGAGGAGCACAACGAGTTTGAGGTGTTGACTTGGCCTCCAGATTCCCAAGACCTCAATCCAGTCGAACGTCTGTGGGATGTGCTGAACAAACAAGTCCAATCCATGGAGGCCCCACCTCTCAACTGACTTAAAGGATCTGCTGCTAACATCTTGGTACCAGATACCACAGCACACCTTAAGAGGTCTTGCCTCGATGGGTCAGGGCTGTTTTGGCAGCAAAAGGGGGACAAACACAATATTAGGACATATATATATTAGATCATAATGTTATGCCTGATTGGTCTGTGTATATATATTATAAACTTAACATTATAAGTGAACATCAAGGAAAATAAAAAATAAAATAAAAAAAATCCATGTCCTGAGCCCTTTACTATATTTTACCATATTTTAATTATAATAAGTATATATTGTACTATATAATAATATACTATACTAGTAGTAATAATAGTAATTGCTTTTTTTTTTACTTCATTCAACACAATCTACCGTGTACATTCCACAAAATTCTGCAGATATTTTTTTCCGAAATCAGTGCAGAATTACTTTTTCTCTCCAAATGGCAGTAATCTCTGAAATGCTGTTTATTTGTTTCCTGACAAACCTGTGGCAGAATTTTAATTCTCAGTGTTCAGAGTCAGGTGCATTAAAAACTTTCTCTATCTCTCTCACACACATATGCACATACTTGTCTTGTTTTTGACCCTGCTGTGAGTGTGACTCATTGCTGGCTGTCCTCGCGCTCAGCTCACCTGACATCAGAATCAGAACCCCACGCCCCTGTCCATAAATAAACACACACATGCACCTGCTGTCCTGTCACTGAAATCACTCTCAGCCACCAGTACAAACACTTCAAGTGTATTACACCTTATTGGTTGTGTTTTTGTGTGTGTGTAGTACCCATTTCCCTTAGCTGTCTAACACTGAGAATGTATCAAGAATGTACAGTATTATATGAGGAAGAAATGAAACGCTGAGAAATGTTCAAAACTCTGAGATTGATTACTGATTTTTGTTTTGTACTGAATATGTTTTTAATTATATTATAGGACTTTTTGACACTGCATTCCAGGTGTAAAACTGCCTGACTACTACAGCTCTATGTATGCTCTTACAGGCAAACTATAATTGTTATTTCTATTATGCTTCTTATATTTCAGTACTTTCTACGGTACTGAAAAAATGTCATTAAATTATTAATTGAAAATATAATTGACTATATAATTAATTATATTATATTTATTTATTAAATTCTACTAAATGTATCCTGAATTCTGTTGTAGTCTTTTTGTATTTAATTAAAAGCAGCAAAATTATACAAAACGCACAGTACAATTTCTTGATAGGCAAGACAAGCATTTGCATTTTACTTATTAACTCGTACGTCATTTGGTGGGCATATGTTGTATCAGTTTATTTCCTGAGTATCTGCTCTTGTGGTGGCTGCAGTATTGGCATTGAGGTTTGGCAGAAGAGTCCTCTGGGCGATATTAGAAGTGAGGAAGCAGCAGGATTGGGGTAATTTAACATCATATTGGCTTATTGTACAAAACATGTTTCAGTGGCCCCTGAGAACTGACCCTCCCAAGCCTCTATTTCACAGTGTACAATTATCTCGTGCTGGGTTAGCCGTCAGACTAAATGATGTCCTTTTGTTCCGTTAATGTGTCTAAGTCTGTCTAACTCTCGGCAGGGCTGCTGTGGGCTACGTCTGTCTCTGTTAATGGCGTGTGTGAAACTGATCTATTTCAGCCAATTTAAATAAGGCACTCTTAAAGATATTACCTAAATGGCCAGTAGCCATAAGCACTGAAGAAAATGATGTTAACACCCTTCTGATTATTAGGTAACATAATGGACAAAATTGAATGCTATTACTCAGAAGTTATTCAATAACTCTTATAGTCTCACAAATCGGACAAATAGATGAGCGCTCATGGGTTTCTTATTTCCTAAAAGCCTATATACCTCAATATAATTGATTTTTCACATTTTTTGGGCCGCGTTTGTTTTGTAGGCTGTAATTTAGCCATCTGTGGGGCTGTGGAGGACAGATGTAGGGGTGGTGTGCTCATGACTGGCTTATTTGAGTCTGTCATGTCTAAGTGATAGACTGCAGATGTGCAGCTCCAGCGGCTCAGTGGTAGATCTAGTCTTGTTCCTGGTTGTGGATGGATTTTATTGTTACAACCAACACCAGAATGTTGTTGTAGATGTAGATGTATGTACTTTATTACTAGTATGTATTATTATTTAACTTTTAAGTTCACATATTTATAAAAACTGCTGCCTCTCAATGTTGGTGTAATATGTTGCAAGTATAAGTGTGTAATATAATCAGGATTTACTCTGGCTTGTGAAACCATTATCTGTTTGTCTGCTGCCCATTGTCTTGACAATCCAATCTTGTTGTTTTTTTTTTTTGTTAATTTTTTTTAAAGGCATCATCATCATCGAGCTCCTGACGTGAAGGCAGTTTCAAATTATAATTTTTTTATTCAAGTAATTTTGCTGCCTTCTAAAGTAGAATCCGCAATGGTGGATGAAGTGTGAGCATTTCCAATTTAATTCATTTAATGTCACAAACTATGAATAGAAAATAATTCAATCTAGTTTATTCTAATTAAAAATTTGCCAATTTACCCATTTTTATTTTTTATACTTCTAAGGAATCGCTGATTCCAGAAATGTGATCTCTTTTGTGCTTGACAGATTAGAAACATGCTACCATCAAAAGTACACCACTACAAATGGCTGTCCCCTCAAACTGTGTCCTATTTAAGGGTATAGGGGGCGATTTTGAATTCAGCCCATGCCTAGTAAGACCTTGATTAGCTGTTTCAGGTGTGTTTAACTGGGGATGGAGCTAAACTCTGCAGGACAGTGGCCCTCCAGGAACAGGATTGGACACCCCTGCCCTATGGGAAAAAATGCTTCCAGAATGAAGGCCACTAAAAACTATTTGCGGGCACTCTGAAACCATAGTGAACGTTGTTGAGTGCACTCATTCAATCCCATAATGCACCACAATAACGAGTGTACAGCCGATGTACACTCAACGGCTTTCCGACTTCACACACTCGTTTCATTCACTCCTCCAAGTGAACTACATTAGTAGACTGACGTAGGGAATAGTGAATGAGGGTTTAGGGGGTGATTTTGGATTCAGCCATAGAAACCTCCAGGCAGGTGTGTTGAGACAAGTTTGAGCTAAACTTTGCAGGACAGTGGCCCTCCAGGACCGACTTTGGACACCCCTGCCATAGGGATTTTTAAAAAAATAGTTATAATCCAAGAACCAAATCAACTAGCTATGAGGTGAATCACAACATTACAGACTTTGATCTGAAGCAACAATAACAACAACAAAAAATCGTACAAAAAGACAAATGTACAGGACTGTGTACTTAACACCTTTAATGAGAGGAAATTGAAATAAAAACAATGGATGAATGTATAACTGTTGATTATGAATATAGAAACAATATATTTAAAATATGCATATATGTACAAATGTTTAAGTAGTTTAAGAGTGTTTGGTTGACTCGATTGCACAATTGGGCGGGTGCTAAAGTTCTTTTGGCATGTTTTGGTTCTCTGATTAGTGGAGCTTTTTATAGATTCATGGTAAGCTGTTCCACCAGTAAACTCAATTGTTAAACGCAATTATTTAAATAAGATGAAATAATGCAGGCTAATAGTTTCAACAAAAGCATATTACATAGATTAACAACCTCATAGCTCACAGTAGGTCCGTCTTTAAAGGTTTATAAGCTATTGTTAAAAACAATTTCCCTATGGAGAAAACTAATGGATTACTACTTCCGGAACACACCTGAATCATTTGTGAGTGAAGTCACCTGTGAGGTCTGTTTGCATGCCTAATTGTAGTTCTCTCATTCAGTCTGTCACTCTTAGAATGCTACCTTAGATGGCAGCTGCTAAGGTAGGCAGTATGGTGGTGCACTAGTTTTTGGAACAGACCCATTGTTTCCTTTTTATATAATTCACGTTTCCAAAAAAATAGCACTTCCAATGTAAAAAAAATAAAATGTCTGTAAGCCTAGCTAAGGAGAAAAATTAAGAGAATTAGCTAACAGTGAGAAAAATAAATGAATGTTTTTCCCAACACTGGTGACAGTTTAAGCCTTGCATTCCACAACTCAAATAGCCAAGAGAACCATCACAATCACCTCTTTCATTGTGGAAGTGGTTATGAGCAATATTAGCCATGGTTGAATGAGTATAGATGCACGCTAATTCTAATCTGGCATACAGCACTGTTTAGTATGGGTAGCTTGCAAATTGTGATGTAGGGATTATTCTAAATGTCTTCAACCAACCAAACGATGGCTGCTGTTGACTGCTGTGTTGTTTATCACAAATGTTGTTATTATAGCTTGACCCAAGTGTTACTTTTTTTCAGTGAGAATGGATTATATGTTTTCAGAGAGGCTAATTTCAGCATGTCTTTCTCCCCTCTGGCATTACGGCCCTCAGAGCTCATCCAATAGAGGTCTGCAGCAAATTGAATAATGGCAGAGGGTTAAGCTGAGCATCTGGCAGACCCAGGTGTGTTTGTACATCTGCTTGTGTGTGTGTCTTTCTGTGCAAGTGTGATTGCACGCTCTACACACCACCCCCTGCTGGCGGTTGGACCACAGCACCTCTCTCAGTGGCCAGGGGCTGCCAATACCCATCAGCGTCAGTGTGGGCAGCCCGCTGGGTGCCTAGAGCTGAAGTAATGCGCCGCCAGCGAGCTTCAGCAGCGCCATGCTAATGTGTGCAAACCAGGATGAAGGGGAAACATAGGTGAGCACCTGGGAGGAAGGCTTAGAATGGCCAGTCACATGCAGGCCAAGCCAACTTCATACATAAATATTTTTTAAAGCAATTATGTGTATACTGACGAGCCAAAACATTATGACCACTCATGGGTGAAGCAAATTTTGTTGACTAGCTCCTAACAAGGCAACATGTCTCGGTAGATTAGTTCATTACTTTTTGGATGCATGAGAAATGGCCAGGAGTAAAGACCAGAGCAACTTACACAAGGGCCAAATATATATGGTCATTTGACTGGGTCATAGCATTTCTGAACCTGCAAGCCCTATGTGGTGCTCCCAGTCAGCAGTGGTCTGAGGACAGACAAACCACAAACCAGTGACAAAGCATTGGGCTCCCAAGGCTTCTTAATGTACAAGGGCAACAAAGGCTTTTCTGTCCGGACCTAACTGAGAGAAGGCCTTCTGTAGCACAAGTCAAACAAAATTTTAATGATGGTTATGGAAGGAATGTGTCACACAGTGAATTGCACCCTAATGCATATGAGCTGTGTAACCGCAAACCAATCAGAGTGCCCATGATGACACCTGTCCACAGCTGAAAGCCCCTACAATGGGCACACAAGTGTCGGAACTGACCTTGGAGCAGTGGAAGGTCACCTAGTTCGATGAGTTGCATTTTTTTTTTTTTACACCATGTGGATGGCCATGTACATGTGCGCAAGAGATGACACTAGGATGCACTGTGGGAAGACGATAAGCCGGTGGAGGGAGTGTGATGCTGTGGGCAATGTTATGCTGGGAAACCATTCATATGGCCATCAATATGATACATGGCACCTACCTAAACATCCCTGCAGACCAGGTATACCCCTTCATGACGATGATATTGCCTGATGTTAGTGAGTGACCTCTTTCAGCAGAATGTTGCGCCCTGCCACACTGCACACGTTGTTCAGGAATGGTTTGAGAAACATTATGAAGAGTTTAAGGTGTTGCCCTGGCCTCCAAATCCCTCAGATCTCAGTCTGATTGAACATGTAGGATGTACTGGAAGAACAAGTCTAATCCATTGCGGCTCCACATTGGACATGAAGGATTTACTGATAATGTCTTGGTGCCAGATACCACAGGACACCTTCAGGGGTCTTGTAGAGTACATTCCTGGGTGGGTCGGCACTGTTTGGCAGGACACAGAGGACCAACAGCATGTTTGGCAGGTGGTCTTTCTGATAGGCTGTATGTGTGGTCATATCTCTAATGGGTTTGTGTTTTCCCTCTGGTCTTTTGTGGCTCTTTAATGTTTTAATTGTTGCAGATGTGGTTCGCTTTGAGTGATATGTTTCCTTAGTTGGAATATGGCTGTAGTGGTGCTTTAAAGACCCAGAAATTATTATATTATTAAAAATTATTGTTATTTGATATATAACATTTAAGGAATTTAGGAACTGGATTATTCATAATAACCCTAACCCAGGTAAAAATGTGGAGCTACTTTACTGAACACCATTATTACATAATTGAAGTCTTTACACTGTTGTTGGATGAATCAAATTAAAATCGCATGCTTTTTAATGTGTCTGACGGAGTTGACACAAATTAAGTTATGAAGTGAATAAATTTACATGGTTCATTATCTGAGACCTTTGTCTAAAAATATATCAATTTATAATAATGTATTATTAAATAATAAAAGCTAACATCTAAAACATATTTAGTCCCTTATCTCAAGAATAAGTGATGTATATTTTTATGCATTTTTGCATATATACACATTACAATTTAAAGGTTGGTGGTAGTAAGATTTTCTTCTTTTTGAAAGAGGTTAATGCTTTTATTCAGCAAGGATGCATTAACTGGATTAAAAGAGGCAGGTGTGGCACTTATAATGTTACCTGACATTTAAATTCCAAATATATGGTGTGTGTGCATGTTTGTATATATACATATGTGACCCGTGCTGGCAAAATAAGCGGGAATGTGCACGGACTAATTACGAGCTACAAGCATAGTCTTGGCGACTATTCATTTACATTACTTTTACATTTAGTCATTTAGCAGACGCTTTTATCCAAAGCGACTTACAAATGAGAGCAATAGAAGCAACTAAAAACAGTCAAGGGCAACAATATGTAAGTGCTATAACAAGTCTCAGTTAATCTAGCACAGAACACAGAGGACAGAACAATAGTTTTTTTTTGGTTTTTAAATAGACATAGTAATAAACAGAAAACGAATAGAGTGATAAGTGCTATTCTTTATTGGTCAGGTGCTGCTGGAAAAGATGTGTCTTAAGATGTTTTTTGAAAATGCCTACCGACTCAGCTGATCAAATTGAGACAGGCAGGTCATTCCACCAGGTGGGAACGGTCTAGGAAAAGGTCCTTGTGAGGGATTTCATGCCTCTTTGGGATGGCGCCACAAGGCGTAGTTCACTTGCAGAACGCAAGCTTCTGGAGGGTGTGTAAGTCTGAACAAGCGAGGTTTAGGTATGTTGGTGCAGAGCCAGTGGTTGCCTTGTAGGCGAGCCTTGTATATTCACGCAAACATCATCTGTTATGTCTTAAGTGAACATTTGCTTCACTGTTGGGATAAGCATCTGATTTGTAACATTATACTGTATTTGATCCGTGCGGTAGAGTAGGTCTTCATATATCAGGCTGTCTGTCTCATTAATGTTAATCAAACAAATTGTCTCAATGAAAAAAAAAAAAAATGTTCCTATAGATATTTGGTTTTTACTTGGTGTGTGCCAAATTTGGTGTTATTACCAGGGATTTTAAGGTAGGTTACTAGCTATGGTTGCTAGGTGATTTTGTTTTGGAACCTTCAGAAAACTTTAACTTGATTTTGATATCATTAGTACTGGATAAAAATAATAGAAGGCAACTGAAAGTCTCTACCGTGAAAAAAAAAAAGTGTGTTTGTTCACTCGCTAAGGATTTCTTGTTTCAGAGCTGTACTATCTGATGAGCTGTCAGATTGTGTAACCACATGTGACAGTGATGTTTTAAACTGCAACAAAAAAGCCCAGAAAGAAAAACAGAGTATCTAGTGATCCTGAAAAATTGAATGCTAAAACACATGCTTTTAGATAGATCAACCCTCTGGTGAATCAGACAGCAGGGGCTCTAATGGGACGATGGGGCCGAACTCTTCCTGGACAGCATTGTGTGAAGAGATGGTTCCTTGTGGGGATGGCCTTGGCCCTGAGTCACCAAATGACTTAGTGTGACAAAAGCGCCTTGTCAAAATGTCACACCTTTGCCTCCAGACTGCTTCTGTCCCCCAGGCTCAGACTTCAGCTTGTCCGCTGTCATCCATTCTGACACAGGACCTGGATTTGCTCTCAACATCGCGACATTGCAAACAAGTTCAACCAATAGAGAGGCGAGGCTGGAACAGCGGGAAGTGGAGAGAGACTCGTGTTTGAGATTTCAGATTGTACACAGGAACAGATGGAGGGAGGGGAGAGAGTAAAGAAGTTGTTATTGTCAAGCTCTTTGTCAAGCGTTTGGTGGCTTCATTGTATTGAAGTCATAATGTACTCAAAGCTATTGTCTAGATGATCATGTAGTCTAAGCAGCAATTAGTGATTAGCAATAATGACAGACCTGTTTCAACATCCTACAGTAGCTCTGGTCCAGGACCTAGTGTGCTACGTCACCACCTACATAGGCAGCTGCCTTTGTTTTAAGACAGCAACTTAATCATCCTAGATTCTCATAAGTGACTGATTTGGAGAGTTCTACACTGGCAGCATCTCCGCACAGTACGCAACTGGAGATTGATTTTAAAGTCGGCATGAAATGGAAATTCATCTTATCTATTTTCAAAAGACATGTTATTGATCATAACATGATTAATTCATCCATGCATGTTTTATTTATTTAATTTATTTAATAATTTTTAATCAAAATATCCGATCCTCCAGTGAAATGACAAATGGAATCTCTAGTGATGAATGCCGGACTTCTCCAATCATACTGTCCGCTTAAATATAGTGCTTGCATTCAGCTTGCATTCAGGTCTGCCTCCATCCAATCAACAACCAGCCATGATTTGTGTTGTTGATTGGATGGAGTTGCTGATTTGCATAGTTCCTTTTAAAGAACTGATCGATAAAACGGTGCATGTGAAAAAAAAAAATCAATAAAACTGAAATGACAAAATTCTTAAAATTGTGGGGAACAAATTAGAAAATTTCCTCTAAAAGAGCACTGCCATTTTTTTGCTCTTTTTTTAATTATTTTCTTTATTCTGACTGGGCTACTGTGACGTGATATAGGAATTAAATGCATTAGAGATATTAACGAGCGCATTAAATTAACTGCTGGGCTGCTGTAATGGTCGTAATGAAAGGGTTGATTGCTGAGAGCTGAATGGGCATGTAATGTTAAAAGGAGTGAGACCAACATTCTGAGAATACAAATCTGGTTAAGAGTCAGAGTTCTCCATCACTGCTCAGTGTTTTACTGTATATGGTTATTTACTGCTCCCACTGTAACTTTATTTTATCCTCTTATGACAGAATGGTAGACCGCCTATCTCCTGCCATATCCTTCTGTAATATGAAAGAGTGGAAGGAGACCTGAGTCATTTGAAGCTTTTCATCACATTTCATCACTCAGCTCAGTGTCATGCCTAAGAATTCCCTTTAAGCATGGTAAATAAAATCACTGTAATGCCTGGCCTCGGTAGAATCATTGCTTTAAGCACTTACAGTTGCAAATCAGGTAAGACTACATGGCTTATTGAATATTAATGAAATGACAGAACAATTCATCTACATGATTACGCTAGTAAGTTGTATAATTGTGTACCTCCCCATTTTTTAGACATTGTTGAAGACGTATATTTAGATTGTCCTCAAAAAAGTTCACAGGAGGTTGGATGCATAGTGGAGGAATAGAGTTCAGTGTGTTTGTGTGTGAGAGAGAGAAGAAAGAGAAGGACTGAGGGATCACACTGTTGAACGTCAGTTAGATGGTAATTAAAAAAGACAGGAACATTGGATCTCCAGCTGGGCTTGACGTGACTGGTAGAATGCTGCCATTAGTGAAGTAAGCTCTCTGCCTCCCTGCTCTCCTTACAGCCACTAAATTAGCAACAGAGATGGAGACAAAATAGGAGACGGGGATTAAAGTAGCACATTCCAGGAGACACACGAATGTGACAAATATTTATCGTAAGGAGGGTAATGCGGTGGATATGCGAGATGATGGTGGGGAGAAGGGATGGATTCCTTCCCAGAGAGAGGAAAACAATGGATTGGTGAAGGAAAGATGAGAAAGGTCAAGGGAAAGAGAGATGTAGGTTTATGGATTGACTTTGAGTGCGTGTGTGTGTTCAGCAAAGCAAAACTCCAAAATAGAATAGGATACAGATAAAACCAGTGGTTCATTGAGGCTTCATCCATTTTCAAGACACATTTTTGTGCTGCTGTAACCGTAAATGATTGTTGTAAAATGCTACACATAATGTACTGTGCAATTAAAGTCTGGAAAGCACAGAAAATTAAGTATTCTAAAGCACGAAAAATAAACCTTTAAAAGGTTGCCTATACTTTAGGCGACTCAGATTTTCTCAACAAATATTTTTGTTTGATTTATGATTTATTTAAATTAATAAATATTTATACATTTTTGCAAAATTGTTCACAATGCTGAGAACTTTTTAACTAAAATTATATTATATTAAAATTAATAATATCACAAAATATTGACTGAATTTAAAGGATGAAACTTGAAAGGCAATAACCACAACAACAACAACAACAACAACTATCTGACCAATTACAGAATGCGTTTAACTGTGCTAATTAATTATGCAGGAGCAATGGAACATGGGCATATCTGGATTGAGGAAAAAACACTTTTAATAGGACTACTAGTCATAATGCAAAGATTGAGTTTTTTGTCTTGCTATTATTATTTATTTATAAAAAAATTTTGGTGAGAGAGAGAAATAATGGCCTTAACTACTATATACTAACATTTTAAATAAGCATTTGATACAATACATTTTTACATTGTACTTACATTTAAAAAATTTAGCTGCATGTAATTACATCTGTAATTCATTTCTGTAGTTACATTCATAATTACACTGTTGACCCTTCCCTTACACCTAACCCTACCCTTAAACTGACCCATACCACCACACCTGTCTCTAACTTTACCCGTATCCCACCTCAATATCAGGTAAGGTGTTTTCCAATACAATATGAACACTGTACTTATTTTTTTATGCAAGTACATAGTAGTTAAGGCTACACTTTATACCACCTAATATAAAGTGGGACCAAATAATGTTCTAAAACCCATCAGCAAGTGTCATCGCTCTGAATAAGTTAAGTAAATAAGGACAGCATGTCTTATGATTTCCTGATATCCACTTCAGATAACACTTGAGAAACAACGGGTGTTAAAGGTCCAGGAAGCTGGCTGTGGGACAAGCAGATTTTTACCAGGATGTAATTTTCCCCAGAACATTTTATAAATGTTAAATGCTACACAAGAACATGCAGCCTGGATCTTCACTGATATGGCAGATTCGGACAGGATTAAATCACAGAGAAGCTCTGGTAATAATTACATACAGTTACTTATTAAACTAATCCCATTTGAAATAAAGCTTTACTCCCTCTTACCATCTTTTACACAGTGGACATATTAATGTTTAAGTATGATCACCAGTGGCTTTTGTTGTGTTGACAGAGGCAGCACAACTCTAGCATTAGCGATTAGCATTCTCTCAGCTGTAGCACAGCAATGTTTACGTACTGAAGTTTGATGTTCTGCAGTTTTCCTCTTTCTGTATAAAGCTGGTATAATGCTGCTTCCGCAGTAAACACTTATTGTTGGGTCAAATGTTACATCTCAAGAAGCCATCCTTTAATCTTGTTTTATTGAGGCCGCTCTCAAATGAACCGTGCTCGCATCAATCTCAAGGAGTAGTGTTGTCTCTCATGGGTATGACATCCTTAGTAGAACATGTCAAATGAGAATCTAATTAATCTCAAGGGAAATTTAAAAAGGTGAAGTGTGTATTTTTTATAAAACACTTCCAGTTTAATGTGCCGAGAAAATTGATCTTTAGCAAATGATCTGCCTATCACCGTTTGTGTTACGGACATCAAATAATATCTCAAATGTGTCTTTTTGAGGAGAGTTTTTTTATTACTTTTCTGAGCCGGATTGGACTCACAATTTCCCTCCTGGTAGGCCATAAAAGAGGTTTACTTTTGACTTGAATCAGTATGTTTTACACAGGCATGCAACACTTTTGCATTTGAGTTTTGTGTAGCCAGTAGCAGTGAAAATACACATTTAATATTCTCTGTACAATCAATCAAATACTTTTTAGCACATTTTTTGTGCTGTTGTCCCCTGAACACTTTCACATACACTATCGGCTAAATATTATTAACACGTAACATCAGCTTTGGTAATGTTCATCGTTCTAGCGAAAGTCTAAACTACTTCTGACAACAGTCTGTTTAACTGGACTATCACCATTATGCTCTGCAGGTGTGCAGCAGGTATCTAGATTCTGTGTTCGAGAACGATACACACCTATTCCCTCATTCACTATTCCCTACATTAATCCACTATTATAGTCCACTTGAGGGAGTGAATATAAACGAGTGAGTGAATTCAGACTCTGAGTGACACTTTTGCATAAATTGTGCTTGCGGTTTAATAATTATTTGTAACTTAGCACACTGGTAGCTCCAGTAGTAAGATGAAAAGATTTATTTTAAAAGTTAAAATAAATTTGTTATGGAAACTAGCATGTATAAACCTTAATTAAACAATTAAATAATCAAGTAAAAATGAGATCCTGTATAATATTACTACATTGGACCAGCGTTTTGGAAAATGGATGGATTGATGATTCATTTGCGAGCACCATCTTCTGGCGAGACGCGCGAATTTGTTCGGCATGACAGTCACAGTGCATTATGGGTATTCTCTAGCCATTGAGCATACATCGGTTGTACACTCGTTTGCAGTGCATTGTGGGATTAAATGTGTGCACTCGATAAGTCCACAATGGTTTCGGACACCACTACAAATGGCTGTCCTGTCAAATAGTGCCCTATGGGGGGCGATTTCAGACACAGCTTTATGAACGCCACCACAAAGTCATAAATACCAGTGGGAAGTTCAGGATTTTCTTTAAGTCCCGTACGAGTTGGGGGCATGTCAGTGAGAAACATGGCGGAATCAATGGATGCAACATCTGTAGTTGTATATAGCAACTTTATATAATTGTATATAACGGGTATTTAGCAGTGACACTCTCAGGTTTTGTCATTGTAAGCCCGCCCACAGGTCCAAGGACGGTAACCATTGATGCAGGTGAAGGATTCTCTGCGTGTTACTGTCTTTCCTTTTATGCAACACAACAAGATTAAATTAAATACATTTCTTTATATGCATTACCTCGTTATTTCATCTGTCTCCATTTAATGAAAAGGTTTCCAAAGATACTCAATAATTCATAAATATGAATGAACATTTGATTATTCTGTTCAACTCTTTTACTTTATAATTTACTCGTTCATTAGGAATCTATGTCACTTAAAGGTCCTCACACCGGCCGTAGTGCGGGTCTCACAATCACAAACTCACCAGTTTTGGTCACTAAACAGAGGTAAATGACTATATTTATTCCCCATAGATCTGTATAAACTTGAATTAAAATAACATTAGCTCTAGTCAGAGGTCATGACCACTACTATAGATATAGTTGACCAACTTTACTCTTCTGATAGTAGTTTTGGCTTAGTCATGTCATGGGTTCTCCACATACACTTAGCTAGAGTAAAATTATCTTAAACAGAGGTAAGGCTCACCCTATTTAGGTTGGTCAACCAACATTACTGTTGTCCTAAACAGAAATGACCTTTTAGCCTTTACAATCTAAGTACACTTGAATTAGTGCCAAGAGTTAGTCGGAAATCCAAAGTCTCAGTTAGTGTGCCCTTATGCTCCACTCAACTAGACTTTGGTCCAACTAGACTTTTGCTGATGCAGATTTGTGGTAACATAATCTTCACTTAATTTACTTGAGAAAATAATGTCAGAGTAAGTCAGAATGAATTGAAACGTAACATTTTATTAACCAGGTAATCAAAATCATAATTCAAAGTCCAACTCAATGAATAAAACATCAATCAATTGTATACAAAATCCACAATTCAGAGATCAAATATTCACCTGGTAGTAAAAAACTACACACAGCACCTGTGCGGGAAATCTGTTTACAGAAATGTCACCTTTCCTTAAATACCTAGATAATTCAATAGGTACACCAAATGGTGGATACTGTGATTATAATTAGATTTTGACCCCTTATTCAGGATTAATCAGAATTTGTGTTTGAATGGGTTCACTTATTTACATACAGGAGGCATCCTGAATTATAGATCTGTGGGAGGTCACCTTTTTAATGTCATACAATATTTTCTCAACTTATATAACTTCTTGGAGATTTGTATTATGGATGGGAGAATGAGACCATTTTACCAGACGCACTGACACCTTTCAAATGATACTAGACATTTAACGTTGCATAGGCTTTGAATGAGTTTTCAGTGTGGGAGAGAATGGCAATACAGTGGGTGATGGGCAGAGTGTGAGTGTGAGGTGTATGTGTCTCGGGTGGGGTTGTTATGTATGGAGGAGAGTGTTCAAATGTTAATCCTTGAGAAAGTCCTTTGTTCCCAGGAAGTCACCGTTTTTCTGCCCAGACGCCCTGGCAACTTCCTTACATCATTTACAACAATGTAAGCTAGCATTGTAATATAACAATTAGCCTAATATATAAAGATACCATTTACAGTGGCTTCATAGATTAATTAAAAACGTAAAAGATTAAAAATCATCCTGATCAAAACTCACCGCGCATTCTTTGTTCTTCGTTTTCTGTATGCAAAGTTAAAAAACCTTGCTGTATTTTCATGAAATTCATTAAAAGAAGGTACACCGCCATCTTGCTCCGACCAAAGAGAATTGAACGCACATGATGTAAACACGACTTATAACCTCGTTAATACGAACATCCCAGGAGGACTTGAACGCACCATTAGTTGAGTCACTCTCGCTCTCTTTCTGTTTTAGGTGTTTGCCATCTACAGCTGCCCTACCTTTATTTGTCCAATATCAAGTTCAAAGAGTTTGATCTAAACCAGTGATTCACAACCAGGGGGCCGGGGCGAACTTCTTCTTAAATGATTTAAAATAAGACAAAACAAGCATTAAAATCAGCTAAAAAAAATTTGTTCTTAGGACAGCTTTAAAATATTTTATTAGTTAGAAATTATAAGTCTTTAAAACAATTGTCCATGAAATTATGAACAACTGGAAAAACACATTCAGAACATTCAGTTTGGGGAATCCTGTGTTTTAATTTACAGAAACTAGGAGCGTTGGGCCTTTGCGTATTACTTTCGGGACTCAAAACGTTTGAGAAGCACTAATCTAGACAGATCTTCATTAATGAAATGTTATAGCAATGCATTATTGGCTTTCCAGCATCAATGGGATCTGTATACATAGTCCTAGATGCAAGCAAAGTTTGCTGCCTATTGTATAGCGCTTAAATTGCCATTATGACTGTACTCTTATTATAGTATCATTGGGACAATGGCCTGTTAATCAGGCTCTTTCATCCTGGCATATGAAATATAGACCAACAGATCATGGAGCCGCTGATGGGCCGTCACGCCAGAGCTGCGTCTTCCGCGTGGCCAGCTCATTAGCAGCAGCTATTCAGCTCTTCACATCCACCGACGGTATTCACCCAAAGAGTGACAGACCCCCGCCTTCTGCTCTGCAAATTACCATCACAAAATATCCCGGACTCTACCTATTAATAATGCAATTAGCTTCCTTTCTCCTGCCCGCCAGCTACTATTGTGTGGCCTTTTGAGGCCTTCGGCACGTTTGTTTCTTCTCCAATGACACCTGTGCTAGTCGCTCGCGCTTCGTCATGCCTGACTCGCAACACTCTGAACATACTATATCAAATGAATGTTGATATAGCTGGTGATGCTCAAAATCAGATGAATAGTCAATAAATTTAGAGCCCGAATTGAGTTTCATCTCATGAATGCAGTGACGCGGGTCTGATTATCAGTGACGAAGAGGCATGTTAGCGGTGTTATTTATACCCACTTGTAGTGGCATTCATTAAACATAATGATGAGCAAATGAGCCAAGCCACGTCAAGATGAGAACCGTGTCTGGTTTTGCCATTTCCTCACAATGTCCTTCCTTTTTCTTGCACACTATAATTCTTTCTCTTTGTTGTTCTGTCTTCCATGACTTTTCTGATCATTCAACACTTGTTTTTCATGTCCTGAAAAAGGCAGAGATTGTATTAAATGGTTAGTTCATCCAAAAATCTATATTTTTATATTAATTATCCACCTTCATGTCGTTCCAAACCCTATTTTTGATGAAATCTGTGCTCTTTCTGACCCCATATAGACAGCAACACAATGACCACATTTCAGTAGTCCATGTGACTCCAGTGGTTCAATCTTAATGTTATGAAGTGACGAGAGCACTTTTTGTGTGCAAAAAAACAAACAAAAATAACAACTTTATTCAACAATCTCTTCTTTCGTGTCACTCTCCTACGTGATTCACGTAAGCACCAGAACGCATGCATAAGCACCAGAACGCAACAACATGAACAGTGCAAGAGACTGACAGGGAAGAGTAGACGTTGAATAAAGTTGTTATTTTTGTTTGTTTTTTTGCGCACGGAAAGTATTCTCGTCGCTTCATAATATTAAGGTTGAACCACTGGAGTCACATGGACTATTTTAAACTATGTCTTTACTACCTTTCTGGACCTTGAAAGTGTTAATTAAATTGCTGTCTATTAGGCTTGCTGCGATAGTCGGTGTTGCCGGTGTTAGGTGAAACACCGGTAACATCACTTGCCCACTGCCCCCACCGTCGTCGTTTTGGTTTGTATAGTAATAAAATCATTTAGTTCAGTTAGAGAACAGACACTACAATTTAAAACTGAACGTGTCTGCTTAATACAGCATGAGCCGAACGAGAGTCGCAGCACAAACCAGCAGCAGGAGTCAGATTTCATTCATCACGAGGGCGAAGAGCTGACAGACAAGATGATTGCGGAAGATTTGGTTTCAAAGCAAAATGTAAAAGCTGTACTGTCATTGTACTGTTGTTGTGCTTTTCATTAAGAATAATAGGCTAATGAACCCACCATTCAAGCAGCTACCTCCCCCGTATTGGTGCTAATTCTAAACCGAAAGTATATGCACACAGCCGCACTGTCATTCATTTATGGCCGCGCTGTCATTCACGGGTGCGTGTCCATTGGCGCGATTTTCAGTTCGGCTTAACTTCCATAGGAATTCATTGAAAACACTCGCTTTGCTCCGCTCCGTTATGAATGCACAAGCGCTTTCAATCTTACACCGATTTTTCTTTCGGTTTAGAATTAGCAATTTAAAAGGCCCCGTCGGTGATACCGGTATTCACACGTCAATTAACCGGTGGGAAAATTTCCTCACAGTCACATCCCTACTGTCTGTAGAGGGGTCAGAAAGCTTTCGGATTTCATAAAAAAATATCTACATTTGTGTTGATGTGCTGAAGAGGAACAGGTTTGAAACAACATGAGGCTGAGTAATTAATGACAGAAATAAAAATTTTAAACTAAACCTTTAACTGAAAAAAAAAAATGAAAATGTAATATTTATGGCCAGACCAGTTGTTTTTTTTGCTTTTTTTTTTAAATCAGTAAATGATTAATAAATGAATATAAATTATGAAAAAGAATATTTTGCTGCACCTTATTCTCATATTATAGAATATTAGAGTTTGTTTGTTTTATTTATTTATTGGTATCATTTAAAAAATGCATATTTATTTGTTCATGCTAATTTGCCCTATTTTTACTATTTGATTACCTTTGATACCTGGGTTATTGGCACAGGCCAGAATTTTAACATCAGTGATTTACAATCAATTATCCATCCATCCATCCATTATCTTCCGCTTATCCGGGGCCGGGTCGCGGGGGCAACAGTCTAAGCAGAGACGCCCAGACTTCCCTCTCCCTAGCCGCTTCCGCCAGCTCTTCCGGGGGAACCTCCCGAGTAACTGAGCTCCTCACCCTATCTCTAAGGGAGCGCCCAGCAACCCTGCGGAGAAAGCTCATTTCGGCCGCCTGTATCCGGGATCTTGTCCTTTCGGTCATGACCCACAGCTCATGACCATAGGTGAGAGTAGGAACGTAGATTGACCGGTAAATCGAGAGCTTCGCCTTACAGTTCAGCTCCTTCTTCACCACGACAGACCGGTACATCGACCGCATTACTGCAGAAGCTGCACCGATCCGTCTGTCAATCTCCCGTTCCATCCTTCCCTCACTCGTGAACAAGACCCCAAGATACCTGAACTCCTCCACCTGAGGCAAAAACTCTCCACCAACCTGAAGTGGGCAAGCCACCCTTTTCTGACTGAGAACCATGGCCTCGGATTTGGAGGTGCTGATTCTCATCCCGGCCGCTTCACACTCGGCTGCAAACCGCCCCAGTGCACGCTGAAGGTCCTGGTCTGAGGAGGCCAACATGACAACGTCATCCACAAAAAGCAGCGACGAAATCATGTGGTTCCCAAACTGGACACCCTCCGGCCCTTGGCTGTGCCTAGAAATTCTGTCCATAAAAATTATATCAATTATTTTAATTTTTATTTTTATTTTGAATTATTAAATATATTGTCATTGGGTACATTTAGGACCCATATGTGTCTACATTTGGAAATCTAATGTGTCTATATAATATTTTGGAAAATGAAAACAATGATGGATAAAAATAGAGTGTGATAGAGTTTGATCTAAACCAGTGATTCTCAACCAGGGGGCCCGGGCGAACTTCTTAAATGATTTAAAATAAGACTAAACAAGCATTAAAATCAGCTAAAAGTTTTCTTTGAAGAACCAGTCTGGAAAAAAACCTTTGTATATGAGGTATATATGAGGAAGTGCGAAAAGTCATGTCAATTAATACAGTATTAAAACTTTGCATGGGCGTTTTCAAATAAATATGCATTTTTGTACTTTCAAAATCTTTCAAATATTTTATTAGTTAGAATTATAAGTAAAAAATAAATCTTAAAAACCATTGTCCTTAATCTGTATCCATTAAAGAAATCAATGATTGATAAAAATAGAGCGTGATGGAAAACTTTCTCTGTCCGTCAAAGTGACAGATAATAATCTGACACTCCGAGTGACTGCAGGAGAAAACGAGAGACAGTCTTCAGTCCCAGGCTTGTTATGCTTTGCTGCACTCAGGTCATCTGATCTGGCTTTGGACACTCTATGTAAAATGGATCATGTCTCTGCATTAGATCCGTGTGAAATATGAATGAAGGTCTTGAGCTCCAGGGCTCTCAGAATCACTTAACTGTCATGTACTCCACCACCTTGCATAAAAACTATCATCCACACTGTTTCCTCTCGCTTTTACTCTTTTTCTTGTCCACTGTAAATTCAGGCTCTGCTCTTGTCCAGCTGCTATTTCATTATATTAGGCAGCGAGAGAAAGAAAAGTGAGATATAATTACCCCATATCACATTCTCAAATTATGCAGTTTTTAAATTCTTTTTTAGGAGAATTGGCATTTACTTCCAAATTATTCTACAGTTTGTTTTTTTAATGTAATACAATTGGTAAAATGTTTACTGTTTAGGATAGAGTGTTGGATAAAGTTAGTCTATATACTGTACTTATATAACTAACTTGTGCAAGTGTATTAACTGTAAGTAAGCTTGTCGATTAGCTGTTGTTCTATCACATACATTGTAGTGAGAGAAAACATTATTCTCTTTGTTTAAATGGTATGCCAACTACTGACTCAACCAGTGCCGTGAGTTAGATTCAAATCTTTTAAAGAAAAGTCCTCTTTGAAAACCGTAATTTCTGCAGTTCTATTTGGTGCCATGCTTCACCTCAAAAGTGTGATGAACTTGCTGGAAAATTAATCTCTTTCCCCTCATAATTCTAGTATAGAGTGAGCAGGAAGAATCTTGAAGATCTTTCTTTTGCATTCACAATGGTTTCCCTTCATCGCGGTTTTCTCATCCGCTCTCAGTGCCAGGAGCAAACATTGTGAAAGGAAAGGTCAAAAGTGAAGCGATGAGGGAAACAGACAGGGAGAAACGGAGAAGGAGGGAACGTGTGACAGATGGCCGGAGGGAGGCTGGTGTCGTTGTGGAGTCTTGCGTGTCGTCATACAGAAGTCCGTTTCCTTTGTCACTTTTACTCTCTCTGGTTGTTTGTCACTTGCTCTCAATCACTTTTCTGTCCTCATCAGTCACTCTCATATACTCTTATCTCGGACACTTTCTGACTATTCCCTGCCAAACAACTCATTTTTAGGTTGGGTGTCATGTAGCATTTGTAGTGTTGTCAGATAAATACATGTAGATGTTCAAAACAAATTATGGAGGTCCAAGTATAGTCTTGTTTTATATATGAATGAGAGATCAAAACACTCAGTATGGTGCTTGTAGGAATGAAAGGCTCAGCTTATAGTTCTCAACGGAGACATTTCATAGATGTAGACTGTATAAATTGTATGTCTGTTTCTTACATAGCTTCCTGGAGCATTATTAAGTGAGTGAACTGACTTGGTAAAAGGATTTGGTATAACTCAAGGGGTCAAAGTTTGGCTAAATTGCACTAAACCATTTTACTGATTTGCAGTGAGATGCATCTTTCTCTTTGACAACAATTCCAAATTGTTGTGTACTCTGAAGAAATACATTTTTGATTTAATAAATAATAAGTATATAGATAAACATTTTATACATCATAATCAGTGTTTCAAATGTTATTCACAGCTCAAGCTGCAGAACTGAGCGCCCATGGGCAAAGATTTTTAATGGCAGCTGGCTGCCAATATCTTTTTCTAGATTTTCTAGATCTGTTACAATATCTATAAAAAACTTTGGGGAAAAAATACTATCAGACAAATTCATCTTTAACTTCAAGATATGAGGCGGAGAGAGAGTTTGTAACTGTACAAAAGCGTACAAAAATAACTTGTGCTGATCAGTACAGTAAGAATGCAGAATGAGGTATCTAACTCCTCATCTTTTTATGGGTTGAGTGTCTTGCTTTTGCCTGTTATCTCCTGCGATATGATTTTGAGTGGCTATAGCTACATACCACATCATCTTATTCATTTTTTTTTTTTTTTTACGTTTTATGGCAGATGGCAACCAGAGTTAAGGTTCAATACGACCACCTGCTATGTTAGAGTGTCAAACAGATAGTTAGAGGGTAGTTATTTGCAATATTTTCATACACTCACCTAAAGGATTATTAGGAACACCATACTAATACTGTGTTTGACCCCCTTTCGCCTTCAGAACTGCCTTAATTCTACGTGGCATTGATTCAACAAGGTGTTGAAAGCATTCTTTAGAAATGTTGGCCCATATTGATAGGATAGCATCTTGCATTGATGGAGATTTGTGGGATGCACATCCAGGGCACGAAGCTCCCGTTCCACCACATCCCAAAGATGCTGTACTGGGTTGAGATCTGGTGACTGTGGGGGCCATTTTAGTACAGTGAACTCATTGTCATGTTCAAGAAACCAATTTGAAATGATTCGAGCTTTGTGACATGGTGCATTATCCTGCTGGAAGTAGCCATCAGAGAATGGGTACATGGTGGTCATAAAGGGATGGACATGGTCAGAAATAATACTCAGGTAGGCCGTGGCATTTAAACGATGCCCAATTGGCACTAAGGGGCCTAAAGTGTGCCAAGAAAACATCCCCCACACCATTACACCACCACCACCAGCCTGCACAGTGGTAACAAGGCATGATGGATCCATGTTCTCATTCTGTTTACGCCAAATTCTGACTCTATCATCTGAATATCTCAACAGAAATCGAGACTCGTCAGACCAGGCAACATTTTTCCAGTCTTCAACTGTCCAATTTTGGTTAGCTTGTGCAAATTGTAGCCCCTTTTTCCTATTTGTAGTGGAGATGAGTGGTACCGGTCGGGTCTTCTGCTGTTGTAGCCCATCCGCCTCAAGGTTGTGCGTGTTGTGGCTTCACAAATGCTTTGCTGCATACCTCGGTTGTAACGAGTGGTTATTTCAGTCAAAGTTGCTCTTCTATCAGTTTGAATCAGTCGGCCCATTCTCCTCTGACCTCTAGCATCAACAAGGCATTTTCGCCAACAGGACTGCCGCATACTGGATGTTTTTCCCTTTTCACACCATTCTTTGTAAACCCTAGAAATGGTTGTGCGTGAAAATCCCAGTAACTGAGCAGATTGTGAAATACTCAGACCGGCCCATCTGGCACCAACAACCATGCCACGCTCAAAATTGCTTAAATCACCTTTCTTTCCCATTCTGACATTCAGTTTGGAGTTCAGGAGATTGTCTTGACCAGGACCACACCCCTAAATGCATTGAAGCAACTGCCATGTGATTGGTTGATTAGATAATTGCATTAATGAGAAATTGAACAATAATTGTTCCTAATAATCCTTTAGGTGAGTGTATGTTGTAGTATTAACATTACTGTATATAAATATTTCATTTTCGAAATATCACGGTTACCATCATATTTCATATATACTGGTATATTGCAACACTCTTATTATAAATCTTGTCTTTTAAAGTTCTAGAAAACTTTTGCTTGCCCGTACAAGCCACTTAAGTACAGAAGAGCAGCCGTTTGAGGTCTCAGAAGAGCTTGAGCATAGAGGCCGCACACGTAAACGCACACTCTCCCAACATGAAAGGGGCCAAGATCAAACCTGGCTAAGCGTTCTGATACACACAGATAAAACACTGCCATGATCAATAGATCAAAGCCTTCTGGGACGCTGAGGATCAATTAGCACCCAGCTGGTGAGAGTGTGTGTGTTAACATGTGATGAAAGCAGAAAGGGAGCATCCCGAATGCCTCTTTTTCTAGAATGCATAACATCCTGGTATTTATGACATCACAACCTCATCATCCTCATTGTCAATGTCATTGCTATGGAAATGGGGTTCATACGAGCTCAGTCTGTCTCTCCATCAATCTGCGGCATGATCTTTAGTTCTTCTGACACATGAGCGGCATGCACGTATAATCAAAGCGCTTGTGCACTCTTTGCATCTCCCATTTTGATTCCCCTCGCAGGAAAGACACTCTTTTTAGCTCAGTATCTGAGGAGGCACCTCATCTGATCCTGTTGCTGTGGCAACAGGGCCTGGCTTGTCTCGGGCTACTGTCAGGGTCCAGTGCAGCTTAACATCTGGGAGACAGACAACTCCCTTCCTCTTCTTCTCTTTTTTCTCGCCCACTCTTACACCCTTAAGACTTGTGTATGTGTGTGTATTAGTGTGCAGATGTGTAACTACGTCACTACTGTGACATCCATGATTGTTGCGTCTAGATGATTTTGAATGCAAGAATGCGCCTTGCGTGTCTCCTATGCTGCTTTTTGTCTTGTTTTTGCACTAAAAATATATTTAAAACAAGGTAATTTAGCTTGAAGCTAAATTGTGTAATATATTAAGATTTGGTTTTTAGAAAACTTATCTTTAAACATTTTCTTACCCCTTTGGCTGATGGTTTTGTTGATTTAAACAAATCTTATAATGTCTTATAAAGAAAGAAAGAAAGAAAGAAAGAAAGAAAGAAAGGCAATGTGGCAGTGGGGTAAGAAAAATAAACTTAAGATTTAATTTCTTAAAATGTCTTAAAGTGCCCCCATTATGGTTTTTTGAATATACCCTTTCATGCGTTGTGTAATATCGCCATTTGTGAATGTAAAGGTTCTGCAAAGTTGTAAAGTCGGAAGTGCACGATTAATAAAGTTATTGTTTCCCAAAAGAAAGAATCGACTCTGAACCACCTATGAGTCCTTTGTATTTTGAATCCTACTGCCTGACAGTTCTACGTCATTAAAAAAGACATTTGCATAATGTCCGCCTAGATGTTGTACGTTGTCCGCCCTCAAACGTCATTTTACTGACGAATGCTTCTCAAATCTCTGAGTTAATGTGAGAGTCGCAAAACACTTGCTCTTGAAAGATGGGTCAGTACCAGTTTATTTGGTTATTCCACAACCTGTATGTATGATTCATTATTGATGTATATATTTTCTAGCCGGTGTTCAAAATATGTAGTTTTGTGTTTTATATTGTGTAAGTTTCTGGCTAACTGGTCTCAGTGAAATACTACTTCTAAGTAGCTGTGCCACCTAAAACTGTGTCTATTAATGCAGATTGTCTGTCGTTCTTACTACTTTGAGTAAAGATAAAGGATGGAGCAAGATTTATTTAATGTTCCATCAGTCATTCACGTTAGTGCTGGGTTAACACCGTTATTGATAGTTCCCACATGTGCTGCGCAATAAATTAGAAATATACACTTGGGTTTGTTGATGGACGTACACTTGTTAATGCTGATGGTGAAGAATTAGTTAATTGGAAATTAAAGAATTAGAAATTAATTAGAATCTCATGTACCTCAAAATGAGTAGCGTATCTCTAAGAAATGTTGTCCTTCATGTTGTTTCATCATCGGACTTGTGCTCGGATTATGGTAAAATCGACGCCATCATTACTGTCTTTACAGTGCGTACAATCGCTGAGCTTTAGGAGGTGGAACTGAAGTTCAGTTATGGTAATGGACGAAACTTCCAAAACACACGCTGTACGCGGTAGACCCCTCACAACACACTGGGTCATCTGGCCAATCAGAGCAGAGCAGACTCGTGGAAAAGGAGGGATTTAGAGACTGATTCCTCCATCGAGTCGTTTGAGAATCATTGAACACTGTAGTGATGTGCAGTGTGTATTATGAGAAAATGAAAGTGTTTTTTGACCTTTGCTGCATGTAAGCCTGTTGTTGGAGACCGCCAAAACAAAATCAGGAGGAATCTTTAAAATAGCATAATAGGGTCACTTTAATATCTTAAAAACTAGAAAAAAGTATTAATTTACTCCTGGTCTAAGTGCTATGCTACAAATACAGTATTTTGAAAAATAAAATATCAGGGCATGCATTTATTTTCATCAATCATTGCTATCACTTCTGAACATTCAAATTCATAACCATCTCTAATATAAAACAGCCTCTGAGACCAAAAATGCTGGGAAGCTAACCAGGTTTTGAGACACAGTGTGTTTTTACATGCCCTGTCCCATCTGTATGTTTAAAGATTATTGTTTTTTTGATGGATAATGTAGGAAGCATCACATTCAGTATTCACGTCCCAGTGTGACACTGGAAACAAGGTGTTCAGATCCACTGCAGTCTGTTCTTTTTGTAAGCGCACTGTGCACAATGTCCTCTCTTTGCCTTTAAAAAAGAAAAACTGCATAGATGTTCAAGCCTTAATGTGTTACATGAAAACAACTTAAACACACTTTACAATTTGTATGCCTGAGAAACTGTTTATTATTGCTCTAGGTTCCTCATAAAATTACAAAGAAATTTCTATTATTTAAAATGTAGATGCAGCAGAACCAGCTAAACACATCTTGGCTTGACTGTGATGCTCATGGACTTGTGTGTTTAAGGCAAGATGAAGGAAAGCCTTGCTTAATGTTAATGCTAATGTTGATAATTTTTTGAATATTATGCAAATACATGTGGCTTTTATTTACTTTTTGGTCATCGTCCGATTAAGATGACCATAATGAAATATGGGGACACGTATGTGTGGCTGGGTGGGTAGTATGCATGTGTAACGGAGGCCAGCTAGTAGTTGCTGTGCGAGTAAAACTCACTCCTCTGATCTCAAGAGACGCTCTAGCGACTGACACTAGGGGTTGCAGCCTTTAGCCTCCTTGTTAGAGCGTCTGACTCTCATGCCGGTGGACCCGGGTTCGAGTCCCGCTTGGAGCGGGTGGTTTGAACAGGAGGGGTTACATTGGTGCTGTGACCCGGATGGGAGTGAGGTTTAGGGGGGTGAGTGTAATGGAGGCCAGCTATAGTAGTTGCTGTGCGAGTAAGCCTAGAGCGGGGCAGTTCAAACAGGAGGGGTTACACATGTTTCAACTAATTGGGCGGTAGTGCAGACAACCCATATTCACAAGCACTCCTGTGTGATTTAGAGTAATATTTTGGTTTTATTGTTTGAAATGTGTATATGTGGTAAAAACTGTAGGGGTGCCCAATCCTTTTCCTGGAGATCTACCTTCCTGCAAAGTTCAGCTCCAACTAGGGATGTCACAGTACCAAAATTCCAGTAGTCGGTACCAATACCATAAAAAATGTACTGTACTCGGTACCAATTTCGGTACCACAGCAAAATTTTTTATTTTTTATTTTATTTAACTTACTTTTTTTTTTTTACTTTTATTTTATCACAAATTCAATGAGTTTATTATTTATGATGATAATATAAACATTTAAAGGTTGTATGCTGTTTAAAAGTAAACATTGTTTATAAAAAAAGATCAAGTGAAAAATAATGTAGCGTATGGACGGTGCTCATAAATGATCCACGGACCAATACTTTGATTATTTATAATGACTCAAGCAAGACCGGCGCCGTGGAGTCTACAGACTGACAGGTTAACGGTGCTAAAGGACACAAACCATGCTCGTGCAGCTCACCGTCATAAACCAGCCCCCACCTCACACATACCAAAGGACATCCGAACAGATCATATGACTGTTAACTTAGTTATTCTTCATTTTAGGTGTACTCTTCCCTGTATGTATGCATGCTTTTCGTTATAACCATTTTAGATGTGTTTTGATAGGTTAGAAACTTATAGCCAGCGAAGGCTTAAGGAAAGATGGCGTCAATTCTCGCCATTCCTGTAACTCTTGGGTTAAAACCCCCATGTTTGGTCTCGAAATCTTGTCTCTCGCAATTTGTAGGCCAGCTAGGCGGGTTGTGGGGTGCTATGATGCTATTTTGCTTTCTTTCATGCCAAAACCCCAAAGTCTGCATACCCAAAAAAACCCAAGTCTGCCCATTTGTGAGAGTCATAAAACATGTTAATGAGGTGAGACCCAAGACAAAGGAAGATTTCCCACTTCTGAGTTCCTTCGCTCTGATTGGCTGTTCCGACCAAAGAGACGTGCCCCGTCGCGGCCTTTAAGAATGGGCCACAGACGCTCTCTTCTCTCTTCTTGCCTCTTGCGCTCTTGCTCTCTCGTCTTCTCTCTTCCTTCTTGCTTTCCTCTTCCCCCCTGCACGCTGTCAATCAGGCTCCCAAGGTACCTGAAAGTGCCGTGGTGGTCGTCTGTCTCCCCGACAATTCACCCGAGACTAGCACCAACTGCGTAGCAGTCACCACTCAAGTCCCAATGCCAAGACTCTTAGGAACCCTGACTGAAAAGGGGGTGGCACGGAAACTGTACCTAGCCATCACCGTGGAGAATGAGATAAAACTGGAAGCCCTTGTTGACACGGGGGCAGACCTCACGTTAATGTCATCCCAACTCTTTGACAGACTCCAAGCTGCTGCCACGAAACAGAACCGAACTCTCAAATCCCAAAAATGTGTGTTGAATGTGCAGTCATACAGCCAAAATGAGGTACAACTCGAACACATTGCCCCCATTCACCTCACAATCGGTCCAATGAGTCTGGTACACCCAGTGTACATATCACCCATAGACACATTTCCACTCCTCATCGGCAAAGATCTGCTAGATCGTTTTGAACCCTTGCTGGATTTCAGACAACTGAAAATTTGGGCCCAAGTGCGAGAACCCCTGTCTCTCCAGTCACCCAGGACAACTGAACCAGACTGTCAGGTCACGGAGGTCGCGGGAACTCAGCCAGAGGTCACGGGAACTTCCACAACCATGTCAGCTCCCGAGAAAATTTCAAGTTCACTGCTTTGCACCTTTCAACCCGTCAAAGACTCTGACTTTTACCTCCCCAAGGTCACAACAAACTTGCAGTTGAATGATGTAACAACAACAGACGTCATTCTTGCATTATGGGCAGACAACTCAGCCATCAGCCTGACACTGTTCAAAGCTCTCATCAAAGATGCACCTGACCTTCCTTTCACCAGCAAGCGCACTCGCTTCCCCGTTGACTCCCACTTGTCAACAATAAAAACTGCCAAGAACATTTGCGCTTTGAACTTGAACTGGAATGGCAGGTGTTTAACCCATTACTTCCTGGTCCTCCCGGGTTTACCCCATGATGTCTACATTGGTACTGACACTTTGATTCGCCTCAAAGCTCATGTGGACTTTATTGACAAAGTGATATGGGCCCCAATGACTTTAAAACCACATTCTGCTCCAATTAGCCCTGAAAACCTCAAATCAGGCCAGACCATCCCAGAGGTCTGTACTTTAATTAATGAACAGGACATTGCAGTACCAGCCTACACCAAAGGAGTCGCTGTTCGGCTCAACATGCGACGTGGTCAAACCCTGAACCATACACTGGCTTTCTTCCAACTTTCACCTGAAAGCATGGAACTTGGACTAACCCTGGAAGCTACGCCCCTCACCGAGGTACTGTCCGCGCGGTCTACATCCTGTTCAACAACTGCACTGCAACAGACATCAGAATCCCCAGAGCATATCGTCTGGGATGGCTGGTGAGTCACGATTTCCACGACTTCGAACTCACTTTACCAATAATTGGCTCCATCCCACCTTCAATGATCCCAGAAGGGCGCACTGACAACGCCTGGTCCACGGCACCCTTCCAAATCATTACTATCGCCCCTGCAATGCCAGTAACTACAGAACAGGTATGCAGAACAGAGCTAACAGAAGATCAGCACCTGACAGTGTACACAGTCTCTAACCAAACTGCCAGTGAGACTGACAAAGACACTACACCTCTGACAGCTGACGGGACAAATGACACAGAGGAGCCATACCCAGGATTTGAGATGCAAGTCCAACAAATCCTCAAAGAAGCGGACGCTATAAAGACTGATACAGACCGTCAAGAACTTCGACAAGTACTGTACAAATTCAAAGCATCATTCGCCAGAGATTCTCTAGACTGTGGTCTCACTGACCTACACACAGTGCGCATCCCAACACCCCCGAATGCTCCTCCCACTTTTGTCAAGCAATACAAGATTCCCATAGCTTCACAAGAACCTGTGCAGGAAATCATCAACTCCATGCTTGAGAAAGGTGTCATCCGTCCATGCAACAGCACCTACTCTGCTCCCATCTGGCCCGTCCTCAAACCCAACGGCAAGTGGCGACCTACCATTGACTACAGGAAACTGAACCAGCAGGTACCACTGTCACGATGGCCCATGACCCAGCTGGAACAGGAAATACCCAGAATCCGAGGAGCTACGATCTTCTCTACACTCGATGTGGCCTCAGGATTCTGGACTATACCTGTGCATGCAGACGATCAACACAAGCTGGCTTTCACGTTCGGCAATCGACAATTCACTTTCACAAGGTGCCCATTTGGGTATGCTAACTCACCTGCGGAATTTAACATCTTCCTGAACAAAGCGTGTCCAGATGCTAGGACAAGAGGCAACCTCATCTATGTGGACGATGTGCTTATGAAAAGCATGACTGTGGCAGAACACTTGAAAGAGATAGACTATGTTCTAAACCAGCTAACCACCGCCGGCGCTAAGATCGCTCTTCACAAAGGACAATGGTGCCGGACAAAGGTTAACTACGTAGGTCTGCTCATTGGATCAAGAGGCATCGAGCCGCAGTCCAGCCGCATCCAAGCCATCCAAAACATCAAGCCTCCTACCAACGTGTCAGAGCTGCGAAGTTTTCTTGGAGTGTGCAATTACTCACGGCAGTTCATCGAGAACTACTCAGACATTGCACGACCACCAACTGCTCTCCTAAAAAAGGACTGTCCATTCACCTGGACTAAAGATCAGGAACAGGCCATGAAATAACTGAAACAGCATCTGTGCACAGCCCCCTGTCTAGCTTACCCTGACCCGAAAAAGGAGTTCTACTTGGAGTCTGGATTCTCCGCACACTGTCTCAGTGCTGGCCTCTACCAGAAGCACGACCAAGACAAAAGAGTGGTTGCATATGCCAGTAAAACACTCCTGCCACCAGAGTGTAAATATTCAGACTGCGAAAAGGTTCTTCTCTGTACTGTATGGGCCATCCAGCGATTCTCCAACTATATTGGGGCACAAAAAGTCATCATAGACACCTGTCACCAGCCTGTAACATTCCTCAACAGCCAACGCATCCAAGACGGCGTGGTCACCAATTCACGCATAGCCACGTGGTTGATGGCCCTCCAGGGACGCAATGTTGAGGCACGGTATGCCCAGAACCATAAGTCTGCATTAGGCAACGGCCTGGCTGCCTGTCAAAACTGCTTTGACGACACACTGGCTACGACTCAGGACATAGAAAGACCCCAACAACAACAACCGACCAGCCACAGGTACTTTGAAGAGAACGTGTGCCACGGTATGCCCACCGCCTACGTCGATGGATGTTCGTACAACCACAAGGGCACCTTGAAAGCAGGCGCTGGCGTACTGTGGCTAAACGACCAACCTTGCCCACCGCAACACTTCAACTTGGGCTCCACAGTCATCACAATATGCTGAGGTCGCGCCATTCTCATAACCCTTCAAATCGCTTCGACCCACAACATCAAAGAACTACTTATCTGCACAGACTCTAACTACACAAGGCTCAGTTTCACCTGCCACCTCCCAGGCTGGAAAGTTAACGGCTACAGAACGGCAAACAACAAGCCAGTCAAACACCAGCACCTGTTCCAAGCAAGTGATCACATCACAACAACAACACGACATGATCATCTACTGAAAAAGGTGAAGGGACACTCAAGACAACGGGCCTTGACAAAAACTTTAATGACCAAACTGATAACCTCGCCAAGACTGGCGCACTCCATGGCAAGCTCTGGTCACCACCAACCCACCAACCCACCCCCAATGTTGCAGCAATAACCCGCAGCAAGCGAACAACTCCATCAACGGTGTCAGCATCACAGCCGCCACGCTGGCTCCACAAATCTCTGCTAATGATATAGCGGACCTTCAAGCATCTGACACATCAATACAAGCCAAGCCATGCTGCACCACCTCTCAGACCCCACCAACCACCCAATCAGCGCCTCTGACCTAACTACTGACCCAAACCTCAGAAGGCTGCACGGACTCAAACACATGCTGCGTGTGAAGCATAATATCTTGTGGTATGCCCCTGATGATCTCACGATGCCACGGCTAGTGATCCCACAGTGCCAAAGGGGGGTAATGCTAATATATGCCCACGACGCACCATGCGCCGGGCACCACGGTACCAGAGCCACCTATGAAACACTGAAACAAGTGGCATACTGGCCCGGCATGCAGCAAGATGTGACGGAGTATGTCAAAGGGTGCCTGGTTTGCTGTCAGTTCCAACCAGCAAACCCAAATCACAGAGCCCCACTGCAAAGCAAGGGAATCATATTCCCATGGTCAGATCTCCAGATAGACTGGGTGGGACCCCTACCCAGGTCAACGAGAGGCAACAAATACTTCCTCACAGTCGTATGCCAATTCACCAAATGGGTGGAGTGTCTGCCAGCACCCAACGACACTGCCCAAACCACGGCATACCTCCTGATGAACCACATTTTCTCCAGGTTCGGCCTGCCACAGAGAGTTAACTCCGACAGAGGTACTCACTTTACAGCTGAGATCATGCAACAGACTTGGAACATTCTGGGTGTACGAGCCCAACTACACATCAGCCATCACCCAATCTCGTCAGGTCAAGTGGAACGGGCCAATCGGACCGTGGTCAGTATGCTGAGGAAATACGTGGCTGCCAATCAGAAAGACTGGGACGTAAAACTTCCTTTGGTGCTTATGGCCATCAGATCCACCCCACAAGAGTCCACACGGCTGTCCCCCTTTGAACTGATGACAGGGAGGCAGATGACGCTCCCACTGCATCTGCTGTATCAACCAGGAGACTCCAGCCTCGTCACAGCCTACACCACTCACCAGTACCTGGACGACCTACACCGGCACCTGAGGAAAGCATTCTCCTTCGCCCAACACCAACTTCAAAAAAGTTGCGAGGGTCAAAAGGCTTATTACGACCGGAAAGCATCACGTCAGGAACTGGACGTGGGGGACAAGGTTTGGTACTACAGTTTTGCCCGGACACCCCAGGCAGTCTCAAAGAAACTTCTGCCCCACTGGACAGGCCCACATGACATTGTGGACAAGCTCTCCCCAGTTGCCTACAGAATCCAACTGGGCCGGGGACAGAAAGAACCCACTCTCAAATGGGTCCACCGCAACCAAATCAAGAGACATTGGCAGAGAAAGACGGGGGGGGGCTAGCACAATCCAAACCCAATTGCAGTCCGCAGAACAAAACTAGAATCATTGACAAACCCCGAATGCCCCCACTGACCCGCTGCTTTCTCTCCCTTCTCCAAACCAGGATGCTGCCGTGGCTTACCATCCTGTGTCTCCAGCTCGCCAGAGGACTGCCACAATCAGAAATCACGTCACCAGGTCCCAAAACCGGAATCGTGCTAAGGGAACAACCCGGACTCCTTATCACCAACTGTAGGACCCACACCCAAAAGGTGTACGCGTTCGACTGGACCCGCGCCATGTCTATCGAACACACACACCCTCGTGCCGCCGCACAGTACAGCTGGGCAGGTGCCCGATGGACAGAGGATGCCCTTTTTCATGCGGAGGCCGATGTCCAGCACATGCTCACTCAGCTGGAGAAGATGACAGTCACCCAAGCGGAGCTAAGTGGACCCAAACGCCGCACAAAACGGTTCCTAGGAGCCCTACTGGGGGCCGGCGCTGCTGTCGGAACCCTATTCAATATTGGCATGTCCAGTGTCAACGCGGTAAGCCTGGCCACTGTGAAACGGCATGTGGCTGAGATTCAGACAGAGATTCCACAGCTCAGAGCACAACTGGAAACACAGAGCGTCTCCCTGCAGACCGTCGGCAAATCCTTGAAAGGCACCATGGTGATCCTCAACACTCACAGCGTTCAGCTGAATCAGACGTTGAACTCCATGAAACAGCTGTTCTCGATCTTTCAGAATGACTTTGCCCAAACTCAGCTTGTCACGGCCCTAATGACAGATATGTTGCGGGAGGTGAGCTCCTCCGTGGACAGCTTGGCCATGGGCAGAATCCCTCCATACCTGGTACCCCTCAGCCTGGTCCAGACTGTGCTGACCTCTGCTACTTCCGGCCCGGCCGAGCCTCTGCAAGCCCATATTGCCTATTCCCTAGGCAGTGCCATCCCACTCTATGTCAACCCGACGCAGCGGGAAATGGCTTTCCTCCTGAATTTGCCCATCATTGAATCAAATAACATCTACAGGTTAAAGGACGTTGTTAACGTGGGTTTCTGGCAAGGTAACACCCATGTTAAAATCCACACCCCAGATATGGTGGCCTACCATGACAGCAACACGCAACTATACTTGGCCCCGAATCTGCGTATGTGTACTCTGACCAAAGACATTCACTATCTCTGCCCCAGCAAGCCCTTCCTCAGAGACAACATGGAAGGGATCTGCGGGTTGCAGCCCATGCAAGATGATACGCGCTGCCCCGCTGAGGCCAAACCTCGCATCCACGTTGTCGAAACACGAGCGGAGATTGTGGGAAACCGGTGGCTCGTCAACACTCCCAGTCGTACGGCTACCCTGACGTATGACCAACATGACACTGCCACTCGCATTAACCTGCCCAACCAGTGTATGTGGATCCGGGTGCCTCAAGGTGCTATCCTCCACCTCGACGGCCTGGCACTGTATCACCTCCCAAGTGACGAGTACCAAACAGAGCTGGAAATCCCATCCTTCTTCCAAAATCACAATTTCACCCTAGATCCAGAGCTGGAACTGAGGATTGAGACCAAGGGGCTCCAACTGATCGATATAACGCCTCTCGACACGACCCTCCGTGAGCTGGCGCAGCTTCCCGGCCTTGCCGGCTCAACGGTAGTCCAGGCTTGGACCGCTGCTGACACAGCGCTGTGCTTCTCCCTGATAACGGGATACGCCTTGACCTTGGGTCTGGCCTACATCCTGTTCAGAAGGGTCAAGGCTACCCAGGAGTCCATGGACAAGTGCACTGCTGCTCTTCCCCGAGGTTTCAAATGACACCCACGGGAACGAAGCTCCAGAACAGAGGCCATACCAAACCTCATCGAGATGGAGCCCCCGCTCGAGGGATCAAATGCGTAGGACAACTAAACCGCCAGCGTTAAGTGAACTGACTTCAAAGTAATGAGGGACACTGGCAATGCACCTGCCGATTCAACGCCCATCATTCAAGTCGACCATCGTGAGACACCTGCCATTCGACTATCGGAACTAATGTCCGACGATGTTCGAACACGAACGTCGTCGGCCAAAGGGGGGATATGTAGCGTATGGACGGTGCTCATAAATGATCAACGGACCAATACTTTGATTATTTATAATGACTCAAGCAAGACCGGCGCCGTGGAGCCTACAGACTGACAGGTTAACGGTGCTAAAGGACACAAACCATGCTCGTGCAGCTCACCGTCATAAACCAGCCCCCACCTCACACATACCAAAGGACATCCGAACAGATCATATGACTGTTAACTTAGTTATTCTTCATTTTAGGTGTACTCTTCCCTGTATGTATGCATGCTTTTCGTTATAACCATTTTAGATGTGTTTTGATAGGTTAGAAACTTATAGCCAGCGAAGGCTTAAGGAAAGATGGCGTCAATTCTCGCCATTCCTGTAACTCTTGGGTTAAAACCCCATGTTTGGTCTCAAATCTTTGTCTCGCAATTTGTAGGCCAGCTAGGCGGGTTGTGGGGTGCTATGATGCTATTTTGCTTTCTTTCATGCCAAAACCCCAAAGTCTGCATACCCAAAAAACCCCAAGTCTGCCCATTTGTGAGAGTCATAAAACATGTTAATGAGGTGAGACCCAAGACAAAGGAAGATTTCCCGCTTCTGAGTTCCTTCGCTCTGATTGGCTGTTCCGACCAAAGAGACGTGCCCCGTCGCGGCCTTTAAGAATGGGCCACAGACGCTCTCTTCTCTCTTCTTGCCTCTTGCGCTCTTGCTCTCTCGTCTTCTCTCTTCCTTCTTGCTTTCCTCTTCCTCTTCGCCACCTTCCAACGGATCTCATCACACCAAGGAACCAAAGTTGAATTTCCCGCGGACTCCAAGGACCCACCCGGCAAGATCGAAACACGGACCGGATCGCGGAATTCCCTTAAACACACGAGCTCACCACCAAGGAAACATATGCAAGTATCCATAAGCTGTCGTTATAAAGTTTTGAGCTTATACCAATAAGCTGGACTGACTCCTTGTTTATGCTCATAGGTTGTGTCGATAATATCACCGTTGTTCTGTCTCTCTCTCTCTCTCTCTCTCTCTCTCTCTCTCTTTCTCCCTCTCTCTCCTTCCTGCTTTCAGTTAATTTGTGTATGTTTGTTTATTGTTTGTTGATTTTATTAAAATATATATATTCACACGTGATTGCGCTTGGTTTGCTCATACATAGGTCACTTTTACGGTGAACCGACCCTGTTACAAATTAAAAGAAAGCTATTTCTCCTGGCCAGAGAAACGTTGTTTAAGAGTTATTAAAAGACAGATATTTTGGTGGACAATTATCCGTCCTTTGAACTCAATCCTAGAATTAAAGAAATTTCTAAAAGTTGAATTAAGCCCTAGATATTAATAATTGTTTTAATCCGTTTTAATCAATTGTTAATATCAAAATTCCCCTCTGTGCGGATCTGTGCATGTTTGATCGTAACACGATTAAACGCATGCATAAATCCCGCACCATTTTCCCCTGGGGCTAGATATTCGTTACAATAAGCAACAATCTATAGGCATAATTATTATTAGTAGAGGTGTATTATTATTACATAGAGACATAGCTAAATCTACTGTACAACAGTAGCCTAATATATTCTGTCATTCTCTTCACGGTAAACCAAACTTTTATTTTGGCCGGTTGCAGTGAAGACCTCTGAGTGTCTGTGTTCATGATATGACAGTTCATTACTGTAGAGTAATGTAGATTAGTTTTCTCAAATGAAACGGTAAATGCTCATGAAGTGACGGTTTATGCATTCATGTCCTCATATAGTGACACACGGCAGAGACTACAAAGATAGCGAGCGAGTGTCATATGTGTCATTCACACAGAGACGCAGAACATGAAGGAATAATATTTAAATAGTATTTTGTAGTTTAATGTTCACAGACACTAGTATATATTCGGCCACAGTCTGGAGCCCTGCGCTTAGATAAACACGGAAGGGGCTGAACGCAGCTGCGGATATACTCTGGAGTCGGTACTACCGGTACTACAGAAATGCTGGGATAGTCACATTGTTTTAATTTCAGTACCGACTTGGTACCGAAGTACCGGTACTTGTGACATCCCTAGCTCCAACCCTGATCGAACACAGCTGAACCAGCTAAGGCTACGTCTACATTAATCCGTGTACATTTAAAAACAACGTTTTCGATTGAAAACGCTCTCCGTCCACACTGTTTTCCAAAAGTTTCTCATCCACACTGAAACATTGGAAAACGCTAAATTCACCTTACTGTGTGAGCGTAAAACTTTATAAAAGCTCACTGAGATGATACAGATAGAACAGACATAATCAAGTTCTCGCGCTATTCTTCTGGCTGGATCATTTTATTTAGCAAAATATCTGCCCATTCACTGATTCATCCAGGTCGCACTCAATCACCATTGTTTGGTATAAAATGCAACTGCCCTGACAGGACAGGACAAATGATATGCATGACTGTGATATGAAGAGTGTACAAAGTAACGTATTATTATCAGTGTGAATGTGAACAGCACATAACAGGCACAATACTGGGTATAAACATAGTATCTGTTGGCACAATATGCTTTACATAACAAAGCATGCGTCATAGTTTTCGAAAGAGTCCGTTGTCACAGTCCACACTATAACCCGAAGATGCCATTTTCAAATGTATCCACTTAGGAGATCGTTTTTAAAAAAAAAACTAAATTTTCGCAGGACAAAAACGCAGTCTCTGTGTGGACAGATGGTAAACGGAGAGAAAAAAAAAGATGTGTTTTCAAACGAAAACATTAGTGTGGACAAGGCCTAAATAAGATCTTCAGGGACATCAAAGGAACATTGATAATTACAGACAAATATGTTAGATCAGGGTTGGATCTGAACTCTGCAGGTGTAGCTCTCCAGGAACAGGACTGGGGACCCCTGCTGTAGAAGAATAATTAGCTTTGGGTTGTTGAATTATTGAAAATTAATTTACCACTCAAGTGTAATGGCTACAATACCATTTTGGGATGTGCATTAATTTTCAGTAACTGAGCATATCACTCATTTGTGATATACAAGGATAGTATATTTAAATGAGCTGTATATCCTTAATAAAAATAATAATATTAATAATTTATATTCTCCTTATGATTTTATGTAGTTGTTTTACAAAAGAAAAGCACTTTACAAAAAAAGTAAAACAGCAAGAATAAACAAGATAACACAAGATATGAAGACAAGGATAAATAAATAAATAAATAAAACCAGTATTCAAGTAATAGCTGTGCTTCCCTAATGTCAGCTGGGAGATAAATAATATGAGCTTTAGAAATGTGTGTTTTTTTTTTTTTTTTTTTACAAGAATTAGGGCTAGCCTACTGTTTCTTATAATTGTACTCACATCTGCATGATTCAGTTGTGGAAGTGGTTCCGAGGTATGTGAGATTTGTGTCGTCTTCAGCCGCTGATGAGTGCATGAATATTGCAGTGTGTGTTCAGCTGAGAGTGTCTGACTTAACACGATGAGGCTGTTGAGGAGGTCAATGGTTTTAGTGAAGTGTGTACTCTGTGTGCGTGTTTCACTTTGAGTAGTGACATCCAGCCAGTGTGTGCCTACTTTATCTGGAGGCTCAACACACTGTGCTCTTGACCAGTATATGCACTACAACAAATCCAGCAGATAAAAAGATCACGGAAATGTACAAATAGAGAAATGATGGAAAGACCTGAAGTGATTTTTGCAGAATGTCAAAAAAATACAGACTGGATTGAGATTTTTCGAAACTTCAGTACTCATGATGTAGCACATGATATACAGTGCTTGTGCTACTCAAGTACAACTCGAGTGAATTTATATATTTTTACCCACAATAGAGGGCATTCACACAGGACATGTTCTTCTATGTAAAAAAAAAAAAAAAAAAAAAAAAAAAAGTCTGGGCACAACAGAAATGTAACAAAAGACGTCTCAACTTTGTGCACTTTGTTTACATTTACATTACATTACATTTACATTTATGCATTTGGCAGACGCTTTTATCCAAAGCGACTTGCATTGCATTCAAGGTACACATTTTTACATTTTGTCGGTTCTTGCTTTCCCTGTTTACTGGGGTATTTCTGATTTCTACTGTCAGTTGAAATTAATTTGCATTTCAACTCATCTGCTGCTTTTTCGCATTGGTCTGAATAGACAAATTGCTGGCAAAATCTGTGCTGAGCGGTTGGTGCTGTGCTGTGCTGTTGGTGTGAACCGGCCCTAGAGGGTTAGTTCACCCAAAATTGAAAAATCTTTCATCAATTACTAACTCGCATGTTGTTCCAAACTGATAAGACTTTTGTTCCTCTTCAGATGTCAAATTAAGACATTTTTTATGAAATCTGAGAGATTTCTGCCCTTCCGTTGAAAGTCTATTAACCCGAAACGCTTCCATATGAATCGAGCGGTTTAATCCAAGTCTTCTGAAAAGACATGATCGCTTTGTATGAACAGATTGAATTGAAGCTTTTTTTCCATATATAAACATTGATCAGCGATACGTAGATCAGTTAATTTTGGTAGAGCTCAGACATGTTTGCTTGACGTGTGAGAACCAATTAATTTATTCTCGCGTATCAAGCAAGTATGTTTGAGCTTTCATTTACCATGTTTGAGCGCTCTATGTATGTTTGCTGTTCAATGTTTTTCGAAGAATGAAAAGACTTGTGAGTTTGGAACAACATGAGAGTGAGTAATTCACCCTTCGCCACAAGTTTGATTGGCAGGCGATCTGACCAATCACATCGCTGAATCTGCCGTTTTGTCCAACAAAGCAGTCAGGAGAGTTAGTAGATTAACGTCGGTGGACTTGAACTTGAAAAACGGTGTGTACTGATGTCTTTCCGCGGTTAAAACAACATTTCTTTTAGTGTCCATTCATGTTTATTTGATGCTTATCAGTGAACTAGAAGGAAGAGATGATCAGTTCACGAGCAGCTTTAACTGAGGCGCTACAGTGATTACGACATATTAAAGAGCCACAAAACTGTATTTATTATTTACATTTCTTAAAATTTGAAAGTTGAGACTTTGTTTCATATCAAAAGTAACTTGCTCTGTCCTGTCTGTTGGCGTGTTGTCAATGTCCTCTTTGCTCCGATGTATTTTCTCTACGTGAGAATGTGTGTGGTGTGAGAGTGCCATGGCTTGTCAGACATAGCAACAGTAACTAAAGGGGGCGGGTCTTTGCAAGTGGTCAATTGATGGCAGACGTTTCATTTGTTTAGGTGAACTACCCCTTTAAACGTACCTCTCAGTACCTTCCAGAAACCTTTCACCTTCTCAGAAAGTGAAGTCTTGTGGCCTGCTCTTCTCATTCTCAGTATCTTAAGTCAATAAAGAGGCTACAGCTCTACAGCTCAGGATATTAGCTGTTCTGCTGATCGTGGTTAATGTTAGTTAGATAGGTTTGGAGAGTTCATTTTGGATTAGAGAACTGGAGTGAGTTTTTAATTTTACTGGAAGATGAGTCTGCTCCCACAGACAGCTATGAGTCACCACGTCCTTCGTCGACAGAGTTTCACACGGACACTCACACTTCACACCACACGTTCCTCTAACAAGAGTGCAGCATGCAATCACTCGCACAGAAGAGCAGGCAAAGTTCAAACTGCACGTACAAACCCACACAGTTAAGGACAATGATGCAGGCAGAGTTCAGAGGTGCTCTGTCGATTGTACACAAGGGAGATCCACACAGTTTCACTTTACAGAGCTGTAGAGTACTCAAGGGACAGGCATATTCGTTTTTATGGTGAAAGGTTTTAGTTAACTGCTGTTATTAATCCTCCTCTTAACATCTCTTAACTCCAATAACCAGAGCAAGTGTCGTATGCTCGCCCTTCAAAACACACACTGCCCGCAAGCTCTTTACATACTCACTAAATGCTAATGCGTGAAGGGTGGTGGGAGTGCTTCTGGAATTTGTTCCCTTTTCCACTGAGAGTTGCGTGGTTAAAGCGGAACGGCTAAACGAGCGCAGAGGCAGTCAGCTGAGCAATGGCTGTGGTTATTTGCACAGCTCCGTGTGGCTGTAGGTCGTCCGAGGCAAAAGAGGTTTTGCATAGCATGAGCATTCATTGGATACTGTCCAAATCTTGCTCAGAAGTCTACATCAGAGAGAGAATGACTGAATGAAGCCATATTACATGAGAGAATCTGTAATAGCCTGTCCGCAGATTTTTCCTATCAAAAGCTGAATTTTCAGCATCATTACTCCAGTCTTCAGTGTCACATGATCCTTCAGAAATCATTCTAATATTGATTTTCTGCTCAAGAAACATTTATTATTATTATCAGTGTTGAAAACAGTTGTGTAAAACTTTTTTTTAGGATTCTTTGATTAATAGAAAGTTATAAATGTTTCTTGAGCAGCAAATGATTTCTGAAGGATCATGTGACACTGAAGACTGGAGTAATGGTACTGAACATTCAGCATTGACATCACAGGAATACATTACATCTTAAAATATATTCAAATAGAAAACAGTTATTTTACATTTTAATAATATTTCACAATATTATTATTATTTTATTTTTTATTTTTGGTGTATTTTTATTAAAAAATAAATACAGCCTTTGGTGAGCATAAGAGACTTCTTCTAAAAACATAAAAAAATCTTACCAATCAAAAACTTTTGAACGGCAGTGTATTTTTTTCAGTAAACTGATCACACTGCATTTTAGGATTGCCTACTTTCATAAAGGATACATGTGATGCTGTCTTTAAATTTGGCTAAAATGATGTATCTTAGGAGGCATATGAATTAAATTACCCACTGTACGTTTTAATCAGCCTTCACATCAGGTACAGGGAGTTAAAATTCTGCCTCTTTAGAGTAATTGCAAAGAGAAAATGTGATGGACAGAACTGTTTTTGTAGATGAATTAGCTTATGCACAAGGCCAGATGTCACACCTGCAGCCAGTTTGTGTGCGAGGAAACATTTACAGCATGTGCATTCACCGTTGACTCACACCGCACTACCTTGTTCATTAAATGTTTGATATGTTTCTGCAGAGCACGGCGGGTTGTTTAAATCAGAATTTTTTTTTTTTTCAGCATTGTGAGACAAATATTGTGTCATCTGTGGGACCTAGAGTCCTGTTCTCATTATTAAAGTCTCCAGGGGAGCGGAATATCCCAAAATAGGTCCCTTTCTCCTCGTCAACTGTCTTTATTTGTATATATATATATATATATATATATATATATATATATATATACACTGACCTAAAGGATTATTAGGAACACCATACTAATACTGTGTTTGACCCCCTTTTGCCTTCAGAACTGCCTTAATTCTATGTGGGATTGATTCAACAAGGTGCTGAAAGCATTCTTTAAAAATGTTGGACCATATTGATAGGATAGCATCTTGCAGTTGATGGAGATTTGTGGGATGCACATCCAGGGCACGAAGCTCCCGTTCCACCACATCCCAAAGATGCTCTATTGAGTTGAGATCTGGTGACTGTGCCATTTTAGTACAGTGAACTCATTGTCATGTTCTAGAAACCAATTTGAAATGATTCAAGCTTTGTGACACGGTGCATTATCCTGCTGGAAGTAGCCATCAGAGAATGGGCACATGGTGGTCATAAAGGGATGGACATGGTCAGAAACAATGCTCAGGTAGGCCGTGGCATTTAAACAATGCCCAATTGGCACTAAGGGGCCTAAAATGTGCCAAGAAAACATCCCCCACACCATTACACCACCACCACCAGCCTGCACAGTGGTAACAAGGCATGATGGATCCATGTTCTCATTCTGTTTACGCCAAATTCTGACTCTACCATCTGAATGTCTCAACAGAAATCGAGACTCATCAGACCAGGCAACATTTTTCCAGTCTTCAACTGTCCAATTTTGAAGAGCTTGTGCAAATTGTAGCCTCTTTTTCCTATTTGTAATGGAGATGAGTGGTACCCGGTGGGGTCTTCTGCTGTTGTAGGCCATCCGCCTCAAGGTTGTGCGTGTTGTGGCTTCACAAATGCTTTGCTGCATACCTCGGTTGTAACGAGTGGTTATTTCAGTCAAAGTTGCTCTTCTATCAGCTTGAATCAGTCGGCCCATTCTCCTCTGACCTCTAGCATCAACAAGGCATTTTCGCCCACAGGACTGCCGCATACTGGATGTTTTTCCCTTTTCACACCATTCTTTGTAAACCATAGAAATGGTTGTGTGTGAAAATCCCAGTAACTGTGCAGATTGTGAAATACTCAGACCGGCCCCTCTGGCACCAACAACCATGCCACGCTAAAAATTGCTTAAATCACCTTTCTTTCCCATTCTGACATTCAGTTTGAAGTTCAGGAGATTGTCTTGACCAGGACCACACCCCTAAATGTATTGAAGCAACTGCCATGTGACTGGTTGATTAGATAATTGCATTAATGTGAAACTGAACAGGTGTTCCTAATAATCCTTTAGGTGAGTGTGTATATATATATATATATATATATATATATATATATATATATATATATATATATATATATAGGTTTATAGGAAAGGTTTACTTCCACTATGAACACAAAATCAGCTGTCTACACCTGTTCCTCCCTCTAATTCTGCTTCAGTGTGTCACCCCTTGATCCACCAGTGTCCCGTGTGTCTTAATGGCAAATCCAACAATGTTACAGTGCCTTTGGTTTCTTTCACTTCAGGGTGCCAATTACTCCAAGCCCCATCTTCATCTTCATCCTCCTCCTTTGTCGTCTCTCTGTATTATGTTTTGACTCAAACATAAGCTGCGTCTGTCTTAATCATCTAGCACTTGTAACTGATAGAGCTGCTCTCAAAACGAACTTGTTTCATCACTAATCACACTTATCACACCTAATTCTTCTCTCTCTCTTGTTCATCTCTCTCTGTCTGTGGCTCTGATGGTATATGCATTGGCATAGGTGCTGTGCTGTTTTCCTGATGAGGCTTGATTGTAAGTGTCTGTGATTGGCTGTTGATACTCTGACCCCTCCCCTTTCTTTGATAGGTGCTTTCTCATACATCATGCATGATCTTATCAATGAGGCATTTTGCATACTTGTCAAAGGTGCAAGCATTTTGACATAATAGCCAATGAGTGAACTGAGAATATATATTGGCCGTAAACATTTTATGATCACATTATGCTATTTTAAAGGTTCCTTATCTAGTTTTGTTTTGGAGGTCTCGTACAATTGGTATGTTGCATCCAAGGTCAAACAATACTTGAATTTTCTCAAACATGGCAGCAGCACCTCTTTCTCACAGTGTCTGAAACTGATAAAGGATTCTGTCTCTCCAAGCTCATCTTTTCTGAGAGGGCTGCAACTAACGTTTATTTTGAAAATCGATTAGTTGGCGATTATTATTATTTTTATTTTTTAATTTTTTTCTTCGATTAATCAGATAAAAGGCCTTCTTTTATTTTAACACAGACATAGTGAATATATCTACCATTACAAAAATTAACCATGGTTTTACAATGAACAAAATAAATAATAATAATAATAATAAAAATACATAACAGGGTTATTTTAGTTATTCAATGGTAAGCACAAATTAACCATACTTTTGCTTCACTAGTTTAACTAATATGGTATTTGTGTGGTTATACAAATGGTTATCAATACGGCATCATTTTCGTAAGGGTATGTTTGTGCTATAGGCCTACGTTATGTGCAAACATGTTACTAAGCAAATCCCTACATTAAAATGATATTAAAGAAAAAAAGGAAAAAAAACTTGTTGCCACATAAGAGGAATGTTCACACACATACTATCTATGGACTCATAATCTGTTACTGTCATTTCTTTATCCTGTAGAAACATTTATATTAAACGCATTTATATTCAATTACATGCTGTTATCCCTTTACAGTCACTACTCTCATAAAATACTTGAATTACATGTTGACTTTTAAACCTAAATTTAGCGTCCAACAGCAGATATTTCAGCTAAATGAATGTTTTTGCGCTCTACTGCGTTCTACGCGCATGCGCGAGCCGGCCGCACCGCCGCTCGTTCAGTGAAGTTACACAGACTGTCAGGACGCGCTTTTATGCAAAATGGAAATACTCGCGTGAATTAGTAGCATTTACAGATGCGGCTATAACCGCTGTTCTCTATATAGATCAGTGGATATAACCTGTAAAATAAACGTTTTGCGCTGAGGACGCAGACGCACACACACATTTGTCAAAGCTCATGACAGGGTGTGTTAAACGCTAATGCATTCACTTGAAGCTTAAAATAAACAATTCTCATGTTTTGGGCACTTGCATCATGTACCTTTCCTGCATCAGCTCACTCTGTTTCCACTCTGTTTCACTCTGTTTCCAGATGCACATTTTTTGTCCATAAAAATGCATTATTCAGGGCTGTCATTTGGCGCGACTGGTGGAAGCTTTGCGTACATAGAGCCTACCCGATTAATCATTATCGATTATTATCGATTTTATCGATTAGTTGTTGCAGCCCTAGGGCCCAGTCTGTTTTAATTGAAAGAAATGGCCATTACCATATTTGAATTTCAGCTCTGGAAGCTTCTTCAGCAAAGTGGAAAAGTTGATTTGCTTTCGCAACATAGAAAACCGTGTCTTCTCAGCATGTTGACAACATGAACCAAATTCTTCCTGGCCTCAGCTACAACTACAGTGTTTGAGGGTTGGAAGAATCAGACACCCTTAGCAGACCATATGCTGGCATTAAGTATATTTGTTACAAACCTACATTGGTTTGTGCAATAAGTACGATTGAAATTTCTGACAACTTGTTCCAGGCAGTTCAGAATCGGTTCTTTCTTTTGGGAGATAATAACAATAACAAGGACACTTTCAAACTAATATTTATGGCCCTGTGAACTATATATCTATTTGCATACAATAAAATAACATCCTACGATCAAAGAGAAAAAATTACAAACGCTACACCTTTGCACCTTATGACTGGTTTCCACTGAGTGGTTCAGTACAGTTCAGTTCAATACGATTCAGGACGCTAAATCCTAATCCAGCTTGCGTTTCCACCGCCAACAGCACCCTTAAGATAGGCGTGGTTTAGCGATCGACGTCATTCTTGCGCAAAGAAGAAAGTAACACAGTAAACAACAGTGGGCGAGGCGACATACAGCAGATCTTGTTCTTGCCTCTCAGCATGTGGCTGTTGTAACAAGAAGACAAGCTTTGTTTGAGCCAAGGCTGCAGGCTGCAAGGACAAACACAGCCAAAAAGCACGAGCAAGTGACGATTCTCTGTCAACCAATCAACATTCTGCAGTGAGTCTAACTCCACCCTTTAGTACCGGACCACTGTGCTAGGTATCCCAACGGAAGGGTTCCAAAAAAGTGGTACGGTATGGTTCGGAATTAGGGTACCATTCACAACTTCTGACAATGGAAACGGCAAAAATTGCGTACCATACTGAACTGTACTGAACCAAACCTAAGCTATAACTTTACACTACTTTGCATATTTAATTTAAAGGACAACTTCACTGATTTTCAACCAGCTTTGTATTGTTAGAATGTCAGGAGTGCAGGCAACATGGAAAAAGAGAACTTGTATTGTATGTGTTTACATATACTTCAGAAATAGGAAACTGGTTGATAATTGACAAAGTTATCCTTTCACTATTGTACCATTTTGTTTTAATTTTTGTACTGTTCATTATTTATTTCTGTTCTGGGTTTTTATTTTTTACTTTTTGTTTGCATATTTGTTTGCATGTTTGGGCCTATGCCGTTCATGGTAATATTAAAGGGTTAGTTCACCCAAAAATTAATTCGTCACCCTCATGTCGTTCTAAACTGTAAGACCTTCGTTTATCTTCGGAACACAAATGAAGATATTTTTGATGAAATCCGAGAGCTTTCTGACCCCTCCATAGACAGCAACACAACTTAAGTCACATCAATTTATCCGAAACCCTAAACATTAAACTTCAACACAACGAACACTTTCAATATTCCATGACTACAGTGATTCAACCTTAATGTTATGAATCGATGAGAATACTTTTTGTGCTCAAAAAACAAACAAAAATAACGACATTATTCAATAATTTTTTTATCTTCTGCATTAGTCTCCTGCGCTGTTTACGTTGTAACCACAGTGCAGCTATTATTATTATTTTTTTTTTGCGATTTTTGTTTTTTTAAGATCATTTTTGTTCACTTGAATAATAAACAGTGTTGGAACTGTGTTTGTTTGCCACTTGATATCAGGTCCGGAAGCAAAATCAAGTGCAATACCTCACCCTCACCCTTTCTTCCCAATAACATCTTTGTGTGAAATGTTTTCCCTGTGTGCATGTGATTGTCTCATTTCACACTCCTTCAGCCTTCCTTCCATCTATTCCTTAAATAAACAGGCAATGTTTCTGTCAACCTATCGGGTTTGGCCCGCTCTCTCTTTCTCTCTCACTCTCTCCCTCTCTTTCTGTGATGTGTTTTGTGAGATTGATTTTGTGCTCCTGTCCCTTTAATGTCATTTAAGTGTTTCTGTTGACGCTTTTTCCCTCTGGCAAAAACCCGCCTCAGAACCTGATGAGGTATCAACAATAACATAAAAAAAGAAAGGCGCAAGTAACCATAGCAAACACTTTGCTGCATGATGTGGATGCTTGCTTTACCCCTATGAGGGTTGCGGTTTCCATTCTAATGATTAAAGCAGGAACACAAGCCTGTAAGGCTTTTTACAATATTACACACGCAAGTTCAAAGTGTGGCCAACACTGTGGCAAATCCCTTAGTCTAATAGCACATGCATATTGAAATGTACATTTATTCTCATTGAAAGTTTGGGTGAGGTTGAAGGGGGAGAAAATGAAAAATTGCTCTTAAATCACATTTTACTGAGTGCCAGAAGCCTATTTCCGGTGCAGTGCGTTTTTTGGTAGGTCCTAATTAATTGAGGAGTGTATAGCGTTGTAAGATCCAGCACAAAGTGAAGTCAGCAGCCCTTTTGCCTTGTGGCTAGCACGGTTCAAACACTAGAAACTCTTTCATGAAAACAGGAAATAAAAGGCAAGTGTTGGAGATTAGAGGCAAGATGGAGGGAGAAGGAGAGAAACATGATGGAGTGAACGAGGAAGTTAAACGAGGAGGGGCAGACGGTATGTCCAAACAGAACAAAATAGCTCGCTAAAAGGTTGACCAAGCCGGAGGAAAAGACGGAGTAGAGTAAATTGAAAAAGAAATGGTCCATAAAGGTGAAGAGATGAGGCTTGTAGAGATTTAGTGGAGAGGCCTGAAGATTTCACTCCAGCTAACAGGCCTGAGGGAGGAGGGGGCTTCAATTTGTTTTGTGTTTCTATGTGATGTGCTTTCACTGTGAAGGCTGTATTAATTGAGTGGCCCAATTCATGCAGTACTGTATAATGTTTATTAATTTGCTGAGGCTACATTGGCGTGAATAAACTGCACCGTTCATGTAAACTAATCTACATCCAAAATCCGCATGATGCTATATTTCATGATGAGTGGTAAATATTTGCAACAAGATTTGCTTTTCAGAATGATCATTGTTAGTGGTGTCTGCTAAGGCATTAATCAACCCCAAACACTGCTAATAATGGTAGATAAGTAATCTTGTGAAATATTACAATTTATTTTCTATTTTAATATATTTTAAAAAATCTGTTGATGGTCAAGCTGAATTTTCAGCATCATTACTCCAGTCTTCATGATATTGATATGATATTTTTATGGAATCCATTATACAGTTTCTTTGATGAATAGAAAGTTCAAAAGAGCAGAATTTATTTGGAATTTATTTGAAATTAGTCACATTATAAAAATGTATTTGTCCTTTTGATAAATTGTTACATTTAATGTGTTTTTGCTGAGTAAACATTAATTTCTTAAAAAAAAAAGAAATCTTACTGACTTAAACTATCTTGGTAGCAATTTTTCCACAGGTTTATTTTTGCACGTTTAGGTGTCTGCTGATAAGTATTATCCTTAACATATGCTTCCTCACATGGTTCGAGCGCATCAGTATCATGGTGATCCTGCTGAACTGTGTCACTCTGGGAATGTACCAGCCCTGCGAGAACATCGACTGCACCTCAGAGCGCTGTCAGGTTCTACAGGTCAGTATGGACATATATAGGCCTACACACAGACTAGCTCTTTTCCAAAACCTATGCAAGCAACCTACTGCAGCATTGTAGCATTGTACATTTCATGGAACAATATAATCTGCCATTCTTTTTCTTTTCTTTTTTTTTTTTTGTTGTTGTTGCCTTTTAGGACTTTATTTTTAAATCAGGAAATTAGTTTGGCTGTACTGCTCAATAACTTGCAAAATAGTTCTAGGTAGTTTTCAAATGTTTCTCTGTGGTCTGTGCATTAAATGTTTTGGTCATAGGAGAATTTTGTATTAGTTCTTTTCTTTTCTTTTATTTCTTTTTCTTTTTTTAATTCTAGAAATAAGTGTTTGGTTTTGTAGCAAACTTATTTAAAACCACTGAAATATTGTTATACCTCCAAATATTGAAAAGATAAAATAGCTAAATTACAAAAGAGTGGGTGGCGGTGGGGTGGTGGTTCTGGGCTCCTGATTCATCATGTCTACAACTTTAGAACAAGGAATTAAGCGAAATTCAAAAAGTTCAAACAGCACCTAGGAGGCATCCGCTGCTCTCCCAGAATCCTCTCTGACCTGTGTTTGGCTCAGCTGTTCAAAACAAGCACATTAGCAGACAGTCTCAGCAGTTAACTGACAGATATAAGATCATGGATTGCGATCATGCCTGAAAAAATTATATTATTGTTCATATATTGTTCACACGTCATATGATATTATTGTTATATTGCGCACCCCGAGACACATGAATTAGGAAAAAACTCTCGTCACGCACAGATTTTCATTTTATTTCAATAGAAATTAATATTAGCATGTTGTCAAGTTAAAAGCATGATACTCTTATTAGCATATTATTTTAGTACTTGAATTGAATGAAATGTGTTTGATAATAATAAAGAAATTATCTCACTTTGTCCGCCATCTCTTTTTAACAATCCTTTCTGCACTCTCAAAAAAAAAAAAAAAAAAAAAAAAAAAAAAAGTGCAAATATAGTACTGTGTTTACCTCTAAAAGTTTCATAGTAGTGCCTTAAGGGTGCATATTACTACTCTAAGGAAAAAAAAAAAAATCAACCTGATGTATTGACAAAGGATGCCTTTAATTACTTATGTCATCTTTTGGGAGCTTTAGGGACATTTTTGTGTGTCCTCTAAACCAGTGGTTTTCAAACTTGTTTAAGAGCGACCCCTTTTGTTTTGTTTTTTTACCCATATATATAGGCCTACAACCATTTACATGCAAACAAGTCAAGCCAAGCATAAGAATACTTGTATACATTGGGCCATTTGATTGTATTCTCCTTTAAAGCACGAGATGGCACAAATTAATCAGCACTTTTTTCAAACAACCACTTTTGATGCACGTTCGCAATGCAAAGTTGATTCTCCACTAATTTGATCTAAGCTATAAATGGGATATTAATTAACTGGTTAACCGTTAACCAACAGTAAGAATTTGAACCGATTAATAGTTTACTATAGTTAAAAAATACACAACAAATGTTTTTTAGTTTGTTTTTGAGAGAGAGAGAAGAAAAAAACAGGTAAGTCATGTATAAGTCACATTTCTGTCAGGACCACTATCGTCAAAGATGATTGACTGTTAGCATACAGTTTGGATTGGCGGTATGGTTCTGTTCTGGGCAAGAACTCCCTGCGCATCCATGCAGCCTAGCATGGATAAGAGCAGGGAGAGCAGCAATAACCCCCCTATGGGTAAACACAACAGAACCAACATAATGTATTGCAGATATCATTAATGTCGATATTAAATGTACAAAATAATTTAGTCCGATTCAAGGGGAAACAGAATATCAAATCCTGACTGATGAGAGGAGGAGCTGGGGATGGAGGAGGGTAAATGAGCTCCGGAGAAACGCGATAGCTGCTGATAGTACTGAGGAGCTTATATATGTATGCCGTGATAAACGTTGTATTCCTATAGGTAGACGTGATCAGCTGACAGTCAGCTGATGCAAGCTTGACTAACCTGACCTGCCAGAACTGACGCTATGCTTAATTTTATTGCATTCAGAAATAATACCGGTAAATAAAGCAAAATGTTATAATGTACTACAAACATTATAAACACTACAAACATAGCTATATGCTATTTTAGTTCCCCTCACTCCACAACAAATCCTTGAAATTTAACGGTATTCAGAACAGAACAAAAATTAACTATAAACAAGCCAAAACTGAAAGTAACAGGCATTGTGCTCACATAGCCTAACTCTCTCATTCTAATCCAAATGTTTCCATATTCGCAATGTATTTTGATGCTAAACTATTATTTATTATAGGCTTTGTACTTCACTCACATTCCAATATCGATGGAAAAAACCATCCTCTTCACGCGCATAAACGTGCTTGGAAACACCACAGCGGAGCGGTGCTCACGTTGAAAGACACAAATTGTACTACTGACTATTAAACTGAGCAGTGTAACTTTTTATATGTTAGGTTGACTATTTTATTTTGATAATGAACAGGCTGTCAAGTTTGCAATGCTAGAATATGCACAATCGAACAGAGGAAACATACTCATTTTGGTCATATAGATAAGAGTATAGATTCAAAATCCTTCAAAACTGCAAAGTCTTTACTTTTATTTGTGTACACTTAAAATAAAACTGTCGTCTGGTTTTCCTTTCTGTGAAGCTGTTTTTGGAGCACCTTGACTAACAAAAATGAACCAAACTCAGCAGCACACGGTCACACAGGTTTTTTTTTTTCGTTTTGTTGATCTGTTCATTATTTAAGTCAAATATATTTTGTGTATTTATTCCTTTTATATAGGCCTATAGAGAGAGATTTTCTGAAAATAAACTTATTTTTATTTTATTTTTAATATAACTCAATTTTCCATAAATCATGACGACCCATTTTTTAAGGTCGCGACCCAGGGTTTGAAAACCACTACTCTAAACTCTCCATGAATTCACTGTCCCAGGAGCCCTGCTGTGTTCATTAGCTTTCCTGGATGTGATGACTGGGTCCAGGGAGTCTGTTCAGAGAGAAAAAAACAAAACATTGCCTATGGCACTTGCTCCAGTTCAGCTTTCATTGCACAGCTTAAACATGAACACACTCCATTAAAGGATTAGCTCACCTAAAAACTCTCATTGTTTACTCACTCTCATATAGTTCCATAGATACAATGAATGTAGACTGGGGCTTTCGAGCATAAGGAGGATGCAAAACAACATAAAAGTATTATAAAAGGAAGTCAATATGATGACACACTGTATTTCTAGTCTTCTGAAGGCATTTATGAGAGAAGTAACAATGTCAGATTCATGACGAATCCATTTGAGTCAGTTGACTCAATGATTAGGTTGTAGCAATTAACAGCTTACAGGAGGCATTTTAAGTGAGTAATGTCTTAAATTTGGGTGTGTTTGGCATTCATATCTATGCTGTAAAAAAAATAGTTGGTTTAGCTAAAAAAAAAAAAAAAGTAACCTGGTTGGCTTAAAATGTTGAGTTCATTGAAATAAAAAATGTTAGTTAATACAATGAAGGAAATGGGTTTAATATAGAAACTCAAAATATTATTGTATTTGAATCACATAAATAAAACAAAATGTTGTGATAAATCATGAAAATAGCTCAATGTGGCATGTTTCACTGCATTATAACAAATCAAACACAATTACGCAATATGCTTACAAAATCTTTTAATACTATTTGAATAAAGGGTGATGTCAATTCTCAAAAATGTTTATTGTATTAACTCAATGAACTCAAAACTTTAAGGCAACCAGGTAACTTGCTTTTTAAATATTTTTTTACAGTGTATTGTATGGCTTCAGAAGACGGAATACAGCACATGATCACTTTTATAATACGTAACCCGCGCTGGCAAAATGAGTCAGAATGCGCACAGGATAATTTAATAAGCTACAGGCAAAACAAGTGAAGGATGTCGACTTTGAGGTTTTCACAAATTGAGTTCATTTAGCCCTCATCTAGCAATCCCAGTGCTACAAATCTAAAAGCATCTTTATTTGTACGTTTTCTGAGAGGAGTATCTTTCCCTTGTCCATGAAAAATTATCTTACTCACGCTGACTGACAGATCCGACGCCTCAGACAGCGCTCAATCCCGTTATACACATTTACACAGAATTAGTGTTTCAAAATATGTCTTGGTGAGTATTCACACAAACATTATCTGTTATGTCTTAAGTGAACATCTGGTTATCTGTTGGGGAAAAACATCTGATGTGTAACATTATATTTGACCCGTGCGGTGCAGTAGGTCTTGAGATATACAGACTGTCTGTTTCATTAATGTTAATCTAACAGTTGTGGTATCATGGAAAAAAAGTTTAATATATTTTTTTTCCCTATAGATATGGGATTTGACACGTTTTAAAATGTGCTCATTATGACTCATTTTGCCAGCACAGATCACATATATTTTTGGTGCTTTTACATCTTTTTAAGCTTAAAAGCCATTCATTGTAATTGGAGTGAAAGAGGAAGCAGTAAAATTCTTCAAAAAAAAATATTTTGTGTCCCATGGGGGAAAAAAATCTGTAATTTGGGTTTTGAGCAACATGAAAGATATCTGACAAAATAGCTGTATTTTTCCTCTCCCCCTTTTTTTTCTTTTCTTTTTTAACAATCTTTACCAATGTATGCAATATAAACTCTCTCGGTATCTTATAAATAAAACACGGCTCTTGTGGGCCGCCCGTCCTCACGTCTCATCAATATGAGATGAATTTATATGCTCCCGTTCTTGAACAGTGTCATAAGGGATGGTTGTAGGTTGGTGATTTTGACTTCTGTCTGCACTTGTGAACATCCTCTGTATGTGCAACACCCTCCGACATTTGCAACACCGTCTAGATTCATAAGCCCTGTGTTCACAATAATCAAGGCACAGACCAATTTGATTTGATGCAAAAGCTTACCACTTAAAGGCATAGTTCACCCAGAAATTAAAATGATGTCATTATATATGCCCATTCATGTAATTCCAAACCTGAATGACTTACTTTCTTCTGTAGAAGATATTTTTAAGAATATTTTGGCCATACAATGACAGTCAATGAGGTCCAAACAGCAAAAAAAAAATAAAAATAATTACTTACTCTCATGTTTATCCAAACCTGTAAGACTTATAGCAGAAAAGCTATTAGGAGAAGTATCCCTTTAAGTTTTACAAGGATGAAACAATATAGCCAAAGCACTGTAAGTCATCTTATAGGCCTTTAGTCTGAGAGATGATAAGTTATCGAGATCTTCTCCTAATTACTAGGCTTTCCGCCAAAAATGAATGAGTTTTATAGCAATTCCCAATAACTTCCTACAGTGCATTGCCCAATTAAGAGATAATGCTGACTGTAGGCTTATCTTACATCTCTGGCTTACGTGTGAAAGCCGCATATGTTGAAAGCAGGCCAGAGGCATCAGGCAGCAGCTTTACCTTCTCATAGGTGCAGCTGAAATGGAGCGAGAGCCATGACTCAATATTTTATCAGCCAAGATGGCTGACAGTATTCCCTCAGTGAGCTCTCACTGTTTAAAGCTGCACTTCCATTGTGTAAAAAGAGTTTTGAAGAGAGAAATGCAAATGAAGGTCTGCAATGCGATATTTCTCACATTATCTTTTTGGATTGACTGCAAAACAAAAAGACAGGGTTGAAATGAAAACTGTGTGGGCAGGAACGAGTCTGTCTCTCTCCTGCTTGCTGTGTGTGTACGGACTCGTATAGAGAGCCATATGTCATGTATGGCGTGTGGAAGAAGGTAGCTTTAGAGGAAGCATCCTCTTGGCGCCAGGATGTTTGCGTCCTCTGGTCCCACAGGGGATCTTAAACCAGTGCTGTTTTGATCGCCTGCACCGGCCGATTTCAAACTCTCCGTTTCTCGTGCGGGCGGCCGTCCCAATTGGCATCGCTGCACAACGGCCTCCTCCCTGTATCACACATACACACACTGTAGCGTGATACAAAACCTTTATCAGCTCTACTTGGCAACTGGGGACATGCAAAGTGACTAAGGGCACAACGTAACAGACTTTCTTTTTTCTGCAAAAAAATGCTTCTTGCATCTTTATAATTATCCCCGCAGGGTCAAACTTAAGAACTAAACGAGTGACCAATGTAAGAAGAGCAACAAAGCCATTGATGAGGGTGATTGCGGCCTGACTGGTCTGTGTAATCAGTCGTTGAAATCCCAGCTATCTGTGGTGTCGTAATGAGAACGCAGCGGGGCTTTGACAGCGACAATCACACGTCAGAGTGTTTGTAAGGAGCTAATTAACAGCCCTTTTAAAGTCTGTGTACTCGCGCGACTCAATTGTTTATGAAAGAAACGCTTTCTGTCAGTCTGATCATCTGCTCTGATTGTCAGTCATCTCAGCGTCGGTTGTGAAATGACATCCGGGGAGGTTCTTCCAGGGTGAGGTGAGGGTGAGCAGGCTGAGTGCTGACTGGACTTCATAATCAATTGTTCATTTACACAAGGGTTCTTGAGGGACCTTTCGTTTAAGACTCATTCAGCTTTTGACTTCTCAGGATCTCATTAGTTCTCATTGGCAATGGCAGTCAGAAAATTCAGTTTTAGAAAAATGTTGCTGTGCAACACATTGCTAAGTGTTTCTGTCACTATGTCCTTCCCAGAGCAAATTTGAATGATCAGTGGTTGCTTTTGAAGAGAACACAGTAAAAGTAGAGCAAATAATGGATCATGACCCAGATCTGGAGAATTGGTTCAGTCTGGACTGCTAATCATTTCTCTTAAGTTAATATAACCACACTAATAAGGATCTGTCTGTCTGTCTATACTGTATCTATCTGTCTGTCAGTCAGTCAGTCAGTCAGTCAGTCATTGTGAACCAGATCTGGAGAACTAGTTTCATCCGGTATACTAATCAGGTTGCATAAATTAATATAATCTGTTTTGCTGTCTTGTATGTCTTTCTGTCTATCTATTGTTCGCTCATTCTATCTAACATTCTATCTATATCTGTCAAACTGTGACTTTCTGAGTTTCCTCTCTCTTCAAAAGCACCAGCCACCTCTGATTTACATAGGAATCACACTTTGTGGAAACAATATCATCACATTTTGTCTGCCGCTTGTTGATTCTGACACACACCTAATGGAAAAAAAAAACATGCTCTGAAAATCATGACAATGGCAATCAATAAAAGCAATCCAAGCTACCTAGGTTAACTTTGCAATTCATCCAGTAAGTAAAATAACTTTTTTTTTTGTGATATTTGCTTTAATGATGTTATTTATTTATCATTATCATTAAGAATTGATTTAATTTACAACTTTAAAATTTACATTGGTGTTAAATTGGTGGTATTGGGGGAGGCACATTCTCATTATAGAAAGCGTCTAATTGGACACATTTTTGCAGTGATTGTCAACTTTTAGGACTACACTATAATTATAACCTCAAAGCTAAATGTGAACTCAAAGCCACAAAACTCTAAATTTTGATTTCATGGGTTCTGTCAAAACATACACTGTTATTCATCTCTCTTTCTCTGTCTTTTAGGCATTTGATGCATTTATCTACATTTTCTTTGCACTGGAGATGGTGGTGAAGATGGTGGCTCTAGGGATCTTTGGCCATCGCTGTTATCTTGGCGATACTTGGAACAGACTGGACTTTTTCATCGTCATGGCAGGGTAAGGGTACTTGTGTTTTCTTTCAACCTTCCCTGATGTACCGTTCATTGTAGCTGCAGGTGAATCAGTGGCTATAGTGACCCTGAGTGGGTTTATTTTTCCGTCTGCATTCTGTGAACTGTATTAATGGACATTTCAATTCAGTTGTTCTGAGAAAATGGCTCATGTAAGAAATAAATGTTTAGATTGTGAAGTATCTCTAAAATACTTTAGTACCCCAGATACCTCCAGAATGCCCTTGATGGGCTTTTCATTTGTTCTGTTGTATGTCCAGGCCAAACCCTTCAGCTAACCCTTCAGTCTTTCAGATCACAGCTATGTCGAGTACAGGCATCCCACATGTATTTTGATGCTGTTTTCAAGATCTCCTAGTTTTTAGTGCCAAAAAGAGAAGTGAAAACTGCTAAAAGTGCTATGAGTATTCATTTACCAAACTTTTATGGATGTTTCTCTGAGGAGGACATCAAAACAGACAGGAGAAGCATTGGATCAACAAGACAGACCTGCTGGAGCGAGATAAACCTGTTGTAATTTGTTATATACACACATAGTCCCTCTCTGTCTCTATCCACACTAATTCACAGGAAATAAACACTCATAAGTTAAGAGGCTGAACAAATTGTAACACAGCCATAATGTGGTACAGGTTGTTAATTTTTTATTATATACTACCTTAATTGGCCATGAGCAATGCATCCCATAGCAATCTTTCTTTCGCTTCATAGAGCACATTAAGCTTTTCTTCTCTACTGTTGCATGTTAATTTGGTTGCACATTTAAGTGTGCATTTAAGTACAATAGGGTAGCAGGGTTTGTATCAGTGAGCAGCCCAACCCTGGGTTTGGCAGGATTCGCTGAGTGAAAGATTAGACTCATTAGAACATGATGGGCATTAATGTGGCCTGGCCTAATGACAGACATTAGTCTGTTCCATGCCTGTTTCCCTAGTATAAAACAACCCCGTGTCATATACACACATTGTTGTGAGTAATTTAGTGATTTTTGATAGATTCACACTTTTTTTTTTTCAAGGTGTATTTGTCATATTAATGTTTTTGGTTTCTAGCCTTGCCAGACTAGTTATACTGGTCTAATCTGATGGTTTTAAAGATATGTTGAGGGCTTGTTAGCTGGTCAGGTTAGAAGGCCAGCTGGTTGACCAGATAAGCACAAGCTTGGCAAGGCTGGGAGACCAGTTAAACTAGTTAAAATCAAGTGTTTTTTCCCCATATGGTTCAAGACACATATTTGTCTCTGCTTCCTACTATTTACCTTCTGAACTCAGGGCCAACAGCTAATTACTAAATTGCTTCAAAGTAGATTAGATTATCAAGGTATTTACATTGAGCGCTTGAGGGAAGGTATTGATGGAGGAAAGTACTGAGAAACACAGAATTTATTACTGTGTATTACTGAGCAAGAAAACCGCAGACAGCACGGGCATGTTTAATGTAATTCTCATTTTGTTAAGCATGATTTGATAGCAAACAGAAACTAAAAAAATACGCCTCTTGTATATTACAGTATGGTACAGATTAGTTTTGACTTCCTTGCTTATGTCTTAGGTGAATATGAACAAGTAGGGCAAAATAAAAAGATATCTGTGCATTAGACATCAGGGATGATGTAAACCAATCCTTTAAATTGCTCAGACATATCTTGGGGCATTTTAGTGTTGCACTGTTATGCTGTGTTCAGTTTTCTGTTGCATCCAGAGCTCAACTGTGAGGAAAAGAAAGTCAGGAGAGAGTCAAAGTCAGATTGGACATACTGTAGATAGGGGGACACACTGCAGGCAGACTCAAAGCACCTAGAGGCAGCGACATTAAGATAAATGCTTGATTTTACCAAGGAAATCAGGGGAACACGAAGAGATGAATGTACTGAAGTTGAATATTCCTTGACCATGTTTACATGCACATGTAAATTCAGATTACATGCGAACCTGATAAAGATATAACCCAATTCAACTAATATTTTGGTTTCCTGACCTACACCATTTAAAATTTGGGGGTCGGTAAGAGTTGTATTCATGCATTTATTTGATCATTACAATTTAAAATAACTGTTTTATATTTCACTTTTTTTTTTTTTTTATTTCTGTGATGTCAAAGTTGAATATTCAGCATCATTACTCCAGTCTTCAGTCTCACATGGTCCTTCAGAAGTCATTCTAATAATGATTTGCTGCTCAATAATTTTTATTTTATTTTTTTATAATGTTGAAAACAGTTGTGCTGCTTAATTTTTTTGTGGAATCTGTGATGCATTTTTTCTGGATTTTTGATGAATAGAAAATTTTAAATAATGTAAAAATGTAAAAGTTTACTGCAACTTTCGATCAATTTATTGTATCCTTGCTGAATAAAGGTATTAATTTCTTTCAAACAAAAATCTTAAAAAAAAAAAAAAAAATAGTTTACCAGTAGTGACTGTAGTTCGTCACACTCTACATGCAGTAATGTACTGTATTGTTTTTAACTTGTGTTGGACATCTTGTTGCATTATAACTCATAGCATTAAACTGTTTGTCAATTCACTTTTAAACTTTAAAACAATCAAGAGTGAAAAGCAAACTGACTAAGCTGCTTCCTCTCTCTTTAATAAGACACCTGCGCGTGCGTTTGTCTTTCACAGTTGTGACCCTTCTGGGTGCAATCATACAGAAACGTTCTCAAAGTAAGACCTAACGGTAAATTAATTTAAAAATGAAATCCAGATGGGGACATGTAACTAACATAAAGTCATTTGCACTTTTTGAATGGTGGAATTTAAAAAGCATCAGAGCTCAACAAGTATGAAATATCACCCGCGAGCAAATACAACACCATTAGTGCACATTTTAATTAGAACCTGCGACTTCCAGGTGATGAAGACATGTTTAACCAAGTAAAATCGAAACGTTTAAGTACCCCCTGAGGTACTCGCACACCTGGTTGGTAAACACTGGATTAGAACCCCTGTTACGTCAAGTCCTCTCCTGTGTGTGTGTGTTTTCTGTGTTTGTGTGATATTTTCTAGCCAACTCTTTGGCTAATCCTTCTGTTGTGTTGTGGGTGAAGTCAGTGAGGCTATCTCTAACTACACACCCAGATTACATGCCTCTCTCTCCCCATTTTCCCCATCCCTCTTTTTCTCTCTCACACACTGCCTCAGCTCAGATTGCCTTACTGCCTTTTTTAGTCGCTATCTCCCTCTCTCTGTTTTTTTTCTCTCTTCCGTCCCCACACCCACAGAAGAGTCATCTTTTTTGCAGTCTCATTTCACAAGATGCACACATCAACAGTACACACACACATATACACCCCACACATTAACACTCTAGAAGACTGACGGTACATGAAAGTAAGGGAGATGAATGAAGAGCAGGAAAAAGAGGCTGCAGCAAAACAGTGAACAATTAGAGAGAGGCTGCCCGTCGGCAGGTAGCTAATTACTCTCACAGACACACACTCTGATTGATGTGCACTGAAACAACCGAGTGCTCTCTCTCTCTCTCTCTCTCTCTCTCTCTCTCTCTCTCTCTTCCTTCTAAACCTCTGTTCAGGATTTGCCTGTTTATTTATGTCTCTCCCCACAATACATCACACATGCTGTGGCTTTTTTTTTTCTTTCTTTCTTTTCTTTGTCCATCCCTCCATTGCTTTGGCACGTTCCCTCACTGCTTGGCACAGCTTGGTTGATTTGTAATTCAATTATTCTGTTAAAGTTATACTAGAACCACCTGAGGGGCCTGACATATACACTCACCTAAAGGATTATTAGGAACACCATATTAATACTGTGTTTGACCCCCTTTCGCCTTCAGAATTGCCTTAATACGTGGCATTGATTCAACAAGGTGCTGAAAGCATTCTTTAGAAATGTTGGCCCATATTGATAGGATAACATCTTGCAGTTGATGGAGATTTGTGGGATGAACATCCAGGGCACGAAGCTCCCATTCCACCACATCCCAAAGATGCTCTATTGGGTTGAGATCTGGTGACTGTGGGGGCCATTTTAGTACAGTGAACTCATTGTCATGTTCAAGAAACCAATTTGAAATGATTCGAGCTTTGTGACATGGTGCATTATCCTGCTGGAAGTAGCCATCAGAGAATGGGTACATGGTGGTCATAAAGGGATGGACATGGTCAGAAACAATGCTCAGGTAGGCCGTGGCATTTAAACGATGCCCAATCACCTTTCTTTCCCATTCTGACATTCAGTTTGGAGTTCAGGAGATTGCCTTGACCAGGACCACACCCCTAAATGCATTGAAGCAACTGCCATGTGATTGGTTGATTAGATAATTGCATTCATGAGAAATTGAACAGGTGTTCCTAATAATCTTTTAGGTGAGTGTAGTATGACTATATTTGTTACGTTAGTAAAGACTTTCTGTCTGTCTGTCTATTCCTCTGTCTGTCTACTCATCTGCCTGTCAATCCATCCGTCTACACATCTGGCTGTACTTTCATTTGTATATACAATGTCTGGGCATTTTAGTTGTAGCCATTGAAAACGGTCACATTTCCGTCATGCTGCATAGTAGTTAAACCGATAATAATGATTATTTTGATCAAAATTATAATCGCACTGATTGTTGTCATTTGATACTTTTTTTTAATTACATTTCATCAGGATTATTGCACTTTCATCCTATAAGCGTGAATCAATAGAATGTCGACTCATACTCTTGGTTTATTTATCATCTAGTGTAATGATATATTATTGGCTATTTATTATATCAACACATTCTCTGTTTACATTATGAAACCTGGTAAAACAAGAAACGTCTCTCACATAGTAAAATCTCTCTCTCTCAAGTAAAATTCCTAATAGTAATTCCAATAATTACAAATTACATTCATGCTTTTTCTAATTTTAAACAACAGAAAAAAAACGGGGGAAAAAAAAGCCAACAACTTTATATTGCCACACAGAGGTTGCATATAAGATTTTTTTAGCAACCACAATCACAAACAATATTGAAATCCATGTTTGGATTTATTCAAATTAATTACTGAGGAGGTTTGATCACAAATTTAGTCGCAGCAAACAGCGCAAGCGGCTCATGAAAGAACCCAGACTGGGTGAATGAAACTTTCATTTAAGCAGAATAACTCAACTGGAGATCACTAAACTCCGGCTTACTTGTTTGTTGGTGTTTTCAGATCATTGGCGCTTCTTCTGCAGTGTAAAGAGAGCACTTGCACAGATTGTAAAGATTAAGTAGGCTAAAACACTGGGCAGAAAATGTATCCTTTTAACAGAAAAAGTTCTGATTGGGGATTTAAATCTGGCAAGCTCATAGTAGAAGCTTGTACAGACAAGTCTGTAATGTTTTGTCTCTCTTTTTCAGCAAAAATAGAGATTTTGGTAAAGTTTTTTATTTTTTAACTGCATTTTAGTCTGCTTTTTCGTCAACAATATTGCATGTTGATATAGTCACAGTTATTGTTTAATGACCTTATTGTCGTCTCATCATCATCTCGTTTTAGTCATGGGGAAAGCATTTTTTGTCAGATTTTGTCATGAAATTAACACTAGTTAGCACTTATTGATTTTATACCCTGCTGTGGGTTTCATTTGAATGCAAACTATACAAGGGAGAGACTGCTTCTATAAAAATGTTTTATGCAGAAAGGCTCCCTGCCTGCAGGTTTAATCTCGCCAAGTGTAAAAGGAAAGGGATAAACTCATATGGTTTATGTATGTCTGTCAATTTGCATGTGTCTGTGGTGGTTAATTTGTCCAAATGTAGCTTGTTCAGTTCTCTCATGTCCCTCTGTTGAAGATATCCTGTAGGCATCATGATGCCTTTCAGGGTCGGACCCTTTTGCCATTAAAGCGTGTTTGTGTAAATGGTGTTAATGTCAGTGTGTTTGTAGAGGGGAGAGATCCTGCTCTCTCGGGTATTCTCACTCTATATGACATTTCAATCGCCAGTCTGACATTTCAACTGATTCTACACTGCAAAAAAAAAAAAAAAGGAAAAAAGCTCTGCTGATATTTTTGGATCATCCTACCTGGTCAGTCTGACTTCTGCCTGAATGTTTGCCTTGAGTGCAAGTGTGTACTTGTGCCTCTGAGCGTGTGTGTGTGTGTTCACCCAAAGCTTGCATTTATGCATCTAAATAGAGCCGTTTATTTCATTCGTAATCAGGAACACTGTGAAGAACTCTACTTAAAGTGCTACAATGTTGTCCAATTATACACCCGTCTCATTGGCTTCACTCTGAAACAAAATAACTTGTCGTGTACTGTTCTTCACTTAGCTGTCCAATCCCTTCTCTGATCCTCTATTCTAATCAGCTTTCTTTGCATGAATGAATAATGTATGTATGCTAATGAGATGGCCAGCTGCTGTATGTGATTAGCAGGTGTTTATTGAGTGATGGACGGAGCACCTAAGGCTCTGCTTCCCTCAGCAGGCCCGGGCGTGAATAAGTAAAGATGTTATGGAAATTCAAAATGAAAGAGAAGAAATATATATTTTTTTCTACTAGACTGAAATTGAATGAGATGTTCAGAATGAGTGGATGCCTTCATGGATACCACTGTTACAGCAGTATCACTATTGCCAGTGGAAAACATTTTATGGGGGTACTGTATTTAGCATAGTATGTACGATAGTAGATATTTCCAAATAGCTTGAGGTACTCGACCTGAACTTGTTTGTGTAGATGCGCTTGTGGCTCATACTAAACCATGTATTATTTGAGTTGAGTGCAAGAAGCCGCTCACACAGGATGCTAGACAGAGCACAATGGGGTGGAACAGAACACAGGGATCTCGAGGATCTTATATATTTACATTTATACATTTGGCTGATGCTTTTATCCAAAGCAACTTACAGTGCATTTTAAAGTATACATTTTTTTATCACTGTGTCCTTTGGGAAGCAAACCTGTGACCTTGGTGTTGCTAGCACCATTCCTTAAAAGTTGGGCACCCAAAACTACACCAATATTCTGTTTAATGTCAGTCCTGGTCACACGTTCTCACATAATGAAAGTCAGAGAAGCCTAAATGGTGTAAAAGCGTCATAAAAGTTGTCCATGTGTTATATTCCAGGCTTTAAATATATATGATAGCTTTGTATGAAAAACAGACCAAAATTTATAGAAATTAGCCTAATTTACCGAACAACAGATTAATTTGCACCAAAATGTTGTATTTGATTTTAAATGTGTAGTTTGATTGGACACATAACTTTTGACATCAACAAATCATATATAAGTATATTTTGCTAACCAAACTATGCATGATTATATACTTAATTGCATTTATTATTTTACATTTTTGTATTTTTAATACAAAACTATTAACAGTCATTTTGGTCATTTTTAAATAAAGCTGGAATAAAACACTATTTAACATAAATAGTATATTAATAATATAAAAATTAGACGAGAAACTCAATAAAAATGAAAATGAGAAATGTTGCCTTGACAACCAACTGAAATTAATACGTTTCAGTGGAAGTATTAAAATTACAATAATTTAAAAGCAAATTAAATCTAAATAGAAACAAAAAACATAATATATTACAAAAAAGCTAATTTAAAATATTAATGAATACTATAATAATATATAAATAATACTACTGCTCTTGACCCACCAAAAGCACTGATTTTGGTGGGTCAAGAGAGAGACCCACCAGTGGGAGGGAGAAAAAGTCAGTGACGAGTACACATCAAACTTAGGAGTTTTCCTGAAGCCATGTTGGTCTCAAGCTTTTCAATAATTCATGATAGACATGCAGAGAATTCTAGAGAGACAGAGAGGGATGGAGAGAGAAGAGTGTGTATCTGTGTGTATCTTAACATAGGCTGGGCTCTGGCCGAATATGCGTTTCAGGCGGTACATTGAGGTAGGAAGGCATCAAGGCCTCTCAATGTTTGCATAACATTCACTTCTACTGATATGAAGGCAGAATAGAGCTATTCTTTGCTGTCTATGATATCCCACAATCCTGTATGTGTTGTCCAGTGCTTTGTAGAAAGAATAAAACAGCAGCTTACGGAGTGGTTAAAAGCCAAGTGGTTTAAAAAACTTACATTTCAAATTAAGATTAGCTTTTATGGAGAAATAACCATTGTTATATTTCAATATTTATTTGGTTATCTCTAAAGCTCACTCAAATTAGTTTTCAGTATGTCATTAGACATGACATTATGGTGTTTTAGAAGGTCTTCATGCTAGTTCTGTCTGTTTAGTCATGGACTGACTGGGCAGTAAAGCTGCTGCCTTCAGGTTTGAACAGTTCAGAGTTGTGAGAGTTTTATTGTGAGGGTTTCCTCTTGTTAACATGTTTTTAAAGGTGCTGGGTAGTATAGTCCTAGAGTGTCTGAACTGGTGACCCAAAAAGTTCATGGGCCGATCTTCAGGGTAGCCTTATAACTTAAACTCTGGTTTCTCCAGGCTCGTTGTCCCTATAGCTGTACAACAGATCAGCTAATAAAAAAGAAAGAAAAAAAAAAAGTATGAACTAAGAATAACTAAAGTTTAGTCCACTCTTTGTGCATGCAGTGAATACAAACATGTCAAGGCTATTTGTGTGTCCCACAACAGTGTTAGTACAGAATCCACACACCATTCATATAATAAACAGTTCTTAACATCCCCTTTTACATGCATGTTTGTTTATTAAATATTTTGTAATAATGCAGTCAGTTACCAATAAGTATTTAATGCTCTCAGGTTTTCCATTTCAATCAATTCTGCAAAATCCGGTGTTGCAGTGGGTAGCTTCACCCACACTGAAAATCCATTGGACTTAAATGCTACTCCTCCTTTGATCTAAATGCATATATCAAACATGGATGTATAGAGATTAATTGTGGGTTTGCAGCCTATTATTTGAATACATTTTAAATGTTTTCTATTATGATACAGCCAGTTAAATCAAGGCTTTTTAATATTTTGATTTTGAAGCATGACTTGGATTATGATTGTTTTGATTAATTGTGGAAGTTTTGAAAAATGAAATGATCATTTCCTCAAGTTCCACAAGAAGAGCCATAAAAAGCATCTTATCTGGTGAGACATCATAGAAATCATGGAATCATCTTAGAATTACAGTATTCAGCTGCATTGTATTGGGAAAGCGCACAAGTGATGCTGATTTACTGTGATTTTCTTGCATCACACAGCATTTTTACTTTGACTGTGGACAAAAGAAAATTGCTTGTCACTGGAATCTTGTCTCATCATGCATGCCTATGACATATGTTAGATTTGTAATGAGAGAACTTTTGCCTATTTTTATGAGGATTTGCATGGGTATAATGAAACATTATGCTCTGGAATTTATTATTGTTAAGGAGTATGTCTGTCACTGCTTGAGCCACACACAACCGTGAGCCACACAAGCAGCCGCAGTGGTGTGTGTGTGTGGCAGCATCCCACTACTTTTCAAGTGCTGACACCGCTGTCAGTCAGACAGTAATTGACATAATGGGATTGTCAAGCTCTACAACAGCAATGGAGTCGATTGTTCAACTGTGGTAGTACTACGAAGGAACACAGTCCATGTCCTTGTTCTCTCTCTCTCTCTCTCTCTCTCTCTCTCTCTCTCTCTCTCTCTCTCTCTCTCTCTCTCTCTCTCTCACTCACTCACTCACTCACTCACTCTCTTGCTTTCTGACCTGTCTCCAGTTTAGAATTAGTAACTCTTTTCCCTTAAGCCAAGTCTTTTGGATAAATCCATGCCTCTAGGGTTATGAATATCCCATAAGCCCTTTGTACAACTTTTATTAACATCCAGTCTCATTGGTACAGTCATAATGATTGGTTACTTTTCTAATCAAGGCACAGCATGTCCGCACCTGCCTGCCGAAATGCAGCGCTTGCAACCAGATGTTTAGTCTCCATTGAATATTTTAATTAGCACTTTGTTTCTAGTCACCGGTGGGTTGTAAACTGGAATTCACTTTAGTGGTAATCTTTACAGGTTTATTTTGTTTGTTTGCTTATGTCATATTCATTAAGTTTTTATATTTTATTTTGACAAAAATACAATGTTAATAAAGTGAAAAATTAAACCAAATATTCAGTCTTGATATATGTATCAACATTTTATAAAAACATTTCAAAACTTTTGTAGACCCAAAAATAATGATACTGAAAACTGTAATTCGTTAACTTGTGTATTCACGTCAATGCTTGTAAACTTATATTTATGTTTATGATTTGTCCTATGATATGATTTGGGTGAGTTTAGCTCTGGTGTTCATTCACTGATTCTAGTGAATATGAGTCTGATACTGCTCCATTGAGCTGTGATTATGGGCGTGTTTCAACTGAACCAGGAAAGAAAATCAATTGGATAGACCTACAACCAATCAGAGCAACGGAGTAAGTGGCGTATGTTGAGTGATGCATAGTTGTCAACAGAACTCAACTGCATGCACGCTGGAAGAAGTAGAAGAAGAAGATGATGAGTGTAAACAAATGATCTTTGCCGGTGTTGTAAAAAGAATTTAAGGATACACAGAGTACTTACCAACACGATCATCTTTTTTGAGAGAAACAGTAAAGGTGAATGCATATACTAACAAGTTCTCCGTTTAGGATTAGAACAAATTCAACTCAAGCGCTCTTTGGTGACGTGGATGATTGCGTTACATTATCTGTCCATCATCGTATAAAGACAACTTGTTGATACTTGATATACAACTTGATATACAACTTGTCTTTATACGTTATAAATCCGCCCCGACAATTTGATTGGTCCGAACAGCTCTGGTTTGAGCATAGTTGCTCCACAACGGATCAAGCCAAGACCGAACTTTGCGACCTCAAAAGTGTGTGGGGGGGCTAAGTTCGGCTGGCATCCAGGCTATACAATAACATAACTACCTGTTTAAATCCACATTGTAGATTTTTCCCTCAAATCAGTGTGGAAACGGCATTTGCAGATTCCATATGGGCCCGCAGATCATTCCCGTTAAAGTAAACACTACTAAATGGTTTAATTACATGCATGTGAGAAGGGTTTTGGCAGCGGAGCAGCTCTAGAGAGCTGTGGAGTATTTCTCGCTGTGTGGTTATGTAGACATGTTGAATGTGTGACTCCCTGTGCCGATGCTATGAGATGCTGTCATTATATTCTCAGTGGCCGGTGTGACTCATTCGTCCTGTTCTGTGACTCAGCTCTCATCGCAAATGCCTCCCATTGAAAAACATCTCTTGGAGATGGAGGTCAAAGGGAGGCTGGCGAGATTGGTGACATCACAGGAGGTGCGCCTGCTTTAAGATGGTCCTCACTTGGGTGGGAATAAAGTGTGTGTGTGTGTGTGTGTGTGTGTGTGTGTGTGTGTGTGTGTGTGTGTGTGTGTGTGTGTGTGTGTGTGTGTGTGTGTGTGTGTGTGTGTGTGTGTGTGTGTGTGTGTGTGTGTGTCTGCTGTTGGTAGCACAACAGCATCTAGATTTGTTCGCTGTGATGAACCATGCAGATATTAAATGGGAGATCAACAGCAGATAATGTCTGGTTCTGTCTGGGAAAAGAAACCCTCTGGCCTCTATTTTCAAACACACCATCCCACAGGGCCGTTTGATGCAGAGAGCAGTCAGTAGCTATTCCAAACAGAGCTGCTCTCACAGAGGCGAGAGAGATGAACCCCACCACTTCAGTCCCTGACATAGTACACATGGTCAGATCAAGATGAACAGCGTTGTGCTTTGGTTTGGGTTGCATTAGAATGGTCTATTGTGTGTGTGTGTGTGTGTGTGTGTGTGTGTGTGTGTGTGTGTGTGTGTGTGTGTGTGTGTGTGTGAGAGAGAGAGAGAGAGAGTTAGAGTGATGAATAGAGGTGTCTGATTGTGGTGTGGTCTATATGAAAATCCTGCTCGCCTACATTGGCTGTTACCTGGTGCTGAGGATGGAAGCAATACCAAATTTCTTTGGATTGCTAATGAGCCACAGGACAAAACAAAACACATGGGATGAGTTGATATACATACACTACCGTTCAAAGGTTTTGGGTCAGTAAGATTTTTTTTAAAGGAATCTCTTGTGCTCACTAAGGCTGTACTTTTTTGGAAAAAATACAGAAAACAGTAATATTGTGAAAAATTACAATTTAAAATAACAGTTTTCTGTTTGAATTATTATTCAGTGTCACATGATCCCAAAATCATTCTAATGCTAATGTGCTGCTCAAGAAAAAATTTTTGGGATTATTTGATGAATAGAAAATTAAAGTAATAAAAATAGTAAATTTTAGTAAAAATATAATTCAAATAGTAAAAACATATAAATGTTTTACTGTCATTTTGATCAATTCAATGTGTCCTTGCTGACTAAAAGTATGAATTCCTTTCTTTCAAAAAGAAAATCTTACTGGCCCTAAACTTTTATAAATTAAGTGTTTGGATTTACAGTGGATCCGGAAAGTATTCACAGCGCTTCACTTTTTCCACATTTTGTTATGTTACAACTTTATTTCAAAATGGATTCAATTAATTTTTTTCCTCAAAATTCTGCAAACAATACCCCATAATGACAGCGTTAAAGAAGTTTGTTTGAAATCTTTGCAAATTTATAAAAAAAAAAAAACGAAGAAAAATCACATGTACATAAGTGAATACTTCTTAGCCTTTGCTCAATACTTTGTTGAAGCACCTTTGGCACCAATTACAGCCTCAGGTCTTTTCAAGTATGATGCTACAAGCTTGGCACACCTATTTTTGGGCAGTTTTTGGGTCCATTCTTCTTTGCAGAACCTCTCAAGCTCTATCAGAGATGTGCAATCGGGTCAAGTCTGGGCTCTGGCTGGGCCACACAAGGATATTCACAGAGTTGTCCTGTAGCCACTTCTTTTGTTATCTTGGCTGTGCTTAGGGTCGTTGTCCTGTTGGAAGATGAACCTTCACCCCAGTCTGAGGTCCAGAGCACTCTGGAGAAGGTTTTCATCAAGGATGTCTCTGTACATTGCTGCATTCATCTTTCCCTCGATCCTGACTAGTCTCCCAGTTCCTGCTGCTAAAAAAACATCCCCACAGCATGATGCTGCCACCACCATGCTTCACTGCAAGGATGGTATTAGCCAGGTGATGAGCGGTGCCTGGTTTCCTCCAGACATGATGTTTGCCATTCAGGCCAAAGAGTTCAATCTTTGTTTCATCAGAACAGAGAATTTTGTTTATCACGGTCTCAGAATCCTTCAGTTGCCTTTTGGCACACTCCATGCAGGCTTTCATGTGCCTTTTACTGAGGAGTGGCTTCCATCTGGCCTGATTGGTGGAGTGCTGCAGACATGGTTGTTCTTCTGGAAGGTTCTCTTCTCTCCACAGAGAAACACTGGAGCTCTGTCAGAGTGACCATCGGGTTCTTGGTCACCTGCCTGACTAAGGCCCTTTTCCCCCGATCGCTCATTTTGCTCTAGGAAGAGTCTTGATGGTTCCAAACTTCTTCCACTTACGGATGATGGAGGCCACTGTGCTCAGTGGGACTTTTAATGCTGCAGATTTTTTTCTAGACCCTTCCCCAGATCTGTGCCTCGATACAATCCTGCCTCATGGTTTTGGTTTGTGCTCTGACATGCACTGTTAACTGTGGGACCTTATATAGACAGGTGCGTGCCTTTCTAAATCATGCCCAGTCAACTGAATTTACCATAGGTGGACTCCAATCAAATGGCAGAAACATCTCAAGGATGATCCGATTGAATCCATTTTAGAATAAGGCTGTAACATAACAAAATTTGGAAAACGTGAAGCGCTGTGAATACTTTCCGGATGCACTGTGTATGCATTATATAATAAACAAAACAAATTATAACATAAAATGCCTGATGAATATTAGGTCACTAATAGAATAATAAAATGTTTAACACTGATCAATGTGTACAGACCGTCAGATTTTTCCACTCAAATTGTTATGACATAATGTTTTATGAAAAAAATGAAAGTACATGCCATCTAGAAGGTTAAAACCCCTCTAAAACTATAGACCAGTCTGACCAGCTAAGTAAGTAATGAAAAGGGTGGCAGAAGCCAGTGTTGATGTCAAGACCTAGTCATTCAAGGCAGAGTCAAGACTAAGTCCAGATAAGGATCGCGTTCCACATTTTCATTGGACTTGTCATGGACTCGAGAACATGTGGACTCAGTCTTGACACAGACTCGACCCTCTTCTGGTATCTGTCTTGACTTGGTTTTTAATGAGCTGGTCTCATCTACAACACTGGCAGAAACAACACTGTTTACACTTACAGTAATTTTCTGTATGTTTGTGTTTCTCAGGATGGTGGAATACTCCCTTGATCTCCAGAACATCAACTTCTCCGCCATCAGAACAGTGCGTGTACTCAGACCTCTCAAAGCCATCAACAGAGTACCCAGTGAGTAAACAACACACATACACTTTCTCCCAAAAATCTGTGATCTGCAAACCTGGTGTTACACATGCTCCGATTCATTGTGTGTTAGATTTTTCTGGTGTTAATGCCAAGCCTCAAAAGCATCCTCATGTGTCAGCTTCAACCCATGTCCTATCAAAGCCACGGTAGCATGCATTGTGTAGCTTTGTGTTTGGCATGGAGGTCTTCCAGAGCAGCAAAGCTGGAATGAATCAAAGAGGATTTCAGAGTTATTACTTCCCTGCCACCACCATTAGCATAGCTAGATTAATCCCCTCCTGTAATTGGGTAGAAAAACAGTTGTCCTTGAACAAATACCATAATTCATATTCCTCTGCTTCACGTTCAGACCCATTCAAAAACTTGTGGCCTTTTTTTTTTTGAGCTTCCATAAGAAGCCCAGGATTTATCAATATTTCAGTGCCCATGGCCATGGTGTAGCGCATGAAATATAAATGCTAACTGAATTAGCTCACATTTGATTTTGCTGCTCGAAGTCTTGATGAAGAGATAGCGAGTGTTCAAGGGGAGGGTTTCAGGAAATGTTTGTAGAATGTAGGTCTTTGTGTGTCTGGAAATAAAGACACACATAAACACAATGCATAAACACAGTTGCACACTCTCCCTCATGCATGTAGGCATGCATAATCGAATTAAGCGTAGCATGTCAAATTATAGCAAGGTTTTATGCAAGGCTAGTTTGTTAAAAATTAACAATCAGTCATCATTTACTCATCCTCGTGTCATTCCAAACCTGTATTGTTTTTTATCATTTTCTGTGAATGTGCAACATTTTAGCAAAATGTTTGCAAACCTGAGAATTTCAGGGAATTTTAAAAATCCAATGCCAAGAAAAGTCATGGAAATTTCTAAAATGATTATACTCTACCGTTCGAAAGTCAGTAAGATTTTTATTTAATACCTTTATTCTGCAATTAACGTTAATGATTGAAAAGATTCCTATTTCAAATAAGGCAGCGGCTATTTACACTGTGTAAATAGCAACTAGATTCTATTTACACTAAGTGAAAATAACATATTTTCTTAGCGATAATTGCTATTTGCACTGAGTGTAATTAATGATAGATGCGATTTACACCAAGTATAAATAGCAACTAGATTCTATTTACACAAAGTGAAAATAACATATTTTCTTAGCGATAATTGCTATTTACACTGAGTGTAATTAATGATAGATGCAATTTACACCAAGTATAAATAGCAACTAAATTCTATTTACACTAAGTGAAAATAACATATTTTCTTAGTGATAGATGATATTTACAATAAGTGCAAATAGCTGTAGATGCTGTTTATTAAGTGAAATAACATACTAAGGAAAATAGTAATATATTCTATTTACACCATGTAAAAGTATCAGTTCTTTGCAATATGTGTAAATAGTAATTTCATGCTATTTATACTTCATTTTGACATAGCCATACTGTTTGCACCTCAGTATTGTTGTACACTAACAGGATGCAATAATAGCATAGAGTGTAAATGATTGTAGTTATAAAAATTATTGGTTACACTTTATTTTGATGGTCCCTTTTGAACATTCTGCTGACTAGAAGTAACATTGCACTTACATGTTTACTAACTCTCATTAGAGTGTTAGTAGAGTATTAGTAGACTGGTAGAGTTAGGGTTAGAATAAGTTGACAAGTAGTTGCAAAGTTACTTATAGTCAGTAGAATGTCTTTTGGAGGACCATCACAATAAAGAGTTAGCAGATATTAGGCAGACAGTCTACTAATACTCTAATGAGAGTTAGTTGACATGTAGTAGCAAAGTTACTTATAGTCAAAAGAATGTTCAAAAGGGACCATCAAAATAAAGTGCTACCAAATTACTAAATGGATGTCGCCTTAATGGGACAATAAAATCCTTCCATACACCTACCCCTAACCCTACCCAATAAATACTTTCATTATTATTAAACATTTCGTTAGGCAATTTATTTCCACTTTTACAACATTTTCTTATTTTTTATTGAAAGTAAATGCCTTTCCGATGTGATATGTGGTGGGAAAAGGGAGAAGAGCGAGCTCGGCAAAAGGCGGATTCGAACCCGGGTTGATCGTGGCAAAACCTTGTTCCACAAGCCTTACACTCTACTGACTATGCCACTGAACACGTTGAAATGTGCAGCCTTTTTAAATTTTGTTAGGCCCAACCAGGCATTGTTAGGCGGAGCTAGTGCGAATAGCACTTGCCAACAAGGCACGCTATTTGCACTTGGTGTTAATAGACACTCCGTTCTTTTTAACTTTTTATTCATCAAAGAATCCTGAAAAAAAGTATCACAGTTTCCACAAAAATATTTAGCAGCACAACCAATTTCAACATTGATAATAAGAAATTAAAAATATATTCAAATAGAACATAATAGAAAATATATGCACATTCTTCTCTCCTCCTGTTGTTGTTTTTTTTAACTTTGATTGCCTTTTCTGTGAGCAGTCAAAGACACAATTCATTTGTCAATCCAGAGGTCCAGATATTAACTAGTCACTTCACCTCTCCACATTGATGTTTATAACATGTTTAGTGTTTCCACACACCACACCAGTGTGTTAATGTGTTCCATCAGTGTTGTGTTCCTCCCCTGTCGTGTTTCCCCCAACCCCACACACTGTGGTAATCACATGCTGCTGTTCTCCAATCAGAACGGACACACACCCTTCATTCAATCCCAGCAGTGCTTCACACAAACACACAATCACTGATCCCCCTGTTGCAGAAGAAAACACACAAAGTTTTATGATGACAAACTTTCAAGAGTCACAACAGGGTGGACAATCATAGTAACACAAATTGTTATTTGCAAATAAAATTACAAAAAGTACAAATGACTGGATGATGTAAAAATAACCTGAGAGTGGCAATGTCATTAACTTCCGCAATGTGACAAATTTGTGTAATCAGTGAAAAACTGAACATTGATTTTATGACATTTTTGCTCCGTAATATTATGAGGTAGTGTCAGAAGCAGGAAAGGTTATTACATTTGATGAAATGATACGAAAATAAACTTTTTGTAGAAAAATGAATATCACAGGGTTGTTAATCTTTCGTATCATAATCATTTTCTGTGTTTGTGTAGGTATGCGTATCCTGGTGAACCTGCTGCTGGACACTCTACCCATGCTGGGAAATGTGCTTCTGCTCTGTTTCTTTGTGTTCTTCATTTTTGGCATCATTGGAGTGCAGCTGTGGGCTGGACTATTAAGAAATCGCTGTTACCCAGAGGAGAACTTCACCCTGTGAGTACCAAAAGAGGAGGGCTGGTGTGCTAGAGAGAGAGAGAGACAGAGAGAGACAGAGACTGAATGTACAGTTCCAATGTAGATTTAATTGCAAAAATAGGCACAGAATCCAAACTGTGGGTTTATTTGGATTACAGTTTAGGTTTACAAGGATAAAAAGATTGAATTTAGGAGGCCGGATCTTCTGAAAGATGCATTTCAGAGTGCCTGATCACTCCATCATTGGATTGGACTTGTATTTCAAATGTCCTCTCTTTCTAAGAAGGGATACTTGATGTGATCAATGGATATTTTGGGATCACGTGGACATTGGAGGCCAAAAAACAAATGATTCATTCAATTCCATGTTAACCCTGTCGTATGTTCTCTGATTTTTTTCAAAAAGTTTTTGAGATGTAAACTAGTATTTCTTCTCACTTGTATCCTATCTTTTTGTTTTTACTGTCTACCTGCCACTAAAAATGCAAATGAGGTTCCACCCAGTCGATGGCTCCAGTTGATTAAAACTCAGATTGGCGTCCATATTCATGAGTGGGTGTCTGCCTGAGGTTACCGTGCCAACCGTGGTCTGCCTGCCTCTCGCTGCTGTGTGATTGGATTTGAAAGGACTCACAGTGCATGGCAGTGTGCGAGACACCCTGTGCGTTTGTTTGTACGCGTGTGTGTAGGATAAAGAAGCGCATGTCTGAGTTTACACATCAGCTGAGGTCTGATTGTCGTTTATTGTCTTGCAGCAAGTATATTTACGGGCTGGCACTACAGTCAGAGGATGATGAAGTGTTTTGAAACGAGAGTCTATCATAGTCTCTTGAGAGAATGCCTGACTTCTGTTTTGTACATTCTCTGCAGTCTTTATAAAATGTGCATTCTCCTTCCCTTTTGAGGGGAAAAATTAGTTGTTTTTATGGGGTTTGAAAGAACAAATACTACACTGATTTATTTTAATGTATCATAAAAGTAATTCCTTTATATAAGGATTTTTTTTTTTTTTTATATAGCTATCGCAGACGTTTACTGCAAATGTTAGATCAGAATAACTCATATTTTTATTTGGCTTCAAACATAACGTAACCATAACAATGTAAGCATACCAACAGTTAGCTGCTGGAGCACTCTCCGATTATCGAAACTTATGTACCATAATTTATTACTTCATAGTTTTACATATACGCAAGTATATAAAAGAAACAGCTTAAAAGACGCTATAAGCATTTTCAGCCATTTTGTTAATTATATAGCCATTTTAATCACATTCCCTCTCAGCAAACCCAAGGATAAGGCAGTTGCTTGCATTTTATTTGTGGTGGAGTGCGGTATAAGCGGATGGAGAGGTCTGACACGCGTCTCCAGAAGGAATTTTCATTTGTATCAGGAAGATTTGACTTATAATATTTGGATTAAAAATGAATAGTCAAAAAAAAAAAATGCATGCATGGATGAATCGTTTATAATAAATTAATAACATGCATTTAAAAAATAGAGTGAGTTTTCATTTCATGCCGACTTTAAGACCATCAGCGTTAACTAAGATAGAGGCACCAAAAATACAGTTTAGATTGCTTAAGTTGAACCTTTGAAAATTACTCCAAACAAAGAAATTGCTTTAATGATTGAATGTATTGTTAGTAGATTATTCACAAAATCATGTTTAATTTAAAATAAGTAATCTGACTATACATTGTCTTTACATAAAGACTTCAGACCTACAGTACCGTTCAAAATGTTTAGAACTGTGTTTAAAAATAAAAAAAAGTCTCTTCTGCTCACTAAGGTTGGATTTATTTGATCCAAAATAGTAAAAACAGTAATATTGTGAAATATTTTTGGTGGGGCCACCCTCCCGTGGGCTCACTACCTGCAGGAGGGATCATATGGGGCCGGTGCATAGTGGATTGGGCGACAGTCAAGGCTAGGCCCCCGACAACCCGATCTCTGGACACGGAAACTGGCTTTAGGGACGTGGAATGTCACCTCGCTGGCAGGGAAGGAGCCTGAGCTTGTGCGGGAGGTTGAGAGGTACCGGCTAGAGATAGTCGGGCTCACCTCCACGCACAGCTTGAGCTCTGGAACCACACTTCTTGAGAGAGGCTGGACTCTCTACCACTCTGGAGTTGCCCATGGTAAGAGGCGGCGGGCTGGAGTGGGTTTGCTTATAGCCCCCCAGCTCAGCTGCCATGTGTTGGAGTTCAACCCGGTGAATGAGAGGGTCGCTTCCCTGCGCCTTTGGGTAGGGGATAGGTCTCTCACTGTCATATGTGCCTACGGGCCGAACGGCAGTGCAGAGTACCCGGCCCTCATGGGGTCTCTGGGAGGGGTGCTGGAAAGTGCTCCAACTGGAGACTCCATCGTTCTACTGGGGGACTTCAGTGCACACGTGGGCAGTGACAGTGACACCTGGAGGGGCATGATTGGGAGGAACAGCCCCCCTGATCTGAACCCGAGCGGTGTTCTGTTATTGGATTTCTGTCACGGCTTGTCCATAACAAACACCATGTTCAAGCATAAGGGTGTCCATCAGTGCACTTGGCACCAGGACACCCTAGACCAGAGGTCGATGATCGACTTTGTGGTCGTCTCATCTGACCTCCGGCCGTATGTTTTGGACACTCGGGTGAAGAGAGGGGTAGAGCTGTCAACTGATCACCATCTGGTGGTGAGTTGGATCCGATGGCGGGGGAGGAAGCTAGACAGACTCGGGAGACCCAAACGTGCTGTAAGGGTCTGTTGGGAATGTTTAGCCGAGCCCCCTGTCAGAGAGATCTTCAACTCCCACCTCCGACGGAGCTTCGATCGGATCCCGAGGGAGTCTGGAGATATTGAGTCCGAGTGGACCATGTCCTCCACCTCCATTGTCGACGCAGCTGCTCGGAGCTGTGGCCGTAAGGTCTCCGGTGCCTGTCGAGGCAGAAATCCCAGAACCTGGTGGTGGACACTGGAAGTAAGGGATGCCGTCAAGCTGAAGAAGGAGTCCTATCAGGCCTGGTTGGCTTGTAGGACTCCTGAGGCAGCTAACAGGTACAGGCAGACCAAGCGGACCTGGGCCTGGGAGGAGTTCGGTGAGGCCTTGGAGAAAGACTATCAGTTGGCCTCAAAGAGATTCTGGCAAACCGTTCGCCGCCTCAGGAGGGGGAAGCAGTGCCCTACCAACACTGTTTACAGTGGAGATGGGCAGCTGCTGACCTCAACTGGGGATATCGTCGGACGGTGGAAGGAATACTTCGAGGATCTCCTCAATCCCACCAACATGTCTTCCATTGAGGAAGCAGTGGCTGAGGGCTCAGAGGTGGATTCGTCCATCACCCGGGCTGAAGTCATCGAGGTAGTTAAAAAGCTCCTTGGTGGCAAGGCACCAGGGGTCGATGAGATCCGCCCTGAGTACCTCAAGTCTCTGGATGTTGTGGGGCTGTCTTGGCTGACACGCCTCTGCAACATCGCGTAGCGGTTGGGGACAGTGCCCCTGGACTGGCAGACCGGGGTGGTGGTCCCTCTTTTCAAGAATGGGTACCGGAGAGTGTGTTCCAACTACAGGCAGTTCCCTCTTGCCTAAATGACTATCGTCCAGTGGCTCTCACGTCTATAGTCATGAAGGTCTTTGAGAGACTCATTAAAAACACCATTTGCGCCTTCATTCCTGACACTTTGGACCCTCTTCAGTTTGCCTATCGTCCCAATAGATCGACTGAAGATGCCATCTCTCATGTCCTCCACTCCTCCCTCACTCACATCGACAGCAAAAGTGGGAACTACGTAAGACTGCTATTTATTGACTATAGCTCAGCCTTTAACACCATAGTTCCCACCAAGCTAACCTCCAAACTCCTGGATCTCGGCCTGAATCCTTCTCTCTGCCACTGGATTGAGGACTTCCTCACTGGCAGGCCTCAGGTGGTGAGAATAGGCCAGTCCACCTCCACCTCCATCACCCTGAGTGTGGGAGCTCCACAGGGCTGTGTCCTGAGCCCCTGCTCTACTCTCTCTACACGCATGACTGTTTGTCCACACACAGCTCCACCTCTATCATCAAATTTGCTGATGATACTGTTGTCCTGGGCCTCATTTCCAACAACAATGAGACGGCATACTTGGACGAGGTGGAGCATCTAACATCATGGTGCCAGGACAACTGTCTCTCTCTGAATGTTGGCAAGACCAAAGAAATGATTGTGGACTTCAGGAAGAGACAGCAACGGACATACTCCCCCTCATGATCAGCGGGTCACCAGTAGAGAGAGTGAGCAGCTTCAAGTACCTGGGAGTAAACATCTCCGAGGACCTGACCTGGACTGCTCACATTCAGACACAGGTGAAAAAAGCCAGGCAAAGACTGTACCACCTGCGCCAGCTGAGGAAATTCAGGGTTTCACCAGCTATCCTGAAAACTTTCTATTTAGGGGCGATAGAAAGTGTTTTAACTCAGTGCATCACAGCGTGGTATGGGAACAGCACCAGTCATGACCGCAAAGCCCTGCAAAGAGAGTAGTGCGCTTATCCGAAGCGTATCTCAGGGTCAGCTCTCCCGTCTCTGCAGGACGTCTACACCAAACGCTGCAAAGGTAGAGCTACCAAGATCATCAAGGACTCTAATCACCCTGCAAACCCTCATTTCACGCTGCTACCATCTGGTAAGCGCGCTCAAGCCTGATGGCCAAAACTGAGAGACTCAGGAGGAGCTTCTTCCCCAGGCCATCAGACTCCTGAACTCAGTCACTTAACATCACGTGACTTCACTTCAGGATAAACATCGATACACTGTCATTGCACTGCACTTTCTGTTCTCGTTGTTACTGTGTAACAACCTGTCATAAACCTGTTTGCACATTATACTCTTTATACATTTGTTAACCACATATTTATAAGTCTACAGTTTACTCACTGCAAAGTCTACTTCAATTATTTTATTCCACTTTATCCTTATTTGTTACCTTTTTTTTCTCTTGACTTGATTATTTATAATTCTACAGATATAGACATATATATATATATATATATAGATAGTACTTTTTTATATCCTATTTCTATTATAATTTCTTCCTTGTGTTTTTAACTGTGAATTTGCACTGTCCATGGAGCGGACCTGTTTACATTTCACTGCCGGTTGTATATTCTGTATATAACTGTGTATGTGACAAATAAAACTCTTGAATCTTGAATCTTGAATCTTGAATCTTGAATCAGGGGAATCACACTTCTCAGCCTCCCCAGCAAATGCCAGGGTACTGGAGAGGAGAATTCGGCCGATAGTGGAACCTCGGATTCAGGAGGAACAGTGTGGTTTTTGTACTGGTCAGGGAACACTGGACCAGCTCTGTACCCTTTCCAGGGTGCTGGAGTGTTCATGGGAGTTTGCCAACCAATCCACATGTGTTTTGTGGATTTGGAGAAGGCATTCAACTGTGTCCCTCATGGCGTCCTGTGGAGGGTGCTCTGGGAGTACGGGGTCCGGGGCCCCTTGCTTAGGGCTGTTTGGTCTCTGTACGACCGGAGCAGGAGCTTGGTCCGCATTGCCGGCAGCAAGTCAGACTTGTTCCCGATGCATGTTGGACTCCGGCAGGGCTGCCCTTTGTCACTGGTTCTGTTCATAATTTTTATGGACAGAATTTCTAGGCGCAGCCAAGGGCCGGAGTGTCCGGTTTGGGGACCACGTGATTTCGTCGCTGCTTTTTGCGGATGACGTTGTTGTGTTGGCCTCCTCAGACCAGGACCTCCAGCGTGCACTGGGACGGTTTGCAGCCGAGTGTGAAGCAGCCAGGATGAGAATCAGCACCTCCAAATCCGAGGCCATGGTTCTCAGTCAGAAAAGGGTGGCTTGCCCACTTCAGGTTGGTGGAGAGTTTCTGCCTCAGGTGGAGGAGTTCAGGTATCTTGGGGTCTTGTTCACGAGTGAGGGAAGGATGGAACGGGAGATTGACAGACAGATCAGTGCAGCTTCTGTAGTAATGTGGTCGATGTACCGGTCTGTTGTGGTGAAGAAGGAGCTGAGGGGAAGACCTAGTACACGCTGGAGGGATTATGTCTCCCGGCTGACCTGGGAATGCCTCAGGGTTCCCCCGGAAGAGCTGGAGTAAGTGGCTAGGGAGAGGGAAGTCTGGGCGTCTCTGCTTAGACTGTTGCCCCCACGACCCGGCCCTGGATAAGCAGAAGATAATGGATGGATAGATAGATGTTTTCTATGTGAATATATAGTAAAGTGTAATTTATTCCTGTGATCAAAGCTGAATTTATCATCATTCCTCCAGTCTTCAGTGTCACATGATCCTTCACAAATCATTCTCATATGAGGATTTGATATATAAGCTCAACAAACATCTATGATTATTATGAATGTTGAGAACAGTTGTGTAATTTTTTTCAGGGTTATTTGATAAATCAAAGATTTAATCCAGAGGATAAATCTTTGATTAACGGAAAGTTAAAAAGAAGAACATTTATCTTAAATAAAAAGATGTTGTAACATTATAAATGTCTTTACTGTGTTTTTTGATAAATATAAGGCATCTTTGTTAATAAAAGTATTAATTTCAATAGATTTATATTTCAGATAAATGCTGTTGTTTTGAACTTTCTATTTATCAAAGAATCCTGAAATAATTTCTTGAGCAGCAAACCAGCATATTACAGTGATTTCTGAAGGATCATGTGAAACTGAAGGCTGGAATAAATTGCATTTTAAAAGTATATCTGAATAGAAAACAATTATTTTAAATTATAAAAATACTTCACAATATTACTCTTTTTGCTGTATTTTGGATCAAATAAATGCAGCCTTGTTAAGCAGAAGAACTTTTTTGAAAACATTAGAAAATCAAAAACTTTTGACTGGTAGTGTATACTTGGGTTTACACATGAAAACAACACAGAGCAGCAGTACATTTTATTTTATTTTATTTTTTTAAACAGTGCAAAAGAGACATTCATGGCAAACAGGGACAGTGCAAGATGAACGAAAACTAATTTGTCTCTATTTGAGCGCGCTTGTCGCACGTCTACATTTAAAATAATGAACTTGAGCGCGCAAAAGACGCAACATATGTGAACGAGAGCATGGTTACATCAGCGTACCAGTCAATAAATGGGACAGTCATGTACGGGACATTTAGGCCCAATAAACGGGACGTCCGGGCTAATACGGGACAGTTGGCAACCCTACTTTTATATCATGCTGCGTTTAATATTATAGAGCCTAAAAATATCCTTATTTCGTACGTGTATCTTTATTTAGCATTGAGGTTGCCTATCTATTTCATATTTCAACATGTTTCCGTTGATTTCACACATTTTAGTCTGGCAATTGTTCAGCTAGTAGCCTACAATGTGAAGTTTATGCATCAATAACGCTAATATAAGTTGGAAGAAATGTTTTACCTTAAAATCACATTCTTTTTATTCTGAGGTAAATCCAAGGTAAACGCTCAGCGTGTCTTCCGAGCTCGATGAAAATCAGAAGAATGAAGAAGCTGATTCTTTGTTTTGAGGTGATGGGGGGCGTTTACAGGTTCGTGTTCCTTCCTCGTGGACGATTTGCATGTGAAACGCTTTGCGCGTGCGTGGGTGTGGTCACATTACAGATAATGAGCAGTCGCTTGAGAAACTGGACCTCACTGTTTTCATACGGATTACATAAACAGAGAATATATGTTTTTTATATAAATGACTTCATTTAAAAGTAGACATTCCAAGGTTTATAAAGAGATATCTGTCGTGTCTGTGGCAAGTTTTCTCTGAGTTCTGAGTATATTTTCACACTCATTTCAGAATGGACTTCACAGGGAGACAGATGGGAGAATGCACATCCTGTTTGTTTCCTTTATTTAACGAAACTCATAACATTTAGTTTTTATTTTGAGTGTACATAAATAAAAGTAGACACTTTAAGCTTTGTAAAGACATATCGTTCATGTCTGTGAGGCCAAAAATGACGGAGTATTTTAAGTTGTTTTACACGAGGAAAAAATCCAGCAAAACGCACGGGCGAGTTTCTCAGGTCCTAAGAGTTAAAAAGTCGACCCTCAAAGTCACACTGATCTCTGAGGCTCAATTTATAATGCATTCCTTAACACCCACCCACCTGCGACGACTCACAAACAGTTTGTCAGTCATTGGTCCATTATCCCCATGTGCGAGAGCAATGTCATTGGCAGTGGAATGGCATTTTGTGCCACAGTGGGGTGTTAGCAGTGTGCCACGCTGGGCTGTGCGTCTTAGTGTGCTGCCACGCTGTGCCTGAGCCCTGGCACTGGAACAAACATCATTCACACTCCAGCGCTCCTTGCAGAGCCCTGACAGACCTACTGATTCTCTGTCTTTATGTCTTTCTATCCCAACCCCCCTGGTTGTCGCCATACCACTGAGCTCTTTAAGGAAAACGGTGCCGCGCAGTCCGGCCTGACTTTCGTGCTGAAAATGCAGACTGACGTTTATAGGAAAGATATCTCAGTGTGTGCCGCACAAAGCCCACGGTGGGAATTCATACGTCTGATTTGATGGTTGATGTATTGGCTCAATTTGCCACATCACAGGCATTGATTAGTTTTGCGAGTTGGAAATGTGCACACACATATCCTCGCACGAGTGTCACCACGGTGGTCTACCTAGACAAATTGCTTTTTATGGTGTAGCCTGATATACCATTGCTCATTACTGGTATCGAATGGTTCCGATCTTTTGGCTGGCGTGTTGTTGAAGGGCAAAGGAAAAATGTGCTCCAAGACAGCAGAAACATTCTTGCCCTTTATCGAATTGCGCGTCTGCTGAGGAATCTTCCGTCCAAATGGGGAGAATTACACCCTGGGGATGATGAACCAATCCTTTCTTGGCATCCAATACCTCCAACATGGCTGTCATGGGAGCTTTGTGTATGTGTGTATGCATTTAGATTAACTGTCTAGACCTCAAAGCAATAGAGGCATTGATTGGTCAGTGTGACTGTGACTTGCATGTGCTATACTTATGTGTGCTGTGAAACGGCATTGTATGTTGCTGCAAATACAGGGCTTTGGGTGAGAGAAACAGAGAAAGAGGATAAGGAGGAGCGATAAATGAGGAAAGGGAGGGTAAATAGTCATTGTGACCCTGTTATATGAATGAGAGGGTGAGTGGCTGATGGAAACAGCTATTTCTGGGCAGTAAAACACTGTGATTAAGGGACAGTCTGCCCTCAATGGGTCACAAGCTCAGTTGCTCTGTTATGGAGTGAGTCCATACTGGATACAGCTCAAGGGCCGTATTCACAAGCCATTTTATCTTACCACAAAGAGTTATCCTAAATAGCAGTAGTTCTTAGCTAAGAGTTTTCTCTTAAAACCTATTCACAAAGACCAACTTTTACAATGGAATAGAGAGAGTCTTAAACTAAGAGTAAGGGCGGGGTTGACCTCGTTGCTATGGATGATGTCATCATGCTTACTAACTATGCACACCGTGATTGGCTGATGGGGGGGCGGGTCTCTGTCAGTGATTTAGTCATAGAAAAAGGTATCATGTTGCCATATTCAAATAGAGATTTTAAAATTAAAATGTTGCCATATTCAAATAAAGATTTTAAAATGTAGGTTGTGTCACTAATTAAACAACTATATGTTCAGCTAATTGTCTGCATCTCAAAAGATTTCAGAATTCTAGCAACAAATTGTTTTATAAACAAAGTTTGGGAGGAGCCCGTTCAAGCGGTCTATCTAATCAGCTCAAGAGGAGGTATATACACAGCCGACTCACCTATAGTTGCCTTGACAGTTTTCTGCATCCCTCTGCCATCCCGACCCCTCACTCTCGGCTGGTTTCTATTCCCAGGATACGGTGGAGTACTCTGGTTTGGGCTAAATTCCAAGCAGATTAATATCTATAAATCTAAATATTTATTGCTTTTATGAAGAAAAGGCTCAGCACCCAAGGCTCTATTGCCTCAGTGGGTGTCTTTGGGTGGATTGCTGAGGCGCATTGCCAACAACAACTATTTTAGGATTGTTTGTGATTTGGTCTTAGTGTCTTAGGAGTCCTCTTGACTACTCCTAACGTTTCACAGATTTAGGAGCTAGTTTTAGTTAGGGCTGGCGATATGGCCAAAATTTATATCACAATATATTTCTTAATTTCGGTCGATACGATATAATTCCGATATCGATATGAACAATATAAAAGCCTCAGAAAAACTGCCAAAAACGCCCACAATGGATGTCTGTACCTACAAACTTCTGAAAAATGTATTTCCCAAGACTATGAAACCTGTGAAATCACTGTCAAATAAACATGAGACTCTCAGACTCACCTTATTAATATTAGTATCTTTAAAGGAACACGCCAACTTTTTGGGACTTTAGCTTATTCACCGTATCCCCCAGAGTTAGATAAGTCCATACATACCATTCTCATCTCCGTGCGTGTCTACCCACCACTAGCCTATCTTAGCACAAAGACTGGAGGTAAACGGCTCCAGCTAGCCTACTGCTCAATAAGGGTGTGATGTGTATAGTTACATTGTGTACTAAGACCGACAGAAAAATGAAAAGTTGCAATTTTCTAGACCGATATGTCTAGGAACTATACTCTCATTCCTGTGTAATAATCAGGGAACTTTTCTGCGGTACCATGGGGTGCTGCGTAATATCACACTGCACCCATCGTACTGCAGCAAAGTTCCTGGATTATTACGCAAGAATGAGAGTATAGTCCCTAGCCATATCAGTCTAGAAAGTTGCAACTTTTAATTTTCCATCTGTCTTAGTACACGGTGAATAAGCTAAAGTCCCAAAAAGTCGCCATGTTCCTTTAACGTTAAGCTATAACATAGGCTGATTATATTATTCTAATAGATTGAAACAAAAGTGCTTCAGCCAGGATAAAGAATATGAAAAGTGCTCAGTTGCTGCAGAAAACAGAAAAAAAAAAAAAAAAAAGAGTAAGCAACAACAAAAACACATTGCTGGGGAACGCAAAGAGGCACTGAACGTTTATTTATTTACCAGAAAAAAACACACCGTTATTGAAAAGAATTATATTGCGATATATTGATATTGAATTATTGTCCAGCCCTAGTTTTAGTACTAAAATGCTTTGTTAAATACACTTAGAATAAAAAATGTAGGAGTCCTAAATTTAGGACTGACATAGACATTATTCTTAAGGCAAGTAAGGAGCTACTTTTAGCCTTAAGATAGATGGCCCCATCTATCCATCTAAAACTGGATAAAATATATCAAATGTAAGGTCCATCCGTTAGCTCAAAAATTAAATCTAACGGCCTGGTCGAAGGACTTCTGTGTGTAAGCCTTTTCAACATTTCTGTTAAATTCACTTAATATATGGTTATCGGTTTTTAAATCTGACTCCATGAATAATTTTATCTGACTCGTTAAATTTGTTAGGTTTGTAATTTAACAGCTAATGATTTGTTGTGATTTAATTTGGATCGTTGATTTTTCTTAGCATCTCTTATTTTCAAATATTCGTCCATCAAGGGATCCGATATCGCACAGAGACTAAGTGTCCGGATTTGCTAGCTCACGATCACAAACAGTTCTGATATTATTATTAAAGGTAAATATTTTACCTTTGAGTGGTTGCATCTGCTTACTCAACAAAAAGTGTAATTTTAGTCATTTTAGAGAAGCTGCAACTTGCTAATACAGTGATAGTCAGAAATCAGATTATCCCAAAATGCTGTGCTCCATGCTCCAGTCATTGAGTCCTCACTATGATCTATCCAAAAGATTTGTGGTAATAAAGAACTCCACATTGATCCATACTAGAATAATGATTTCAGAATAATACAAGATAAATCAAGATTAACATTTATTTTGGCCAGACAGAACTTAAGTAAACATAATTAAACATGAATCCATGGCACACAACTTTCAGCATAAACATATAAAATACAATTACCAAGTAATATGAAAATAGTTTCAAAGTGTCATTATATATTTGGCACAATACATACAGTGTGTGTGAGTGCCTCTTAGGACACTGACACAACACTGCATGGGGGCTTCTTCTACAGAATGTTCCCAAATGGCAGCCCTGCTACCCTTTCTTAAATACCCAGACCAGAACAAAGGATTGTAAATATTTGAAACACAATACCTGGTTTGGGGGAGAGAATCAGATTTATTTGAAGAGACCGCTCAAAAAGGATAACATAATTCTCATATGTTTCAATCTTTCTCATCCTACCAGTGACTACAGTGAAGTTGAGACCATTTTACCAATCGCACTATGACCTTTAAAAAGACATCAGACATGAAAGGGATAAAACAATAGATTCACAAGATAAATCATCTGTAGTTCTGTCATCATCTCATCTGCATTCTGTGACTTGAATCAGGGAGATGGGGGGAAAGGGAGGGGAGGAGGTAGAGAGAGGGAGACGGTGTCCTACAGTCTCTCTGTGAGATCTTCTCTCCAGATTATTGAGTTTTATTGTTTTATTGTTGGATCTCTGTTTATTGTTGGATGTGTGTGTGTGTGTGTGTGTGTGTGTGTGTGTGTGTGTGTGTGTGTGTGTGTGTGTGTGTGTGTGTGTGTGTGTGTGTGTGTGTGTGTGTGTGTGTGTATGCGTGTGCGTATGTGTGTGTGTGTGTGTGTTGTTTGCATTAGGAATGTGCACAACGACTAATTTCATTATTGTTTAAACAGATATTTTGCAACCGACCAGTCTAAACCTCCGGAGACAGTCTGTATATGTGATCCATTTGAAATAGACTATTTAATCTATGAACAGTCGAATCCCATATTGAATGTCACTAAAAATAGGTCAAGATACGTGAAATGTCCTTGCCCTGCATTATCATTGTATATTAGACTTGAGCGTTCACTTAAGCAACGTTTGACATTATAGACATATTTATTCAAATCAAGTCAATAGGCTGCGCAGGACCTATACGTTCAAATCCAATAGCCTATTATAAACAGATTTCCTTAAATAAAATTAGTCAGCATGTTAAGGTATTGTTGTTTGTTACCACGGCAATCACTTGCCTTTGAACACTGTTATAATCTGTACAATTAACGGGTGCAAAATCCCAAGAAATGCTGACAACTGTACATAATTTAACCATATTTTCTTTGTTAGGATGTTGATATAGCAACTGTTCAAGTGTCAAGTTTCATTCATAATGTTCCCCCTTTAATCCAATATAAAATTTGGTACCGTATTTTCCCTCATGACCGGTATTATAACAAGCCTATGAGCAAGCTTAATTGCTATTCTACATGACAGAAACTAGTTTTTTTTAAGTCTACTAGCAGCAGCAGTATCGTTTAATTGACTAGTCGGCTAGTCTCAAACATCCCTAGTTTTCATATGTGTATATTTATGATTATATTAATTATTTCTATACATACAGTTTCAAGAAAAAGTATGTGAACTGCCTGCAGAATCTGTGAAAAATTTGAATAATTTTAACAAAATGAAAAAGATCATAAAAAGCGTTTGTAAAACCCCGGCTCTTAATGCATCTTGTTTCCATCTGGAGCATCAGTGAATGTCTGAACCTTTTTTAATAGTTGTGTTTGAGATTCAAGAGTTTTATTTGTCACATACACAGTTATATACAGAATATACAACCGGCAGTGAAATGTAAACAGGTCCGCTCCATGGACAGTGCAAATTCACAGTTAAAAACACAAGGAGGAAATTATAATAGAAATAGAATAAGAGAGTACTATATATATATATATATATATATATATATATATATATATATATATATATATATATATATATATATATATATATATATATATATATCTGTAGAATTATAAATAATCAGTCAAGTAGAAAAAAGTAAAAAAATAAAAATAAAGAAGTGGAATAAAATAAGTGAAGTAAACTGTGCAGTGAGTAAACTGCAGACTTATAAATATGTGGTTAACAAATGTACAAAGAGTATAATGTGCAAACAGGTTTATAACAGGTTGTTACACAGTAACAACGAGAACAGAAAGTGCAGTGTAATGTCAGTGTATCGATGGTCACGTGATGTTAAGTGACTGAGTTCAGGAGTCTGATGGCCTGGGGGAAGAAGCTCCTCCTGAGTCTCTCAGTTTTGGCCATCAGGCTTCGGAGCGCTTACCAGATGGCAGCAGCGTGAAATGAGGGTTTGCAGGGTGATTAGAGTCCTTGATGATCTTAGTAGCTCTACCTTTGCAGCGTTTGGTGTAGATGTCCTGCAGAGACGGGAGAGCTGACCCTGAGATACGCTCGGATAAGCGCACGACTCTTTGCAGGGCTTTGCGGTCATGACTGGTGCTGTTCCCATACCACGCTGTGATGCACTGAGTTAATACACTTTCTATCGCCCCTAAATAGAAAGTTTTCAGGATAGCTGGTGAAACCCTGAATTTCCTCAGCTGGCGCAGGTGGCACAGTCTTTGCCTGGCTTTTTTCACCTGTGTCTGAATGTGAGCAGTCCAGGTCAGGTCCTCGGAGATGTTTACACCCAGGTACTTGAAGCTGCTCACTCTCTACTGGTGACCGCTGATCATGAGAGGGGAGTATGTCCGTTGCTGTCTCTTCCTGAAGTCCACAATCATTTCTTTGGTCTTGCCAACATTCAGAGAGAGACAGTGTCCTGGCACCATGATGTTAGATGCTCCACCTCGTCCAAGTATGCCGTCTCATTGTTGTTGGAAATGAGGCCCAGGACAACAGTATCATCAGCAAATTTGATGATAGAGGTGGAGCTGTGTGTGGACAAACAGTCATGTGTGTAGAGAGAGTAGAGCAGGGGACTCAGGACACAGCCCTGTGGAGCTCCCACACTCAGGGTGATGGAGGTGGAGGTGAACTGGCCTATTCTCACCACCTGAGGCCTGCCAGTGAGGAAGTCCTCAATCCAGTGGCAGAGAGAAGGATTCAGGCCGAGATCCAGGAGTTTGGCGGTTAGCTTAATGGGAACTATGGTGTTAAAGGCTGAGCTATAGTCAATAAATAGCAGCCTTACGTAGTTCCCACTTTTGCTGTCGATGTGAGTGAGGGAGGAGTGGAGGACATGAGAGATGGCATCTTCAGTGGATCTATTGGGACGATAGGCAAACTGAAGAGGGTCCAAAGTGTCAGGAATGAAGGAGCAAATGGTGTTTTTAATGAGTCTCTCAAAGACCTTCATGACTATAGACGTGAGAGCCCCTCAGTCCCTCAGTTATCCTCAGTGTGAAAAGATGGATCTCAAAATCATACAGTCACTGCTGGAGAGGGTTCAAATATGCAAAAGATGCTGGAAACTGAAGAATGTGCAGGATCTGGAGGATTTTTCTGAAGAACATAGGCCAGTTTATCTGCTCAGGACAAACAAGGGACTCAAGAACAACCATCAGAAAACACACACACAGCCGTGGATCATTCAGGGAACAACACACAGTATTGAGAATCAATGGTTCATAAACTTTTGAACGGGTCATTTTAATACATTCAGATATTTTTTTGTCTTGTGGACTACATGTAAGAAATATATATATGTAAAATATCTTATTCAGGACAGTACTAAATAAAAAATAACGCATTTTGTATGATCTTTTTCATTTTGGTTAAATTATTCACATTTTTCACAGATTCTGCAAGCGGTTCACATACTTTTTCTTGCAACTGTCTTTAATGCATTTTAATTTTGTTCAGTTTTTAACACTGTATTTCCAAAAACCTTGACTTCTTCCCTCGTCTTGTCCTCAGCACATCTGGCATCACCCTCCCCGCCCCATATTATCGGCCTGAGGAGGATGACGAGCGGCCCTTCATCTGTTCTCTGGCTCAGGATAATGGCATCATGTCCTGCAGCGATGTGCCCGCTCGGAGAGAAGGTGGACGAGAGTGCTGCCTAGATAAAGAGGACGCGCTGCACCGTCAGGCCCTGGGTCTGAGTGCGGAGCCGCTGGTCAATGGCAGTGCCTCTGCAATGGGACTCTGTGTGAACTGGAACCAGTACTACACCCGCTGTCATACAGGACACACCAACCCACATAAAGGAGCGATAAATTTTGACAACATAGGTTACGCATGGATCGTCATATTTCAGGTATGAGGCTGAGCCAAGTGCCATTTGTTTAAATTATACATCTGATTCAGTCTGCTTTGGATGATCCTATCATAAATCAGGAGTGCTAAATATAGGTATAAATGCATTTTTTCACTCCTAATCCAGTAACTCAAACCTTGTTTGGATGAAGTCAGAACTGCATGTGACCACTTTGCATGTGTAGTGTGTTGCAAATGCTAATCCATCCTGATGCATTTTGGACAACAGTGCTTGGCCGCCTACACATCTGTCATCATCCACTATTTTAAAACAGAGGTTTAGGGAAATTAACTTATATTCTCTTATATTCTTCTTTTTTGCATTTCATGAGAATTGAGCAAAATGACACAAGATATTTAGTGTGATTAAGACAAATCTAACAAATGTGATGTTTTTACACTCTTAATACTTCTAACTGATATGCATATATTTTATATATAGATTCTTCCTTCAAAATCCGCTCACAAATAGCAGACGCATCTTACTTCATTGTGAACAGCAGTTTGTCTCAGCTAACGACTTGTGATGGATCATCCGAGACTAATCTTACCAGGTGTATAAAGAGTCTGAATGTGTTCTGATCTGGTTTGTGCAGGTGATCACGCTAGAGGGTTGGGTGGAGATCATGTACTACGTCATGGACGCTCATTCCTTCTACAACTTCATCTACTTCATATTCCTTATCATCGTAAGTTTTTATATGTTGGCATGCATGTGTTCAGAAATGAAGCATGTGTCCTAATTATTGAGAACTTGTAGTCTGTGGTTTTATATGGCATGTATAGTCTGGGAGGACCTGAAGTTTAGTGACCTTTAACAGGGCCAGAGGGTAAGCTGGATGTTTGGTCTCACTGGTAAGAACAAAAAGGTCATGTCTCTCCCCTGGACACAAAAACAGAGCTTAACACATCACAAGACGGAAACTTTCAGCACAAAGCCTACTAATTAGGGATGCACTGATATTAATATTCTGGCCAATACAGATAAGACAGTGATTATTTTCATGTTATGGCTGTTAACCGATAAACTGATATTAAAATTCTATACTATTTTGTCTAAATAAATAAAAATAAAACATTATAATGCTGCAATCAACCAATTTAAATGTAAAATTTGGCATCAAAACATTAATGTACAGTATCAAAAATGGATATTCATTTTTATGTTAAAGAAATTTTTTAAAAAATCCATAATATCGGCCGATAACTACAATGGCACCAATATATTGTACATCCCTACTACTGATTATTTACTTTTTTCCTTTTTCTAATTGGGACTCATAATTGCCATCTGTAAGCTCAAACTTAATACAGTAGTTTTAATGCAAGGCCACATATCAGCTAATAGATGTTTAAGGACATTATCCATTTGATTAGTCCTGCCATATGGTGCATTGCAACTGAAGTTTAAAATCTTGAAAAGCATCACTACTCTCATTCCTCAGAGATGCGTCTGCACCCAGCTTTTATTGACAGACTGAACTTAACTGAATCTGCAGGACTTCCGTTGATGGCCTGAAGGTTTCAAAGATGCAGATATTAGCTAAACAGCACATTTAGGAGTCGACGGAGCCGGAGAGATCAATTAGGCAATGAACAACATAGTGAAAAATCAATAGCTGGACACTATAAAATGAATTTATCTTTGCATCTGCTGCTTGTTTAACGATGCCGTGTTGGAGCCAGCTCTCGTACCGTGGCGGCCCTCTTCGTTGAATTGTAGGAACAGCAGTGAACGAGACAGCCCTCCAGTGAGATGTGCTTCAGATAATGTCTCCTCCCAAGATTAAAGAAGAGAGTGCAGAAAGAAATGCCCTGAGGATAAGGAGGAAAAGGATCTGAGGCTAAAAGACAGCAGGAGACTAAAGGAATAAAAGAGGAAGGGAATGGGTTTAGGAATGAGATGTGCAGGTCAGATAGTGGAGAGGCCTGCTGATATTTGTTGTAGCCATTTGTGCTTTTCTTTCCTTTACCATTTCCTGCGTTCAAACACGTGTTAGACAACTGATAGCACTGCTGGAGATGGCGAAATCCATTTTAGCCCAACAAATGGCAAGTATAGGGAATATATGTGGATGGAGTATATGTGGGTGTGTGTCTGTAGCTAATAACGGGGCCTAATCCTGTGTAGGTCAGCGGAGTGAAAGCATTAGCAGTTAATTAGAGCCCATCAGACTAGCAGACCCCTGCCGCCATCACGGCAGTCTCACACTCTTCCTGACAGAGACCCTGCCACCCTGACATGCACCCTGTGAAGCTGTCTTGTGATCCTTCCCAGCATGCACCAGCCAGTACCTTGACTGGTGGAATGTGACACTGAGTGAAGTATAAAGAGGCTAAGCAGACGTCAAGGACTGAGCAGACATCATTTAGACTAGTCAATATTAGTCTTGTGCTGCCTAAAAACAGGAAGTGACCATAGGTCCGTAGGTGCAGCCCAGTTGATACTCACTACAGCCGAATTTACTTTGCAACCATTAAAAAGTATGCTCTATGTAGTATGAATATGGGTAGTATGAATGAAATTCAGATGTACTATATCTGCCATGTTATTGTCACATGACCTACCAGTGTCAGTTATCTTGCTTCACTTCCATTCATAAATCCTTTCCCGTGGCCTTGTGGGATAGTGAAGTGTCCATCGAATGTGCAATACTATGCATTTGGACATACTACTCACTTTGACTGCAGTGAGGGAAGTATTCATTTCGAATGCAGTGTGTGCTTTGTACTCGCCATTATAATAATTTACCATAGTTTTTGCACAGTATCCTAATATTTATTAAGTTTAACTATGCTAAAACTGTGGTTACTGTTGTAAAGGCATACATCAAGTATTCAAACTACACAAAAGCATATGTAAACATAAAAACAGTTAGTTTTTTAGTTGTTTTTTTTTTGCTTGTATACACATACAAATACCATTCAAGGTCAGTAAGGGTAATCTTATAATATTTTTTATTTACAGAGTTACGCAGGAATGAGTCCTAAATCTCTCGGTTGAGTTTTCACAAATTGGTTAACTGAGTTTTTGGTTAACACAAGCTCAGTGTGTTTTCATGTTTTATTCTGTTCTATTTTATTCCCATTCATGATTTTTATAAAAACGTTTTTATGTTACTAGGCAGTTACTAACAAGTGTGGGTACATTAAACATCACACTGAACAGGAAAACTCATATACGTATTAAAAGGCTTGTTAGATACAATCATAAAATCCCCACTAGAAAAAACGAACAGATGAACAAAAACAACAGAAGAAATGTGCAGAAAAATGTAACAACAGGCGGAAAAACAAAGCATACCATAGGTAGACCATATTTTTGTTTCAAAATTTAAATTTATCCTTCAATTTAAGCTTAATTTAAAAATATATTCTTGATTTTTAAGTTTTGTATTTCTGAAATCTTTTTAGAGGAAAGCAGTTATGAGTTCTTAAATTCACTTTCTGCACTTTTGGCTACCCTCTTTTAAAAATAAACACAAGATGCATTCTTCTGAAACCAATCAAATGTGATTTAGCTTGATGTAGCTGTTAGTTTGTGATGCTTTATGCTCTCTGGCGCCCCCTTTGTAGCTTGAAACAACAGCCAAAATCCTATGTGATTGCACTGTTTGAGGGAGCAAGATTTGTTTTGACTCTCTCTCTCTCTGTGTGTGTGTGTGTGTGTGTGTGTGTGTGTGCGCAGCCTGTCCCTCAGCACTTTTATTTACTTCTTTGACGCCCTGCTCTGTCTGTAACCTGGCAACCACACAGCCAGCCATCGCTACCTGTAGAGAGACGGCCATAGTGTGCCGACACAGCCCACACCCCGCCGATGCACTTCTATTCACTTCCTTTCACTTCTATTGAACATCGGAGCAATTAATTCGGGCTCGGCATCTCTGTGCCCAGTTTTTCCTCTTCAGCTGTTCTCTGACATATCAGTACGAATGATCACAAATAATTAGATTAAATGCATTGTCTCCGATTACAGGCAACACAATATGTTAATATTGGCTTTCTGCTTGTGGGTTTCACTAATGAATATGATTCAGAATCATTCATATTCATTTTTTTATTATTATTATTTTATTGCCTAATCTATTTTATATAAATCTATTGACGAAGCTCTCCACACATTTGCGAATTAATGGCAGGATACTGAAACGGCTGGCTTTGCTTACTGTTCTTTTTTTGGACAGGAAGTCTTAAGGTCACCCTGCCTGCAGTCAGACCCTTCCATTGTAAGAACAATATTAAATGAGGGTATAAATCATGACCTGTCATCGTTCATCCAACTGTAACAGAACTGAAGTATACTCACTAACCAGCACCCCTTTGACCCCTTTTCTACTTGTTCCTTCTGTATGTCTGACCCTTTCTTTGTCTTTCTTTCTTTCTTCTTTCTTTCTTTCTAAGCAATGTCAGATGATTTTTTATTTATTTTTGGGTTTTAAAATATTGTAAAAGTAACAGTGCTGATTTCTTCTATGTTGGCACCATTTGGGATTTAAAGATGTAAAGGAACTCAAAAAGTTAAGTTAATCTCACATGAAGACAGAATTCCACAGAAGAAAAAAAGTCATAAAGTACAGGTTTGGAATGGCATGAGGGTGAGTAAATGATGACAGAATTTTCATTTTTGGTTGAACTATCCTGAAAGGATCACATTAGTTCTGGCAGGTCATGTTAATCAAGCTTGCATCAGCTGACACTCAGCTGATTCACTCCTACCTATAGGAGTACAACGCCTATCACAGCATATCTGGGGTCCATTCGGTTTTATTGCATTTCTTCTGAGCTAATTACCCTCCTCCATCCCCAGCTCCTCCAGTCGTCCAGTCAGAATTTCATATTCTGATATTCCTCTTCAAATCAGACTAATTTCTCGTATTATGTTGTTACATTAAATCATTGTCATTAAGAACATTAATGATATCTGCAATACATTATGTTGGTTCTGTTGTGTTTACCCATAGGGGGGTTATCGCTGCTGTCCCTGCTCTTATCCATGCTAGGCTGTATGGATGCGCAGGGAGTTCTTGCCCAGAACAGAACCATACCGCCAATCCAAACTGTATACTAATTGTCAATCATCTTTGACGATAATGGCCCTGACAGGAATATGTTCATAGCATATTGAAGAGAGGAGCAGAAGACACATTTGTGTGTGTGTGTGTGTGTGTGTGTGTGTGTGTGTGTGTGTGTGTGTGTGTGTGTGTGTGTGTGTGTGTGTGTGTGCATTAAACAGTACAGTGAAATTGATGATAGGAAAGGTGAGAGCAAGGAAAGAAGGTGTCTATCTGCATAAAACAGAGGTCTGGCGGTTGATTAGGTGCAGTCCAATCACACATCAGAATCCCAAATCAGGACAGCAGATGTGAAGGCAGGATACATCTGCACAGCTGCCCTACACACATATGCACAACTCCTCATTTCGCCACCCTCTCTGTCCTCCTCACAACCCGTCCGTCCTCTCTGATCCCTACTTCACATAAGCTGGAACCAGGCTGTACTTTCATTAAGGCGTGCAAGATCTGTGTGTGTTGACAAATGCCAGTGATATGAATGGTGAATGATATAAGAGCAGGCTTTCTGTTCTGATGAGTCTGGAACTGGTTCGCTCTCAGTCTGTAAAATGATTGCCTCCCGATTCTAATCCGTTTTACGTTGGCAGAGGGATCTAGCCCTTCTCTGCGAGGACTAGGAGATATTTAGAGGTTTTGCTGCTATGAAAGAGCCTGATAATTATAGCATATCAAAGCCAGAGCGGTACAGGCACACACACAACAAAACAGGCTCTTGTTTGGGCGTCTGTTGACTTCTTCAAACATAGGGTCCGTTTATAGCAGCTCATCTAGACAGCTATGGTCGCTGCTTATGCCAAACACTGCAGCATAGGCTGCGTTAGAGAGCTTCCAAGGGGTTTTGGTGTCATGTAGATCTGGATATTTAAAGCAGCCGAGACTTCACACGCAGTGCAAGAGTTATGGTTACAGAATTAAGCTTAAGAATTCTTTTTTTAATGACAGCAAAATGCATGTAAATGCAAATAAATATATTTAAAGGTTTAGTTCACCCAAAAATGGAAATTAACTTTGTCGTTTCAAACCCATTTTACATGTTTTCATAGAACACGAAAGGAGAAATTTTTAAAGAATATTCTGATGTTTATCAAGCAATTATACTGAATGTAGCATGGAGCTTTCGAGTTTTAAAAGGATTGCAAAAGCACCGTAAAAGTATCGCAAAAGTGGTCTATAGGACTTGTGCTCTTTTTTCCAAGAGTTCTGAAGTCATACAATAGTTTTGTGCGACAAATTGACCAAAAAGTTATTCAGTGAAAATCTGCCTTAGCCATCCTTGAGAGAAGTGCTGAAGTCTGATTTGTGAATGAATCAGGGTTCTTCTGTGAGTCAAATTGGCTGAATTGATTGATCTGGTTTACACGATTAGTCTGAATGATTTGTTCAAAAAACGGATGATTCTGGTTAAACTCATTATAACTGCTGCGATCATTGAATCAGCAAATTAAACGGCAGATCCAAATAAGTCTGGTTCAAATTCCAGAGTTGTCAATGAACAACAAAGCTCTTATCTGACCTTCAGAAAAGAATGACCAGTACCAGAAAGTTCTTCAACATTTCTTCTTTTTTTTCCACGGAAGAAAAAGACGTTAGGTGTGGTCACATTAGCGACATTTTCGCAAGTAAAAAAGGAACATTGTCTATTGTCAATAATGTAGTGATTTATTAATCACAGAAAAGTCACTTTCAAATCAAGTAACTTTGTTTGTTCAACACAGCAAAATTGCATGACCAACTTGAACTCGTTGTGGCTGGATTTTTTGGCTGTGAAAATTTGCTGGACAACTGTAAATGTGACTGCAACTTTAAGAGTTTAGAACAATGTAAGAGTGACTAGCATTATTTTCAGGATCTCTCTTCTTCTTCCTGTTCCAGATTGGATCTTTCTTCATGATTAATCTGTGCCTGGTGGTCATTGCCACTCAGTTTTCAGAGACCAAACAGCGAGAGCACCAGCTGATGCAAGAGCAACGTGCTCGCTACCTGTCCTCCAGCACGCTGGCTTCGCTTATTGAGCCCGGAGACTGTTACGAGGAGCTCTTCCAGCTGGTCTGCCACATCCTACGCAAGGCCCGTCGCCGCTCAGCTGCCCTTTACTACATGCTCCGTGGCAAAGCCCCTCCTCCTGGGGGAGGGAGGGGGCGTGGCAAAGGAGGCGCAGGATCGACAGGGGGAGGGGCTAATGTCAATGGTGGAGAAAGACATCACTGCCATTCAGCTCAGAGTGAGTAAAGAGAGAGTTGGAGACAGAGAAATAACAGTGGATCATAGAAAAGCTATGACTAACGGTGTTAGGGAACCTGACATTAACTCAACAGTTTTTAAAATAGTAGCAAGCTTTCATACAAACTCTCACTCATTTGTAATGTTGAAAAGTTTGATTCATTCTAGTGAAATCAGTCATTTGTTTTACTCGTGTGTTTTACTCAGTCAGTTCATCCTAAACTCTTTTGTTTAACATATGTTGTGCTGAAAAGTCTGATTTTATGGAATGAATCCAACACATCATGTGATTGATAAAATGTTTGAAAATATGATTAATTCTAAAGCTGGTTATTGTCTTAAACGTAGCATTGGAAAATCATTTTAGTGATTTGGTTTTTCCTGAACTCTATCCACTTGTATTTGGCGTCAAAAAGTCTGATTCATTCTAGTGAGCTGGTCCAACTTAAAATGTCATCTCTCATTCATATGTCACTTTATGGCATTTCAATATACATTTTTATTTTTTGTTGAATATCGCAGATAATAATTTTAATTTGAAATTAATTGTTACATGCTTTTTTATTTAGTTACAGTCAGTAAATCAGGCTCTATTCTAGTTTAATTATTTCATTCAAAAGAAATTATAAATACTATTATCAGAGAGTTGTTTATTTAAAAAGTTGCTTCAGTGCATTTAGCTACTTTGTGTGAGCTTGAAGCCTGGCCAAGTTTCAGAGTAGCTTCCTTGATGCTCTAAACCTAATAGCAAGTTATAAAAGCAAAGAGCAAGTTGCAATAAAAACAAGAACAAATCCATCATGACATCCATCCATGTCTTTGCTTTAATGCCCCAGTGACATTTCAGTCCAAAGCAGTATCATGGCAGTTGTTCAAGAAACTGACAGGCAAAACTTTAATTGTGTTATATGAAAATGTCAAACAGAAATGTTGAATTTATTTTTTATCTGTCTTATAGCTCCTCACTGTATTCACGAAACCAAGTTGGACCACAGCTCCCAACCTCTAGAGAACGCTATCGCCCTCTCCATCACCCCAAACCCACAGGAGTGTCCACAGTGTGCTGCAGCCCTGTCACTCAAGATGAAGCATTCTGCCAATGGGGAGGAAGAGGAGAGTGTGCTGGAGGAGACTGACAGAGATGAGAACCACTTGGACGAGAGGGGAGACGAGGACTCAGAGGACACACCAAAGAAACGCTCCTGTTTTGGGAAATGTAAAGACGTCTGGGATGAAATGAGGGTGAAGCTTTGGGGTATCGTTGAAAGCAAGTACTTCAACAGAGGGATTATGATCGCCATTCTCATCAATACAATCAGCATGGGCATTGAGCACCATAACCAGGTAATTTCACCCACAGTGCAGTCTGTTCACATAATAAACCCAGTCTGAAGATGTGTTCAACCTCATCATGTCACATATTACTGTAATAGCCGGCTCTTTCTGCAGTGCTGATAGAGTCTTCACAGGGCCTGTCATTCAAAGTAATGAGAGCATGTGGAACGGCCTTTGGAGTCTTGTTGGATTTTTTTCTTGCCATATAAATGCAGTTAATTATCTTTGGAAGATGTAGAAAGCTACTACTACTCATGCACACTCTCTTGCTCTCTCTCTATCTCTCTCCTCCTCCACCCCCTCATGTCTTCACTACCTTGCCTGCAGTGAGGCCTGGTTTCTCATCTCTGTGGGTTCTAAAAATATCAACAAGCAGAGAAAGACAGATATAGAGAGAGAGAAAATGAGGTAGTCACCATTGGCTTCTATTACGCAGCATTTCTAACATGAAGCCTCATGTAAATGCAGCCCACGCAGGCAAAACAGAGAAGCCCCTGTGTGCGTGTTCACATATAAACACAGTATCTGTTCAGCAGTTCTTTCCTCATGAGTTTGTGTTCTAATTGACCTGATATGGTTGAACAGATCATGTGTGGTGACATCATCTGCTGTGACTCATTATATTTTAACCTGTTTCTCAAAAATGCTTGTAAAGATCACAATATTTACATTTGTGTGGGCATCATGTGTGTGTGTTTGTGCTCACACACAAGTCGATGAGTGTCAATGAGTGTCAGCACACTTGGTCTGCACAATCAAATGCATTTAAACATTCCTGTAGCTCAAACAATAGAGCATGGGATTGCATCAACTGAAATGTACTTTGCATCCGAAAAGTATTCACAGCGCTTCACTTTTTCCACATTTTGTTATGTTACAGCCTTATTTCAAAATGGATTCAATTAATTATTTTCCTCAAAATTCTACAAACAATACCCCATAATGACAGCGTTAAAGAAGTTTGTTTGAAATATTTGCAAATTTATCACAATTAAAAAACAAAAAAATTACAAGTATTCACAGCCTTTGTCATGACACTCAAAATTGAGCTCAGGTGCATCCTGTTTCCGCGGATCATTCTTGATATGTTTCTACAACTTGACTGGAGTCCAGCTGTGGTAAATTCAGTTGATTGGACATGATTTGGAAAGGCACACACCTGTCTATATAAGGTCCCACAGTTAACAGTGCATGTCAGTGCACAAACCAAACCATGAAGTCCAAGGAATTGTCTGTAGACCTCTGAGACATGATTGTATCGAGGCACAGATCTGGGGAAGGTTACAGAAAAAAATCTGCAGCATTGAAAGTCCCACTGAGCACAGTGGCCTCCATCATCCGTAAGTGGAAGAAGTTTGGAACCACCAGGACTCTTCCTAGAGCTGGCCACCCAGCCAAAATGAGCGATCGTGGAGAAGGGCCTTAGTCAGGGAGGTGACCAAAAACCCGATGGTCACTCTGACAGAGCTCCAGCGTTTCTCTGTGGAGAGAGGAGAACCTTCCAGAAGAACAACCATCACTGCAGCACTCCACCAATCAGCCCTGTATGGTACAGTGGCCAGACGGAAGCCACTCCACATTAAAAGGCACATGACAGCCTGCCTGGAGTTTGCCAAAAGGCACCTGAAGGACTCTCAGACCATGAGAAACTAAATTCTCTGTTCTGATGAACCAAACATTGAACTCTTTGGCCTGATTGGCAGACATCATGTCTGGAGGAAACCAGGCACTGTTCATGACTTGGCTAATACCATTCCTGCAGTGAAGCATGGTGGTGGCAGCATCATGCTGTGGGGATGTTTTTCAGCAGCAGGAACTGGGAGACTGGTCAGGATTGAGGGAAAGATAAATGCAGCAATGTATAGAGACATCCTTGATGAAAACCTTCTCCAGAGTGCTCTGGACCTCAGACTGGGGTGAAGGTTCATCTTCCAACAGGACAGCGACCCTAAGCACAGCCAAGATAATGAAAGAAGTGGCTACGGGACAACTCTGTGAATGTCCTTGAGTGGCCCAGCCAGAGCCCAGTCTTGAACCCGATTGAACATCTATGGAGAGGTCTGAAAATGCCTGTGCACTGACACTCTCCATCCAACCTGATGGAGCTTGAGAGGTCCTGCAAAGACCTGCAAATAAAATTGAGAGAAACTGCCCAAAAATAGGTGTGCCAAGCTTGTAGCATCATACTCAAAAAGACTTGAGGCTGTAATTGGTGCCAAAGGTGCTTCAACAAAGTATTGAGCAAAGGCTGTGAATACTTATGTACATGACATGTGATTTCATTTTTTTCGCTTTTTATTTTTAATAATTTTGCAAAGATTTCAAACAAACTTCTTTCATGTTGTCATTATGGGGTATTGTTTGTAGAATGTTGAGGAAAATAATGAATTTAATACATTTTGGAATAAGGCTTGTAGCATAAAGAAATGTGGAAAAAGTGAAGCGTTGTGAATACTTTCCGGATGCACTGTATAGCTTGAATGCAGTGGAAGTTGCTTGGGATAAACGTGTCTGCCCAATGAGTAAATATAAATATATGTAAATATACAGGTGCTATAAGCAATGTTACCAGATGAGTCTGCTGCAATTAGCAGTTGTTTCAATCCATTCTATGGGACTGTATGGGATCATCTGAGAAAGCAGTGAGACCATGAATACGCAAACTTATGCAATTTCAAAGCTGAAAATTCTGATTTAGTCTGTAAAATGTATATTGTATTTAATGCAGTACTTTAAGTACTTTTCAAATGCAGTTTGCATGCTTGAATTGTGGATCAACTTTTAATTAAATGGATTAGTTTGCTGCAAAAATTAAAATTCTTTCATCATTTACTCACCCTCACTTCTTTTCAAACCTGTATGACTTACTTTCAGCCGTGGAACACAAAAGAAGATATTTTAAAGAATGTTGATAACCAAACAGTTTGGGTTACCATTGAATTCCATTGTATGGACAAAAAGAAAAAAAAAAGAAAAAAAAAGTTGGACATTTCTCAAAATATCTGCTTTTATGTTCTGCAGAAGAACAACATGAGCGAGTAAATTATGACAGAATTAGCATTTTTGTGTGGGTTTTATTTCTCTTTAAAATATACTCAATACTTCAACTTAACCACAAGGAGAGAAATTTTGGAGCAATGAGATTTCACAGTGGGAAGTTTTTAGCTACACTTTTGTTGTCTCTTCCTGAAATATGAGTACGTACTGCATTTAACATCTTAAGCATTTTAGCTGTTAATACAGTCTATAAAATATCCATAGTGTGGTATCTTGGTCAAAGTGGCAGGTAATCCTGTTTTTTGCCTACTGTTTAATGAACACTGGATATTCAGACATAACACTCAATTGACTTACTGTCATTCACATACTATATATTAGGGAAGTCGCCAAATTTGGACATAGAGATTAGTCATTAAACTAACACCCTTGAAAACCCTCTTTGGAATGTTAATTTTTGTATGACTTCAGATATATTTCAGTAATCTTTCCATTTATGGTGACAAGTTATTCATGGTTTACAAAAAAATCACATAGCAGCTCTTTTAAGTAGTGTACAAATAGCTCAGATAATGAGATGATCTGCTGATGGATTAAGAGAAGTTTACATACAGCCTGAGAAAGGACAAAGAGAAAAGGAGCCATATAAACGAAAAGAGAGGGAAGAAGCTATGGGTGTTTTTTTACCGTATTGTTTTGCTGTTATTACTCCTGATTGCTGTGTCAATATTCAATTTCTCTAAATGGCATCTCCTTGGAGCTGCCTGTGGTTTGGTCTTTATTCGTCCTTCAGTTTTTTTTTCTCTGCCTTAACTCGTCAATGGAAAGATATTGATCAATAAAAGGATGGAAGGAAAAGGAACAAAAGGGACAACGAAGGAAGTGATTTCAAATCAGAGTTTGCTCTCGCTCCCCTGGAATTTGGTTGCCCTCTTGCTCGTGCACATGAACATACACATAAGCTGTAATGGATTTATGTGATGTCAGATTACACAGCATGCACTGAAGCAGATTGGGGTGGTCTGTTGATCCGTTTCTAAGCACAGTAGATCTTACACTAGTCTCAGCATTCGACGGACCACTCACAAGCTGTTCACTTACTGTCTGATGCTTAGTGCACAATAACGGTTAGCTCTGGCTTAACTTACCAGCTACAAACTGAAAATGGCTGGCTTTACATAAAGTACATGAGCACACAGTCTGCTTGGAAACAAAGCTTGGGGTAAGGGGACATATACAAGGTTAGTGTGTATATTACTGTAGTAGTAAAACTACACTACAGTTCAAAAGTTTGGGGTCAGTAAGATTTGTTTTTGGCATTTATAATGTTACCAAAGATTTCTACAGTATCCACAGTATCAGTGTACTCACATCACCCCTGATCTTTTCCTAACTGACGTTCCGCAAGGAATTGTTCAGGTTTAAACTCGTTTTTTTCTGACCTTTATATCATATGAGAGGTCGCAGCCTCACTGAGGATCTCATGCCTGCTGTCGTGAACTGATCTAGTCCATGCAACAATGCACACACTCTCTTAAACAGCAATGCAGTGATCTGAAATGACCTCTCCACATTTACCTCTCTCTCTCTCTCTCTCTCTCTCTCTCTCTCTCTCTCTCTCTCTCTCTCTACAGCCTGATGAACTGACTAATGTCCTGGAGATTTGTAACATAGTGTTTACCAGTATGTTCACCCTGGAGATGATCCTCAAGCTTACTGCCTTTGGCTTCTTTGAATATCTGAGAAATCCCTACAACATCTTTGATGGCATTATTGTGATCATCAGGTAAATGGATTTACATTTATAGTTTGTCGAATGCCTGAAAAAAAAAAAAATCATATTGTGGGTATTATTATTATTTTTTTTAAACATTTTATTGTGATTTATTATATTATACAAACCCGATTCCAAAAAAGTTTGGACACTACAAATTGTGAATAAAAACAGAATGCAATTATGTGGAAGTTTCAAATTTCAATATTTTATTCAGAATACAACATAGATGACATATCAAATGTTTAAACTGAGAAAATGTATCATTTTAAGGGAAAAATAAGTTGATTTTAAATTTCATGGCATCAACACATCTCAAAAAAGTTGGGACAAGGCCATGTTTCCCACTGTGGGGCATCCCCTCTTCTTTTTATAACAGTCTGCAAACGTCTGGGGACTGAGGAGACAAGTTGCTCAAGTTTAGGAATAGGAATGTTGTCCCATTCTTGTCTAATACAGGTCTTAGGTCTTCTTTGTCGCATCTTCCTCTTTATGATGCGCCAAATGTTTTCTATGGGTGAAAGATCTGGACTGCAGGCTGGCCATTTCAGTACCCGGATCCTTCTTCTACACAGCCATGATGCTGTAATTGATGCAGTATGTGGTCTGGCATTGTGATGTTGGAAAATGCAAGGTCTTCCCTGAAAGAGATAACGTCTGGATGGGAGCATATGTTTTCTAGAACTTGGATATACCTTTCAGCATTGATGGTGCCTTTCCAGATGTGTAAGCTGCCCATGCCACACGCACTCATGCAACCCCATACCATCAGAGATGCAGGCTTCTGAACTGAGCGCTGAGAACAACTTGGGTTGTCCTTGTCCTCTTTAGTCCGGATTACATGGCGTCACAGTTTTCCAAAAAGAGCTTCAAATTTTGATTGATCTGACCACAGAACAGTTTTCCACTTTGCCACAGTCCATTTTAAATGAGCCTTGGCCCAGAGAAAACGCCTGCACTTCTGGATCATGTTTAGATATGGCTTCTTTTTTGACCTATAGAGTTTTAGCCGGCAACAGCGAATGGCACGGTGGATTGTGTTCACTGACAATGTTTTCTGGAAGTATTTCTGAGCCCATGTTGTGATTTCCATTACAGTAGCATTCCAGTATGTGATGCAGTGCCGTCTAAGGGCCCGAAGATCACAGGCATCCAGTATGGTTTTCCGGCCTTGACCCTTACGCACAGAGATTGTTCCAGATTCTCTGAATCTTTGGATGATATTATGCACTGTAGATGATGATAACTTCAAACTCTTTGCAATTTTTTCTCTGAGAAACTCCTTTCTGATATTGCTCCACTATTTTTGGCCGCAGCATTGGGGGAATTGGTGCTCCTCTGCCCATCCTGACTTCTGAGAGACACTGCCACTCTGAGAGGCTCTTTTTATACCCAATCATGTTGCCAATTGACCTAATAAGTTTCAAATTGGTCCTCCAGCTGTTCCTTATATGTACATTTAACTTTTCCGGCCTCTTATTGCTACCTGTCCCAACATTTGGTCCCAAGCCAATATTTGGCATGACTTTTCAAAATGTCTCACTTTCAACATTTGATATGTTATCTATATTCTATTGTGAATAAAATATAAGTTTATGAGATTTGTAAATTATTGCATTCCTTTTTTATTCACAATTTGTACAGTGTCCCAACTTTTTTGGAATCGGGTTTGTAAATTATATTAGTGAACAAAAATAATTATTATATGACTTATGGGTGTTTCTTCAACTGTGGTAATTTATGGTCTTGCGGACATTTAAAAAATAAACTCTGTTGATAAATTTTATATATATATACAGCCACTGACTGTTGGCTGAACGTCTGATGCAATACTTTTCTGGAAACACTTCAGGAGTTTCGAAGTCGTCATCTGATTGGTTGAATTCTGCAGGAAGTGTTCTTTAACAGTCCGCTTGGAAACAAATGCCGTGACGGCAAACCCCCTCGCGGAAGAAGAACGCCGTTGTGTTTACATCTGTGACAATGAGCGCTGGATTTTGAAGTTAGTGAAGTTCGCGGCTCCATTGTTGCAGTAAATGTGCACATAGTTCTTGAATTAATAATTTATAGATGCACGCCGGTCTGTTAATGCAGGGACATAGACGTTACATTTTCATGCCCCTAAACATGATGCGGAACAAATCGAACTGTGATTGGTTGGGTTACATGTCAGTCAAATGTCCTTTTGGGTGGTCCTCGACCAATGAAAGCTGCAAAACAGTCCAGACCTTCTGCCGTCAGTCTAAAGGTTTGGTTACGTGAGACTATGCGTTGACCAACAGAAAGCTGCTTGGTTTAAAAGTAACTAAAGTGTAAGTCATCACACGTCATATCACTACATTATTAACAATAGACAATGGACAATTGACAACATTTAACAAAAGTGTCTGAAGTTAAAGAAACACCCTTATATGATAGTTTTTTCTAAATTTAATCTATACTTTTTTTTGTGAATATCTGTATAGTGTATGTGAGATCATTGGGCAGTCTGATGGGGGTCTGTCCGTCCTGAGGACGTTCAGACTGTTGAGGGTCATAAAGCTAGTGCGGTTCATGCCAGCTCTGCGCAGACAGCTGGTGGTCCTGATGAAGACCATGGACAATGTGGCCACCTTCTGCATGTTACTAATGCTCTTTATCTTCATATTCAGGTGGGTTGGTCATCGTAAATGCATTACAGTGGGTCTCATACACAATTATTAGTGAATGAAACCCAATGTGCTTCATATCTGTGTGCTTACTCATATTCTCTGTCCGTATCCGAGCTCATACTTCTTTGTAATAAACGGCATACACTTTATCACACAAAGCTGCCTGGGTTCATAAAATCCCACACCTGACAACAGCCCCCTCCTCGCAGCTGGATCACGCCGAGCTCTGCATGGCTGAGTGTCTCAGCTGCACAGGCTGCTCAGAGTACACCTTAGCTTCAGTTGCGAGTGACAGGCCCATAAGGATCAGAGTGAGATTGATGGCGAGCAGAACAATAACACTCAGGCCCCTGGTGCCCACTGACTCACCCGCCTTCCCCCTGCAGCGCTGCAATTCCAGCAGAGTGCACAGAGACAGATGGAGGCTGCTACAGGATTGAGTGCATAAACCAATCCTGCCGATTCGTCTTTCCCACTCACGTTTAGCTTTCAGCGACCCCCTTCCCCCACCAAGCATCTCAATTTATAACCCCTCATCTAAAAACAATGTCCTGATTTATGTCTCTTAAATGGATAGAGTTGTCCCCAGTCTGCGGGTACAGTCAACAAGCTTTAGTAACTGTTAGCAGATGCCTGGGATTATGTGCCTTTGGAGGAAATTGAGAGAATGAATCAGCATTACAGACTCGAAGCTATAGTTGTGCCAATTATTAATCAGCTTCATCATAACTCTGCTGCATAGAGAACTGTTTAACACAAATTAAGTTTGTCTTTCACTAGGTGTTGTGAATGGAGTTTTGTGGGATGTTGCTGTTAAAAGAAATGCGTTATAATTGTGTGTTTTACTTTTTAGGAAGTAAAGTCACTTGTCAGTCACTCACAAACAAAAACATACATAAAATACATTCACATATGTATTTGTATATACACATATTAATAGTATTACTCACTCATTCACTCACGCACGCACTGTCTCTCACTCACTCACTCACTCACTCATTCACTCACACAGTCAGTCACTCACTCACTCATTCACTCACTCACACAGTCAGTCACTCACTCACCTCACTCAGTCACTCACTCAGTCACTCACTCACTCACTCAGTCATTCACTCACTCACTCAGTCAGTCACTCAGTCACTCACTCACACTTTCACTCACACAGTCACTCACTCACCTGACTCACTCACTCACTCACACACTCAGTCACTCACTCACAAACAAAAACATACATAAAATACATTCACATATGTATTTGTATATACACATATTAATAGTATTACTCACTCATTCACTCACGCACGCAGTCACTCACTCACTCACTCATTCACTCACACACTCAGTCACTCACTCAGTCACTCACTCACTCACTCATTCACTCACACACACAGTAAGTCACTCACTCACCTCACTCACTCACACACTCAGTCAGTCACTCAGTCACTCACTCACTCATTCACTCACACAGTCAGTCACTCACTCACCTCACTCAGTCACTCACTCAGTCACTCACTCAGTCACTCACTCAGTCAGTCACTCAGTCAGTCACTCAGTCACTCACTCACACATTCACTCACACAGTCACTCACTCACCTGACTCACTTATTCACTCGCACACTCAGTCAGTTACTCACTCACTCACCTCAGTCAGTCAGTCAGTCAGTCAGTCACTCACTCACACATTCACTCACACATTCACTTACACAGTCACTCACTCACCTGACTCACTCACTCACTCTCACACACACGTTCACTCACTCACTCACTCACTCACTCACTCACTCACTCACTCACTCACTCACTCACTCACTCACCTGACTCACTCACCTGACTCACTCAGTCACTCACTCAATTCAATTTAATTCAATTTCAGTTCATGTCGCTTTATTGGCATGACATACATAGTAGGGATGGGCATTTCAAGCAAAAATAATATCCGATGATCGCTGGGAATTATTCGATTATTATTCGAAAATCGCAACTCCTCCCCCGCATGCATGCATGTATAGGCTACACACATAAACAGAGAGAGAGGGAGAGAGACCATTCACACTCTCAATCTGTATGAAAACAAACTGTTTAATTCATTAGGGAATAGGATATATTAACTCAAGCCATATAATTATTGTAACATGCTGAAACATATGACTGTTATTTGACATAACCGTTATATGCCACGCAAGTCTACAGTGTGCGTGTGAGCAATACTCGGGTGTGCACTTGTTCAGAAAGAAAAGTAACCAGCGCATGCGTTTTAGCTGATTACAATGTCATTAGTCAATAACGTAAAGGGATGAGAGTGTTGAGGATTTACCTTACATACGACGAGAGAGAGCCTGCAGTGTATTCACGCTTTTTTTGTTTGTTGTTGTTGTTTTGTCCTCCCTATTACACACTGTAGCAGCCATTGAAATAGTTCAGCTTTGTTTTTTATGTCAAATTAGTTATAATTCATTTAGTTTCTTTAAGTTAATTTAGAAAAATGTTTGGAGCTTTTTTTGTTTGTTTAATTAAAGTTTTAGTTTTTTAAAGTGATGAGCAAGCAACACTTGACTTGTCTTGCCTATAATAAAGTCAATGGATATAAAACACTTCAAGAATATCACAATGTTAGTTTATATGTTTACTATTACCACCACAGTAAAAGGCGTTTTTGACATGTTGAGGCAGTCCTGCTGCAGCTCGCAACAGCGCTCGCAAATGAAACAGGCTACACAATCTAATAAACTAAATAAAAATAAAAAACATGCAGTTTGTCTTACCTTACATCTCTCCGCAAAATGAATATAAATCCAATCTTCAATTCCCACACTATATTATACATTCAACGAAATCACGTCAATGAAAGCAACAGATACAAGCTGCATTTTATTCATCATCAGCTCATAATCAAACACCGCAATAGAATTGATTTGTATTAGTGGTCGGATATTAATCCGTCTTGAAATAATTTCGAAAGGCATTTACTCCTGGTCTTTTCACAATCGGATATCATATGATAGATATCTGATCAGAGAAAACTAATGAAGTGAGCATGTGTAAAAGGACATAACTCTTGCAGCTGCGCTGAAGGAACACTCGCTGATACTGCTGCTGCTGGCGCAGACACCGTGCGAGCCAGTCTTGACAGTCGCGTGGTCTTGTGTTGTTTCCACCAGCGCTGCACATCTCATAGTTTCTTTTAATTAACGAATGTCTAAAATATAAAAAGGAGAAGCCTAAAATTAACGCATCACCACCACATCAGCACCGAAAACATGGGGATTTTTTTAGAAGATAATCGCACAACCTATTCAATATTCTATAAATAAATCAACTAATCGAATATTTGAAAATCGTGACTCATCCATAACACATAGGTACATATTACCAAAGAATTGCACAAGGCAAAACAAAAACAAACAAAAACATACAGTGCATTTGGAAAGTATTCACAGCGCTTCACTTTTTCCACATTTTGTTATGTTACTCATTATTTTTTTTCCTCAATTCTACAAACAATACCCCATAATGACAGCGTTAAAGAAGTTTGTTTGAAATCTTTGCAAATAAAAATAAAAATAGAAAACGCTAAAAATCACATGTACATAAGTATTCACAGCCTTTGCTCAGTACTTTGTTGAAGCACCTTTGGCACCAATTACAGCCTCAAGTCTTCTTGAGTATGCTACAAGCTTGGCACACCTATTTTTGGGCAGTTTCTCCCAATTTTATTTGCAGGTCTTTGCAGGACCTCTCAAGCTCCATCAGGTTGGATGGGGAGTGTCGGTGAACAGTCATTTTCAGATCTCTCCAGAGATGTTCAATCGGGTTCAAGTCTGGACTCTGGCTGGGCCACTCAAGGACATTCACAGAGTTGTCCTGTAGCCACTTCTTTTTTTATCTTGGCTGTGTGCTTAAGGTCATTGTCCTGCTGGAAGATGAACCTTCACCCCAGTCTGAGGTCCAAAGTGCTCTGGAGCAGGTTTTCATCAAGGATGTCTCTGTATATTGCTGCATTCATCTTTCCCTTGATCCTGACTAGTCTCCAAGTTCCTGCTGCGGATGGTATTGGCCAGATGATGAGCGGTGCCTGGTTTCCTCCTGAAATGACGCTTGCCATTCAGGCCAAAAAGTTCAATCTTTGTTTAATCAGAACAGAGAATTTTGTTTATCGTTGTCTGAGAGTCCTTCAGGTGCCTTTTGGCAAAATCCAGGCAGGCTTTCATGTGCCTTTTACTGTGGAGTGGCTTCCGTCTGGCCACTGTACCATACAGGCCTGATTGGTGGAGTGCTGCAGGTTGTTCTTCTGGAAGCTTCTCCTCTCTCCACAGAGAAATGCTGTGGAGAGAGGACTCACTCACTCACAGGTGGACTCCAATCAAGTTGTAGAAACATCTCAAGGATGATCAATGGAAACAGGATGCACCTGAGCTCAATTTTGAGTGTCATGACAAAGGCTGTGAATACTTAAGTACATGTCATTTATTTGTTTTTTAATTGTGATAAATTTGCAAAGATTTCAAACCAACTTCTTTAACGTTGTCATTATGGGGTATTGTTTGTAGAATTTTGAGGAAAGGAATTATAAGTGTAATCCATTTTGGTATACTGTAACAACAAAATGTGGAAAAAGTGAAGCGCTGTGAATACTTTCCAGATGCACTTTCCAGATTACTTACTTAATCACACACACACACTCACTCAAACACTCTCACTCACTCACTCACTCACTCACTCACTCACTCACTCACTCACTCACTCACTCACTCACTCACTCACTCACTCACTCACCACTCACTCACTAATATTGGTGCACCTATCATTATGAGGACTCTCCATAGACATAATGGTTTATATCCTGTACAAACCGTATATTCTATCCCCCTACGCTACCCCTACCCCTAAACCTACCCATCACAGAAAATATTCTACATTTTTACATTTTTAATAAAACATTGTTTAGTATGTTTTTACATTTTTATCACTCAGTCACTCACTGTCACTCACGGTCACTCACTGTCACTCACTCACTCACTCACCACTCACTCACCACTCACTCACTCACTCACTCACTCACTCACTCACTCACTCACTCAATCACTCACTCACTCACTCACTCTCACGCATATTTGTATTATTTGTATAACTTAACTGCTCTGAGGCAGCACCAAGGTTATTATAGTTTACTAAAACTAAAAAAACTATAAATATAATTAAAAAAATAAACGTCATTGCAATCAAATATAAAAAAACTTAAACTTTCATTTAAGCTTGTTGCTAAGGAAACATTTCTTTTTTTTTTTTTGTTTAACTTCATTTACTAAAAAAACTCTGAAAAACTCTGAAAAAAACCAAAAAACAACAACAAAATGGCTAAAACTTTAAAATTAAAAATTAAAACTAAAATATTACTAAAAGCTATAATAGCATGTGATGCCAAAATAACACTAGGCAGCACCAGATTCCTTTATTTTGTCTGATTTATTTTTATCAGCATTATTTTTAAATTGTAAATGTTTTAAAAACACTTTTAAATGTGTTTTTAACCTTGTGAATCACAGAAGAAAATGGATTGTCACTAAAATCTCACACTTTAATAGCATTTATAGCACCTAACTTAAAGGGGTACTTCAGCACTGGTAAGATAAATGTGTGTTTAAACTGGGTCATTTATGTAGTAGAAATGTGAAATTATTTTTGAATTTGGTGCCTTCTAGACCGAGAAAATTACATTCATCACGAGAGCGAAGAGCTGAGAGCTGAGCTAAGCACGGCAGTCATTCACGGCGCGTGTTCATTCTGGCGCGTTTTCAGATCATGCCTATGGAAGCTTAACTTTAATTGGAATTCAATTGAAAAGTTGAAACACTCACTTTGCTCCACACCGCTCCGTTATGAATGCCCGAGCGGCCATGCACATACACATTCTGTGAGTGAGATCCCACCCCCTATGGGTAGGTTGATAACATGCAGAACTAGCTCATCCTACTGTCTTTAGCATCTGGCCAAAAATTCCTCAGATGACGCAAAATGACTATATTTGCATCATCTGAGGATTTTTTCCAGAAATAAAATGCATAATTCTCTCGTCTCAGGGGGATATGAGGGGGGAAAGTACTATAATTTGAATATACTACCAGGTTTCTACTGATACAAAGCTTAATGCTAAATCGCTGAAGTAACCCTTTAATACAACAGATTGTGCGACTATGAGGAATGATTACCTCAAAATGCATGTCCATCAGAGCATGTGAACGAAGCGGAGTGGTGTGACGCTCAGTTCAATATTCCGCTCTATGCTAGCGCGCTCCACTCAATCGCTCATGGCCCAAGTGAATGCTCCGCTCATGAACCACTCATGCTCACTGGTAAAACGACGTTCGTTCAAATCCTGCTCCGATATGAAATTTGATTCTCTGTATTGCACTGTACTTTTAGCAATTTAAAAAATTAATCATTCATATTTGTTTAAATATTATAATATAATTTTTTATATAATTTAATCTATGTTGATTATGAAAAGTGAACAGCATGAGTAAGATGGGACACATCATAAGATGTGCAATATGTCGGAAGACATGGGTCAGAACTGATTTTGGACCACTTTAAGTTTTGTTTTGTAGAAATCCTTTCTTTAAAGTGAATTTCGTTCTGTATAAATTGTATCTTAATTTTAATGGTAACACTTTACAATAAGGTTCATTAGTTAACATTAGTTAATTTTCATTCAAAAATGAAAATTATGTCATTAATCACTCACCCTCATGTCGTTCCACACCTGTAAGATCTCAGTTCATCTTCAGAACACAGTTTAAGATATTTTAGATTTAGTCCGAGAGCTTTCTGTCCCTCCATTGAAAATGTATGTACGGTATACTGTCCATGTCCAGAAAGGTAATAAAAACATCATCAAAGTAGTCCATGTGACATCAGTGGGTTAGTTAGAATTTTTTGAAGCATCGAAAATACATTTTGGTCCAGAAATAACAAAAACTACGACTTTATTCAGCATTGTCTTCTCTTCCGGGTCTGTTGTCAATCCGCGTTCACGACTCCGCAGTGGCGCTGCTGACGTGTTATCTGGTGTGCCTGAGCTTCGTTTACAGTCTGAGAGAGACGCACGCTGTAAACAAAACAACCTTCGCAAACATGTCTGAGGATTTCAACACAGAGGAAGACTTGCATTTTTTTGCTCAGCCATATTTATTTGAACCCAAATTCAAGAGTTTTATTTGTCACATACACAGTTATATACAGAATATACAACCGGCAGTGAAATGTAAAATACACGGACTGTAAACGAAGCTCGGGCGCACCAGAACACGTCAGCAGTGTCTTACGTCAGCAGCGTCACTGCAGAGTCGTGAACGCGGATTGACAACAGACCCGGAAGAGAAAATGTATTTTCGATGCTTCAAAAAAAGCATGTATTTAGTAAATATATTTTCGATGCTCATTTTTGGGTGAACTAACCCTTTAACTACATTAGGTAACATGAACTAATAATGAACTGCACTTATAAAGCATTTATTTATCTTTGTTAATGTTAACTTCAACATTTTCTAATACTTTATTCAAATATTGTTAACATTAGTTAATGCACTGTGAACTAACATGAACAAACCACAAACAGCTGTATTTTTATTAACTAATGTTAACAAAGTTTAACAAATACAGTAACAAATGTACTGCTCATGGTTAGTTAATTTTAGTTAATACATTACCTAAGGTTAACTAATGAAACCTTATTTAAAGGTGTTACCATTTTAATCAATGTTTCATCAACCAATTGCCTGGATTTAATAAATAATAAGCAAATATAGCAGACAATATAATCATGGCGTCGGCGCGATAAACGGAATGAGCAAGTATGTCACGTTACCACCAACACTGCTTGTATATGTTTGTAGTATCACCTCTGTCTCATTTATCTCTTGGTGTGTGTTGCATTCTGAATTTGTTGATCCGTCTCTCTAACATAACTGATCTCATCTCTGGCTGCTGTCCAACCAGGACATATGTCTCCTCTCATAGCACTGATATCATTTTTATAGGCTCCTCACCTCTGACAGACTCATTCATCCCACATCCTGTTGAAGTTGATCGGAAACATACGGTATTAGAATATCTAAACGTGAGAGTAACATTCAAAGCTTGTTTGTCTGTTTGTGTTCTGCAGTATTCTGGGAATGCACATATTTGGCTGCAAGTTCAGCCTGAAGACAGAGGCTGGGGACACAGTACCTGACAGGAAAAACTTTGACTCCCTGCTTTGGGCTATTGTCACAGTGTTTCAGGTGCGTAGTGATCTCAAAACTCATCTCACTTATGAAAGCACTGCTGCAGGTGACGGGAAACACAGGGCAACTGGGAGCTGGGTGAAAACACATTTTAATCACACACTTATGGGTATTCTCTGTAGAGTTTAAATGTTTTGACTAAATGTTTTGCTCTTTTTTTATTATATACAATAAAAAGCAAAAATAATTTTAATAATATTACATGAGATTTTATTAATTAGTTTTTCTTTGCTTATAAAATAAAATAAATAATAAATAAGTTTATTCTAATGTTAAACAGTATTTGATAACAGTTGTGTGTGTGTATGTGTGTGTGTGTGTGTGTGTGTGTGTGTGTGTGTGTGTGTGTGTGTGTGTGTGTGTGTGTGCGTGTGCGTGTGCGTGTGTGTCTGCAGATCCTAACTCAAGAGGACTGGAACATGGTTTTGTATAATGGCATGGCCTCTACCTCCCCCCTGGCAGCCCTGTATTTTGTAGCGCTCATGACTTTTGGGAACTACGTTCTGTTCAATCTGCTTGTGGCCATCTTAGTTGAAGGATTTCAGGCTGAGGTAAGGTACACACCTTAGGGCATCTGGGTAATTGAGTGTTTTGGTTGATGCACAAAACAATCCTAAACATAGCAGGTCCAATAGCTTTCAGGTTTAGCTGCTAAATATGAAAATATCACGCCCAATGAGGTTATTTGAATACGTTAACCATCTGTTGGCAGTGGTGATTTTCGTAATAAGGTCAAATTTGGTGTTTAGCAACAAAATGACAGCAAGAACATGTTGTGACTCTAATATCTTACCGCTGTCCTGGGGCATTTTTCCATAGGCTTTTGTTGTTATTGCTGGTGAATATATTTTCGATGTGCATGCCTGTATAAATAGGGTTTCACGGGCAGGTATGCAGTCTGCAGAAGTAAGTTATCTCTCCAGGGAGCTTGTAGAAGTGGGCCTTCAGGTTATGGTCTAGATCTGAGGCACAATGTGAGGGTGAGTGGGGAACTAGAGCAAATGCGACTTTTTTAAGAAGGAGGGCAACAAGATGACGTCTATTAAAAAATGCTCCTGACTGTTTAGTTATTTTACAAGAGAAATTATGTCCCTCACTCTTGTCTTTTATTTGTCTATGGTTCACACAGCATTAGAATGCCATTGTCAATCCAGCTTTACAGTGGAAAGTATGGTTGTGCTTACACACTTAGGTTATAAACATGAGTGAAAACCACATTCTTTAACCAACCTCGCTGAAATATGTGCTATATGAATGGATTTGAGCAGTATTTGCTTCATAATTCAACATTATTATTGTTCTTGTGTCGTTTTGACCTTGTGTCCCTGTTTTTTTGTTTGTTTGTTTTTTGCCTGGTACAGGGTGACGCTAACCGTTCCTACTCGGATGATGACAGATCCTCTTGTAACTTAGAAGAAACAGAGAAAAAGGACTCGCTCCAGCTGTCAGGTACTGAGCTGTGGACTAATTAAAGAAGTGTTCTTAAAGCACAGCTGTGTTTTCCTGTGTGCTTCTGTAAAATACTGTAGTTTTTCATTTTGGTTCATTCTGAGCAGAAACAGAATATCCTTTCCAAATTATCTAAATGATGGGTTAATAACTATCCTATAATAACTATATAACAAGTAAATAAATCTTTTACAATGATGGTACACTGCGCTGTGGTCAGTTACATGTTAATATTCATACAGTAAGCCTGGAGATGATTTGAGTTTGTCAGACCAAGTCATTTAGTCCTAACTAATTACCTAATTACTAATGTAACTTTACAATATATAATAGTGATGTCATTTAGCATACAGTATTTTGACTGACGGTAGCAATGGGTTGCTACTGCTAACATTTGCTAACTTCAGCCACATTTCCTCTTCATCCTCAACTTCCTTGCATTGATTACTCTGTTGGAAAATGTTTGGCTGAGTGGACCTGAACCGAATCATAGCTTTGCCACAAGATGAACAGATTCATGATTCATTATTAATTTATGATTGAATGCTAAATTTGGAAATTATCACTTTGGTATATTGAGCAGGCAATAATATGTTTAACACTTTGATATCCTTTTGGCTATCCTTTTGTGTTCGCCAGGCCACAGGGAATTCTCCCAGTGCTCCCGATGGCCAGTCCAGGCCTACTGTGAACGATACATTGAAATGTCTCATTAATATCTGGTCAAAAAAATCATGGCGCTGTGAGATCTGAGGACATGACGTTATGAATAATGCATGTACACACTGAAGCTCTCCACAGACAGAAGACAAACTTACATGCTCCCACCAGTGTTGCCTGGCATGAGAGAAGGGTTTAGAGATACCAGAAATCACGGAAGCTTGAAACTTTAATAGGCTTTGTGGAATATACTTCTTAATTCCCCACCACAAACACAAAACAAATACTTTTTCAACCTATTGTGCCTTGCAATATGATAGCTAGTGTTTCCTTCAAATGATTTTGTGATTCTATTCTAATCAGTCTTGGCATGTGTGTTTTTGCAGATCCCAAGATTTCCACTTTGACCCCTAATGGGCATCTGGATTTGGCACCTGCACCCAACACTGGGGGCTTGTACCCATCTGAAAGGCTGAGCTTTGCCTTGGGTTCCTGCAACAGCAGTGTAAGCTCTCTGGGCAGGGCTAGCCTGGAGCAGACAACGCTGGTGAGCCATTATGCATGCTGCAGTCAACCTGCCATTCATTACAGGGTCTTACTCACCGAGAGGGTACAAAAGCTATATCTTACCACTCTAGCAATCCAAAACCCCTTTAAAAAGCTCAAAGAACACAATAATTATCCATCTCTGCATGTATTAGCATTCAGCAAACCATTAATAAGACACTTACTCAGCACTTACTCAGCGAGTCTCGTCTCTACGTGTCTAGCTTGCATTATATTATCATACACACAGAGGGTCATTGAGCGGGCACTCGAAGAGCTGAGAGCAACTTATAAACTACATAATTATTTTACAATGGTTTAAATAATAACAGCCCTTGTGAGGAGGTTGGCTTTTTATGAGGGCTCTAGACGGTGGGGGGAATTAGCTAAGAATGAGTTGAAAGCATGGAATATTTGCATGTGCTGTCTGTTGTTTTAGCCAGATTCCTCAGAAATGATGTAAACCAGGTTACACCCAAAACTTTACTGCATCACGCGGTATGATTTTGGTGCTACGTTGTGGAGGATGCAATTCATAGTTTTCACGTGACGTCGCACCATTATAGGAACGCCCACCTGGAGGACAAAGCAATTGACCAGCAGTCATTTTTACCAGCTTTGTAATAAGTATTAATGTAATGAGACCAAAAAAAAGACCAAATTCAATATACACCTTATTGATGATGCATACTTTGAACAGGCAAGCAGATTAACACAATATAAATGCAACACAAGGTTTCTCGTTAAGTGTTTTTTTTCCATCGAAAACCATTATAAAGAAAATGTGTTGCGTTTATATTCTGGGCTCATCTGCTCGACCTATATGTAGTATGCAGAAAGGAATTTGATCTTTTAGTATCACTGTTTTAGTACATTAAGGCACTTTAAGGGCACCTACCCTAAGTGTTTTTAATGGTAAGCGTTTTAGAACGTCCCTCTGTTTTTAATGATTGAAATACTGCAGCAGGTGCTGTATAGTATATGGATCACAAGTGCCAAAAACTTGCATCTTGTGCACATATTTTTGTTTTTAAGATGTAAAACTGACAGGCTTGTGCTGCAGTTCTATGGCTGTTTTGCCCTCCAGGCCTCCGTGACAGTCACGTGACTGAAAACTATGAACAGACTACCGGGATCAGAGAAACTTTACTGGACTGTACAGCATCAGCCCACCACTGCAATCCAAACACCTGGACCTGAACCCGTCTCTTTGAACACAGAGAGCACTTGACTCAACGGCATGTTTACCATCTGCTTCCTGTGGGCAGTAATAGCACGACTTTAATTATGCCGTATAAATAATGCTGAGTTTTGTTATTAATACACAACTATAATAATTTTAATAATATAATTTAAAATATTTTCTGATATATTATAATAGTTTATATGTATAAAGTCAGAATTTAAAAAAATAAATACGCTGATATAATTATCTTTCATAATTTATTTATTTAGTAATATTTTCAAGCTTCAGCACATTTTGCCTCTACTGCAATCCAATCACCTGAACCAGTCTTAAAATACGAAGTGGCAAATCACGCCGAGTTCTGATTTAATATTAATATCTATAATAATTTTAATGTCATTTAGAATATTTTCTTTCGGGATATTCTACACACCTAACGAATGGTTTGATTACTATTGCAGCATCTACAACTAGTTCCAGGCTGCTTGTTTCACAAACATTCACACCAGTGTCAGAGTTCTGAAGCAAATTAGTCGTTTGAGTCTTATGGTGTGTACTTGGCATAAAACACAGGGTGTACTTAAATGTTTCAAAAGATTTCTATTTCAAATAAATGCTGATCTTTTAACTTTCTATTCATCAAAGGATCCTGCAAAAAATTATTATAGTTATTATTAATGACGATGATAATAATAAATGTTTTTTGAGCAGCTAATCATCATATTAGAATGAGTTCTGAAGGATCATGTGACACTAAAGACTGGAACGATGCTGAAAATTTAGCTTTACCATCACAGGAATACATTACACGTTTAAATGGATTAAAAATGTATTAAATGTTTAAATTGTAATAATATATAACAATATTAGTTTTTTTTTACTGTATTTTTAATTGTAAAAATACCGGCTCACAGCCTTACACTTAGTTTTTTTGAAAGCAAATTAGTCGTTTTAGTCTTAAAACAAAGGGGTAGGTGCTTAAGTTCAGGTTCATATATTGACTATGACTGTGTTTTTTGTGTGTCAGTGTCCAGGACGAGCTTCTCTGTACCACAATTGGGGACGGTCCACACGACCCAGTATATGGAGTCGCAGGTCGAGTTGGAACAGCTTAGGACGATCCTCTAGATGCCTGGGGATGGGGGGCGGAGGTAGTTTACGGGTTCGTAGCCCTCACTCTCGTCCCGCTGAGCAGGAGTCCCTGCTATCTCCTCCGCCCCCTCCTCTGCATCCACCTCTGCTCTCTAGACACTTCGTTCCGCGCAGAGAACGTCGTGCTCTCTCTTTGGAGCTTCCGGAGCTGCTGCAGGTGCCTGGACCAGCCTTGCCCCCTCTGCTTCCCCGGCAACGTAAGAAGAGCTTCTCTGGGGGTCTGGGAAGCGTTGGAGAGCACCAGGACTGTAATGGAAAGACACCATCAGTCCAACCACAAATCATCAATGAAGTCTACCCTCAGGTCAATGCACGCAAGGACAGGGAGGATCTGGACGATGAGCTGGACTATGTAAGTGTCCAATAAAAAATGTTTTTAAGGTATAGTTCAACTATAAATGAAAAGTGTCATCATTATGTTCCAAACCAATTTGAATTTGGAGAAATTAAGCCAAATGTCCTGAGTGCTCTTATCCCAACAGTGAAAGTGAATGGGGATGGATGTTGCCAAGCTCCAAAAATGACAAACAAAAGCATCATAAAAGCATATGAATATGTCATATATCAAGTCTTCTGAATCCATATGATAGATTTGGGTGAGAATAGCATCTTAAATATTGATCTGTACTTTGCACTCAGCCAATTTATACTACTCTTCATACATTTTTTGTTTTTAATTCTGCAAGGATGCATTAAAGTAATCAAAAGTGACAGTAAACAAATTTATAATGCTACAAAAGATTTCTATTTTAAAGAAATTCTGTTCTTTTCAAACTTTCTATTCATGAAAGAATCCTGAAAAAGTGCATCACGGTTTCCAAAATAGTAAACAGCACAACTGTTTTCAACATTGATAATACAGAAATGTTTATTGATTAAATCAGCATATTAGAATGATTTCTGAAGGATCATGTGACACTGAAGACTGGAGTAATGACACTTTGCCTCCACCGAAATAAACTTTTGAACAGGAGTGTATTGTTTTAGAAGACTTTAATTATGCTACTTTTATGGTGTTTTTTTCTTTCTTTTTTGAATAATTTATGGAGCTCAAATAGTCGATGTTCCATTGAATAAAGAGATATGATGAAAATATAGAAAAGAAAAGAGTTGTCTTTTAAATGTTAATATTTTTGGATTATCTGAGAGTTCTGGAGAGGAGTTAGTATTGTCCCTGTAAAAACAAAATAATTTTAAAAAGCTTCTGCACACATTGTAAATCTCCTTAAGCAGAGCCAATTGTCCATACAATCAACTACAATAAAAATCACCCAATTATTATCTGTTGAGGAGGAACGCTAGCAGATGGCAGTAAGGATTTGAGTTTTTAATTTACAGCCAGACTCTCTTGTTTTGTAAGCAATTAAGAGTAACATGGCAGCTCCAAGGGGACATGAAACATTGGAAAGCTGTGTTTCATAAATGCTTTAACTATCATATGCGATTCCAAGAAAGTTCTCCCGCCCTGGATCCTGCAGAATTAATCTCAGTCCTCATTTTTGCCAACAAATCTTCAACTAAATGCTTTTACTGTCGGCAGAGTTTATGTTTCCGGATCCAGAAGATGATAGAGGTGTACAGACCAGACTGGTGTGAGACCAGGGAGGACTGGTCCGTCTTCCTCTTCTCTCCTCAAAACAAGTCAGTCCTTTCACTGTCTCCTCTCTTTCAATACATAATAGTCATGAACACTATATAAGAGCTGAGGGAAGCTGTTTTTAAATTATTCAAAAAATAAAAGTAAATACATATTTTAGGTCGAAGGGGTTTGGCTAACAAAAACGTTTGGAAATATGTGGCTTACTTACTGTTGTTGTTCCACTTGTGCTGGTCTCATCTTAACCAAAACTCACTGGCATTCACGTACCTTCGTGTCCCTTTACAATTTAAAAATTACTCATGGGTTTTGTAAATTACGAGTCAAATGCTAATATTTGAGAGTGCAGCTGGAAGTTGTCTTTCATAGAGCCTGATCTCATTATAACACAAAGCAGATTAGTAGTTGCTCCACGCCCTAGAACAGGCTGAAATTAAGCAGATAAATGGAAGCTTGTGTCGCAGGTTGTTTCCTATAGTGCCACTGATTTGATCTCTGAGTATTACAGAGGGGAAGATGCCCGCACACCCCTTCTTCTCCCCTGATGGTAACTCGGCCAGCAGTTATTCTGCAATCCCCGCCTGATCAATAGCACTGATGGGCTGCCAGCTCTTTAGAGGGTGGCTTGATTAGGATATTGATTGGTGTCAGAAAGATAGGAGCCGATTATTCCCACCCTCTGCCTGTCTATCTGTTTTTTCCGATCTGTCTAGTCTTTGAATGTCCATCTAAAGTTTGTGCTGCAATGGAAAAATTGAGATATTTGACTGTTCCAACACCTAGTGAGCTGTTAGAATGCATTTTGACAAACTGTGAAAAAAATAAATTCAAAATGGCAGATGAAGTGAGAATCATATTACACTTCCATTCAAAAGTTTGGGGTCAGCAAGATTTTATTTTATTATTGTTGTTGTTGTTTTGTTTAAGAAATGTATACTTTTGTTCAGCAAGGATGCATTAGATTGATGAAAAATTATTTATAAGGTATAATTAACTCTTTCCCCACCATTGACAGAATTTTCTGCCAATTCACGTTTTTACTGTTATGCGATAGGTGGCGCTATTACTCATCTTCTGAAAGGGTACTGCATCTCTGGATCAAAACACAGGTGAAGCGATTATCAAACATAAACAGCATATAAATCAAAACTGAATAACATTACCAAATGAAACCCCATTCAGTATAAACACGATAGTACAGTTGACAATACAAGGATCCGCAGTGAGCTTTTATGTAAACAGGTCGCATGCTGCATTCATCAAATCAATGACACTGACCGCAAACATGCAAATAAGAACATAAACCCAGGGTTTAGGAATGTACAATGTGAAACATCAGTTTATGAATACCCTGGATTAATTGTAAATGTGAAGCAAGATAACCCATGATTCAGTTTACCCAGGGTTTAAAATGACCCATGGGTAACTTTTTCAGGTTTAGCCGAAGTTAATGTGGGTGGGCGTAATTAACACAATATAAATGTTTTATTGGCGTAAATGGTATTCCCATTTGTAAATTTGCACTTTTTAATAATAAAGCACAATTTTTTTATTTAAATAAATCGCACCTGAGTATGTTTAATGCACCAGGTCAGACTTAAGTTGTTGAGAGAAAAAAACAAAAAAACAGGATAAATTGCATTGGTGTATCAGTCACATTTTATTATTATATTCCAAAATAATGTAAAATACCAGTAAAAACTATTTAAATTTACATTTTAAACTATTTAAATTTAACTGTGTTCAATACTTAAACAAGAATGAAAAATGCGCTATAAAATAAACATAAATTATAATGGCATTCTTTACAAACAACATTTATTTTAAAGCCTACATGAATTTATTTAATGCACTGAAAACTGAACCGAACTGAAACCGGCGTTGGGTTAACAATTATTTGTTAACAAATAATTGTTGTGTTGTACTTCACCTGTGTCTCAGTATCCACGTAAAACAGCATTCTTCACATGCGCAAAAACACCATTGCAATGGTATAAAACAGCGGCATTCAAATGGCAGGGCTTGATTACACTCACCTAAAGGATTATTAGGGACACCTAATATTAATACTGTGTTTGACCCCCTTTCGCCTTCAGAACTGCCTTAATTCTACGTGGCATTGATTCAACAAGGTGCTGAAAGCATTCTTTAGAAATTTTGGCCCATATTGATAGGATAGCATCTTGCAGTTGATGGAGATTTGTGAGATGCACATCCAGGGCACGAAGCTCCCGTTCCACCACATCCCAAAGATGCTCTATTGGGTTGAGATCTGGTGACTGTGGGGGCCATTTTAGTACAGTGAACTCATTGTCATGTTCAAGAAACCAATTTGAAATGATTCGAGCTTTGTGACATGGTGCATTATCCTGCTGGAAGTAGCCATCAGAGAATGGGTACATGGTGGTCATAAAGGGATGGACATGGTCAGAAACAATGCTCAGGTAGGCCATGGCATTTAAACGATGCCCAATTGGCACTAAGGGGCCTAAAGTGTGCCAAGAAAACATCCCCCACACCATTACACCACCACCACCAGCCTGCACAGTGGTAACAAGGCATGATGGATCCATGTTCTCATTCTGTTTACGCCAAATTCTGACTCTACCATCTGAATGTCTCAACAGAAATCGAGACTCATCAGACCAGGGAACATTTTTCTAGTTTTCAACTGTCCAATTTTGGTGAGCTCGTGCAAATTGTAGCCTCCTTTTCCTATTTGTAGTGGAGATGAGTGGTACCCGGTGGGGTCTTCTGCTGTAGTAGCCCATCCGCCTCAAGGTTGTGCATGTTGTGGCTTCACAAATGCTTTGCTGCATACTTCGGTTGTAACGAGTGGTTATTTCAGTCAAAGTTGCTCTTCTATCAGTTTGAATCAGTCGGCCCATTCGCCTCTGACCTCTAGCATCAACAAGGCATTTTCGCCCACAGGACTGCCACATACTGGATGTTTTTCCCTTTTCACACCATTCTTTGTAAACCCTAGAAATGGTTGTGCGTGAAAATCCCAGTAGCAGATTGTGAAATACTCAGACCTTATTGCGGCATTTGATCGTTTCTCCAAGTTTAAGTCAAGTCAAGTCAAGTCACCTTTATTTATATAGCACTTTTAACAAGTCCAATTGTTTCAAAGCAGCTTCACATTGTTAACAGGAAAATAATGCAACAGAATTTGTACAGCCGTTCTGGTGAAACAGTGATGTTATTACCGGGCAGATCGGTAATATAGATGAAATTTAGGTGTCCCCAACTGAGCAAGCCAAAAGCCAGAGGCAAAAGTTTAAAGTGAGTAGCGCGTCAAAACAACCTAACCCTAACCCAAAAAAGAAATATCGACACAAAAAAAACCTGTCTGCCTTACACAACACTGAAGGTGGCTCAGGAGTAGAGCGAACAAATTCTTTCTATGCAGACTGCAACAGTCACAATATGATGTATGTTTTAAAAAAACTTTTAAAGGTGCCCACTTAAAGTGTTTATTACAAATAAATTATTAAATGGTAAAAAATTTGCATTGTGTTTACAGTAGCACCCCTACTTCCTGCGCCCCTGGTAATGACTCAAGTATTACCAAATCCTTCAGAAGGAATTACTAATTATTTGGATCAGTATTCTCAGTGAAAAGCATGATAACTTCCTAGTAATGACTGAAGTCACTGTAAGTCATTTGGTAAGGTTTTAGATAATAATGACTCAAGTGTTAGTGCTTCCTTCTAAAGGGATTACTGGCCATTTGGATCAGTATTCTAAAGTAAAGTTCATGGTAACCCACTAGTAATGACTCAAGTGTTTCCAAATCCATCAGAAGCAATTATTATCAAAAAACCTTACAAAAACCTCAAAATCTTACAATGACTTCAGTCATTACTAGAGAGTTATCATGCATTTTCCTTGTTTGTCTCATGACTCTTGCGACAACGGCAGTGCTGACAAATGCCTTGCTCACATAATGATATTATTTATTTATGATTTTTAAAACCATATATCTCATTAGTACGGGAAAACATTGTGTTAATGACATGCCGTTATTACAAGAAAATATATAGTGTTAACAAGAAAAGTATATTGTTTTAACAACATATCTAACAACATTATTATGAGAGAATGTTATTTTAACGAGAAAAATTTTAACGACAGCATCCTGTTATTATGAGTCAATTATACGACCCGTGCTGGCAAAAGGAGTCAGAATGCGCACAGGATAATTTCTACAGACAAAACAAGTGAAAAATATTCAATTTCGGTCAATTTTGAGGTTTTCACAAAAATGAGTTCATTAAGCCCTCGATCCCAGCGCTCCAAATAGCAATTACATGTCTAAAAGTATCATTATTTGTACGTTTTCAGAGAGGAGTACCTTTCCTTTGTCCATGAAAACCATTTCAATCACGACTTAATGTTAATCAAACAATTGTGGTATTATGGAGAAAGAAAGTTGAATATATATTTTTCCTATAGATATTTGGTTTTGACTTTGTGTGTGTAAAATTTGTGTTATTACCAGGGATTTTAAGGTATGATTGCTAGGTGATTTTTGTTTTGGAACCTTCAGAAAACTTTTCTCAAAAACCAACAGGTGTAGCTCAGTCTTTTTTTTGTCCGATTCCAACAAATCATACAACATTGTGTAGGGTTTTTTGTTCTTTTTAAATAGAGAACGTGACACAATGTGACAAATAACAATAACTAATTTTGAACATTTGCTCATTGCGACTCATTTTGCCAGCATGGGTCACATCACATATCACAGATTACAAAATTTATAACCATTTTCAACTATTTTATCTTTGACAATAATAAATGTTTCTTGAGCAGCAGATTATCATATTAGAATGATTTCTAAAGGATCATGTGACACTGAATACTGGAGTAATGTTGCTGAAAATTAAGCTTTGCCAACACAGTAAAAAAAAAAAAAAAAAAATTTAGAATTTAAATATATTAAAATGGAAAATAGTTATTGTCTTCTAAACTTCTAAAGAATATGAAGGGGAAAAACACTTTTGTTTTGAAGAATATTTTATTATATATTATATTATACTATTTAAGTATATTATATTATACTATAAGTTCCTTTAAGACAAGTAATTTCACTCGTGGCCATCTTTTGAAAAGCATGTGAGAGCAGCTCCTATCTCTTTGAATAGGGAAACATCAAATTCTTCAAAACTGTTCGCCAAGCTTTGAAATGATTTGAAATCACCAATGAAATCTGACAACAACTGTCTCATAAATTTTGTTTCTAAACACTGGAACCATGACAAAAACTGAATTTTTCAGGCTGGACCAAGCTAATGTACCTGCGCAGTCCTAAGCACGTGTCTCAGAACACTGACTGTTTCTATACAGTCTTTTCCAGTGTGTGCTGTCTATATTTGTGCTTATTAGAGTATTATGCTGTTAGCTTAATAACATCTAATCATCAAACGTTTTTGAAATCAATTGCAAGTCTATTCATGCTTGCAGATTCTAAATAGCTCGCTGGTGAGGTTCCATTACTGTTTGGCTGCTGTAGGCAGTAGGCAGCTCACTAGGTTTTGAAACAATGTTGGTTTGTCTCTATATATCTCTTCCTGACACACCGCTTACTCTTCAGGTTCAGGTTGTTGTGCCAGTCCATCATAGCCCATAAGCTGTTTGACTATGTGGTGCTGGCCTTCATCTTCTCAAACTGCATCACTGTGGCTCTGGAGAGACCCAAGATTCTTCAGGGTAGTCTGGTAAGCCTGAGGCCACAGACCTTTGATTCGGTTGTTTAACCTATTGTTTTAGTTATTGATGATTTTTGTTTGTCCACAAGGAGATATTCTCATAGCATTGACAACATTCCAGCTTTTCCCTTTCTTCTCTTTCCCTTATATTTCTTTTTTTTTCCTCTCTCTCCCTCCTCCTCTTTCTTCTGCAGGAGAGGCTTTTCCTTACCGTGTCCAATTACATTTTCACAGCCATATTTGTGGGGGAGATGACACTCAAGGTAAATATTTACATGCATGATATATTGTCTTGATTTCAGGGCTGCCATATTTAATTTTTTGCATTGCCATACCTGTAATCTATGGTGATGAGTCAAGAGAAAATGATCAATATGATCATTATTTTCACACTATTTGCCGATACTATACTAGTCTATGAATATATCTACTACTATTTCTGTCTATTAACACTCTTTTTACATTTTTCATGTGTGTCTTAATGGTTAACATTTTGCTGGAGTACAATTTCTTTCCACTTAGTTATGCATATAACGTACAGTGTGGTCCAAAAGACCACCACTGAAAATGCTTGTTATTCATCTTTCTAAATAAATGTGACACTTCCATTACAAATTATATTATCAGCATAAAAATTTGCGTAAACAGTTGAATTGAAAAAGTCAATAAACCTTTTATTATCTTAGCATTTGGTTTGTCCCTCTTTTGCTTTAATGACAGCTGTAGAAACAGGTTTTTGATTTGAGATGATCCAGAGCATCTTGTGCTTCAATGGAAGTTATCTGACCATTGTACAAAGACTCACATGATCAATTTGCTTATTTGTTTAGTGACCTAGAAATAGTGCAGAATGTTAAGATTTCTGGGTTTTTTGGGGGTTTTTTGAAATCCCAAATTATTATTATTATTATTATTATTATTTTTTTAAGAAAAACACTTTTGGACCCCACTGTATATATGAAAGAAGAATATTACATAATGCATCATTATATTAAACCTGGATAGATATTAAACAATATTACACACAAACACAAGATGAAACTTTACTGTGTGTGTGTATCTCTAATCCATCTCTCATTTCATCATTTTACTTTCGCTCTCTAGTTTTCTCTCACGCTTTCTCCTCTGGAACTCTCGAGAGTGGGGTATTACATTTGCTGGCCCTCTCATGACAAGCAATTAAGCAATGATATTAATTAGAGCCAGTTTCCTCTTTCAGATGCAGTCAATCGCACAGCCTTGCCCATCTATTCAGCTGCAAGCACTTGTAGGTCATCAATTATGTAACAAGAGATAGACCTGTCTAAAGCAATACTACATTTTCTTAGTCTCAGACCATTGTGCATAAGTGAATCTGTATGAATATTTTATTTTATCCAACTACTTATCCTATATTGGGTTGTAAGGTAATATATATATATATATATATATATATATATATATATATATATATATATATATATATATATATATATATATATATATATATATATATATAACACCTGTTAGTGGGTGGGATATATTAGGCAGCAAGTGAACATTTTGTCCTCAAAGTTGATGTGTTAGAAGCAGGAAAAATGGGCAAGTGTAAGGATTTGAGCGAGTTTTACAAGGGCCAAATTGTGATGGCTAGACGACTGGGTCAGAGCATCTCCAAAACTGCAGCTCTTGTGGGGTGTTCCCGGTCTGCAGTGGTCAGTATCTATCAAAAGTGGTCCAAGGAAGGAACAGTTGTGAACAGGGCAACAGGGTCTAGGCTCATTGATGCTAGGGATGTAGCGATTAACCGAGTTCTCAATTAACCGCACTTAAAAACATTGCGGTTAATTAACCATAAAGGCTCTGCTACACCAAGTGTTTCTTTTGCACAGAACAGAACTGTTGCAAGCTGCACAAAACGAAAACAAAGTTACACCAGCGGTGCACCAGCTTAAAGTGCTGTGCTTATCAGAGACATGGAGGCTACTACTGTACACACTGTGGCAAAGGGACCAAACAGTGACGCTTTATTTCCACCAAAGAAACGCGTGAAGTCGGCAGTCAGCTGAACCCTCAGCGTGAGGTTTTGTTTTAAAGCGACCGTTATTTTAGAAATGCATTATTTCAATGCTGACGTGTCAAAGATAAGCATCACGTTTATTTCGTTTTTCCTTCTTTATTCAAAATATTTCAAACTTGTTAACTATATCATGAATTATGATATATTCCGATTGTCAAATATGTGGAAGTGAATGTGTTTTGTCGTTTAAACACCTTTAATGATTATGATAGTTGATAACGTGCGATGAGTTTACAATTCAGAGGATCTGTTTTCATCACGTAAATTCATCACTTTTCCCCGAGATATATAGAAGTAAGTGGCCAGTGAATATAGGAGAAGAATAAACTTTATTGTTTCATGCACAATGTGTATCTGATATGAATAAAACATGTATTTAAATTATAATTGAAAGCATTATTATTGCAGCTTCCATAGATATCAGTATATGGAATTTAAATTTAACAAACTATACATGTCTTTTTTATATAGGCTAGTATGTAATTTAAATGTCTATTTAAATCTCTGAAACCTCAAATAAACATTATGTGGTTGAATAGTGATATATGAAAAGCACTGGGCGCGTTGTCTCTGGCTCAGCGCCAACCAAAGCGCGGAAACACGTTTGAATTTATCAGTGACGCAAACAAACCAAAATAATAGACATGAATTTCTCAGGCCACATGTAAAATTAGATGAGTTATTAAAAAGATTACTAAAATGAATACATATGGATCACAGTTAGTGACAGTAAAAGTTCAGTTTATTCCCCCCTGACATGGATGTTCACAGAGCAGAGGTCTCTTTTCTTTATTGAGGGAGAGATGGACTTTTGTCTATATTATTATTTTGTGCTGCATTATTTGGTTCAAAATGTAGCAAAAAATAACACTATAAAATCTAAAGAGTGTTCATGTGATTTTTATACATTGCTGTGAATTTAATGAATGCATAACAATCGTGATTATTTCTCAGACTATAATCGTACCAACAAAATCTATAATCGTTGCATCCCTAATTGATGCATGTGGGGAGCAAAGGCTGGCCTGTGTAGCCCAATCAAACAGACAAGCTACTGTAGCACAAATTGCTCAAGAAGTTAAAGGGATAGTTCACCCAAAAATGAAGTGTCTGTCACCCTCATTCCTCACCCTCATGTCGTTCCAAACACGTGAGACCTTTGTTCATCTTCGGAACACAAATGAAGATATTTGTGATGAAATCCGAGAGCTCTCTGACCCTTCCATAGACAGCAGTTTAATTAACATGTTCAAGGCCCAGAAAGGTAGTAAAAACATTGTTAAAACAGTCCATGTGACTCCAGTGGTTCAACCTTAATTTTATGAAGCGACAAGAATACTTTTTGGGCGCAAAAACAAACAAAAATAACGACTTTATTCAACAATTTTGTTGTGTCAGACTCTTACGCAGTTTTCGTGCAGCGCTTTGGAGTTACAGCAGCCGATGCTGTTCACGTGAGCACTGGGACAACTGAAACTGCGTTGGAGACTGAGGCTTTTAAATGGAGTTTCAAACATTTTATTTTTAAATAATTTGGTCACACCAGTTTGTAATACATCCATGTGTTAGAAAACTAGGCTATATCATTCAAATCCACCTTAAAATCCATATTTTCTGTCATTTTATTTATTTTATGGCATAATGCACACCTCCTGTAATCATCTAAAATACTGGCTAGTATTGTACAGTAAAATGTATATTATTATGTTATAAATATTACTATTGTTATTTAATTTCATTATTATCACATTATTATCTTCATTTAAAAGTAAAAATGTCATACTGTTGTCAACGTTTGAAATGTCATGTCAACTAACCATACGCAGTCAATATTTAAGATGATGCAGCGTATGTCCTTTACTGTGGACATTTTTAAAAGCGTTGGTGCAGTGGGAGACACAAGTCAAACAATGATTCCACCATTCTCTCCGGGACCAGAAAATCAACAATTACAGTTCATCCTTGGGGAGGCAGATTCTGCAAGCTACTGTAAAAATATACCTACCGATATAACAGCCTGAGGGGCAACGGCTGATTTTACTGTCCCCAATCCACCTACACTCGACTAATAGGAGTTCTGCAAGCAGATCTGCTCTCACTCCAAAAGCACCTCCTTAAATTGCTAGCATGAGTGTCACATTACTGTACTAGCCTGTAATACATCACTGATTTATTATTGGCTTCTTTGGCAGTATTGTAAAGAAACTATCAGACTAATATAGCCCAAATTGATCCCAAGAAAGAGCAGATATGTGTAGCAGTACGGCATCTCATTTCTTAAAAGTACATAATTCTCTGTGTCTGTCTCTGTTTTCTTGCTCTCTTTGCTCTTCTCACTTTTAGACCTCAGCCAATGCTGACGTCAGGCTGTGTGTGTGCGTGTATTTCTTTCTTGTCACTCGTCTTGTTAGTGTCACAAGAATCTGCCTGGGAGGCCTAAGGCTCAGGTCACCTTGGAGCTTCAATGGATTTTATATTTTCGTCACTTTTTCTGTTTTAGTTTAGCTGTTGTCCCCCCAACCCACAAATTCATTTGTTGTTTTTTTTAATCGTATCTCACTGCCATCAGCAGTTCCCTTAAGTACATCTGCATCTCATACTGACATAATGCTGGATTTTAGGCGTACTTGTGCAGAGCTCAGTTGAGTTGCAAAATCAACTCTACAGGAAGCACTATTTTAGGGCTCCAGTTAGAACAGCTGGTTTGGCTTGAGTGGAGATCACAAACTCAAACTGTTTCCCCTCTTTAATAGATGTTTCAGTCAATTTCAGCAAAGACACACTAGTAGGGATCAAAACTGGCTATTACATAAAATAGAACAAAGAAGCGCCTCGGTTACGTGATGGTAACCCTCGTTCCCTGAAGGAGGGACGGAGACGCATGCGCCGGACGTCACCGACGAATTGGGATCACTTCAGGAGCCCTAACAGCTTCGAGATATAGAGAACAGGCCAATGAGAATTGGCGTCGAGATTTGCATCTGCGCTCCGCCCAGCGTTGCGGTATAAAGCGGAAGTGAAATGCACGCGCCGTTGTTTTTCACTGAGGAGCGAACTACTGACTCGGCCTGCAGTGATGGTACAGCAATTGTGGCGGCGGGACGTGCGTCTCTCGTTCCTCCTTCAGGGACGCGAGGTTACCATACGTAACCGAGACGCCCTTTCAGTCGGTCACGCGTTCGATGTACGCCGGACGTCACCGACTAATTGGGATCCTTTGGAACACGCCACAGTTGCTACCACTTCCAGCGCCCTGGGAAAGCCCCTCAGACCCGGCTGTTCCGGCGGGAAATTCACGCAGGGAGAGTCAGCTGCTGTTCCGCAAGACCCACTCAGCCGACTATTGGATAACGCTGGGAAAGCGTGCGGGGGGGCGCTGCGGAAAGCCACATCATGCCCGGAGGAGTTACCATGTGGAGAATACACGTATGGACTGGCGTGGGCAGTGCTACATACGGAAGCCCCAGGTGGCTCCGGCCATCTAGGCGGGGGTCCACACCACACTGAGGCGGCAGAGAGGGAAAGACACGAGCTCGCCCGAAGGGAGACTTACCGTGGAGAATACACATATGGGACCGCCGTGGGGTCACAACATATGGAACCCAGCCTAACACAAGTTCCACCAATGCATACGAGCGTTAGGCCTGGCGCCGGGCGCTCCGCCACGTCCGACTGCCGAGGGTTGCGGAGGACTCGACAGGGTTCGCCATACTGGGGAACTCGACTGGAGCATATAAGCGCGCGTATCCGTTCCATGGGGAAGGGAGTGGCGCAGCAAGCCGACACTTTAGAACGGGCGCCGGTGTTACTGACTATGGGAAGTGAGCACACAGGAAGATACCGGCTCTACACGTGAGGCTATAGAACCTAGCGAACGTGTTGGGTGTCGCCCAGCCCGCAGCCCTACAAATATCTGCCAGCGAGGCGCCACGAGCCAGCGCCCAGGAAGAAGCTACACCCTGGTGGAGTGGGCTCTTAACCTGAGCGGGCAGGGCACGTCTTGGGTTTCATACGCCAAGGCGATGGCATCCACTATCCAGTGGGCCATCCTCTGCTTGGAGACAGCCTTTCCTTCTGCTGTCCTCCATAACAGACGAAGAGCTGTTCTGAGGTCCTGAAACTTTGCGTTCTGTCCACGTAAGTCCGCAAAGCGGACCAGGACAGAGAAAAGCTAGGAGCTGGGTCTGCCTCCTCGAGAAGGCAGCGCTTGCAGGCTCACCACCTGGTCCCGGAAAGGAGTGGTGGGAACCTTGGGCACATATCCGGCCGGGTCTCAGGATTACGTGAGAGTTACCAGGCCCGAATTCCAGGCACGATTCGTCGACCGAAAATGCCTGCAGGTCCCCTACCCTCTTGATGGAGGCCAATGCAGTCAGGAGTACTGTCTTCAGAGACAGAATTTTTAACTCAGCTGACTGCAAAGGCTCAAAGGAGGCCTCTGCAGTGCGGTCAGCACCAGAGACAGGTCCCAAGAGGGTATAGAGAGAGGGCGAGGCGGATTCAGTCTCCTCGCCCCCCTCAGGAACCTGACGATCAGATCGTGCTTCCCTAAGGACTTCCCGCCTACGTAGTCATGATTGGCGGCGATGGCGGCCACATAAACTTTGAGGGTGGAGGGAGACAGCCTTCGCTCCAACCCGTCTTGTAGGAAGGAAAGCACAGAACTGACCGAACACCTTCGGGGGTCTTCTCGGCGAGAAGAGCACCATTCGACGAACAGGTTCCACTTCAACGCGTAGAGGTGCCTTGTAGAGGGCGCTCTAGCGGAAGTAATGGTGTCTACCACAGCTTGTGGCAGACCGCCTAGAACCTCCGCGTCCCGTCCAGGGACCAGACATGGAGTTTCCAGAGGTCCGGACGCGGGTGCCAGAGGGTGCCCCGTCTCTGAGTCAGGAGGTCCTTCCTCAGAGGAATGGGCCAAGGGGGTGCTGTCGCGAGGAGCACTAGTTCCGAAAACCAAGTCCTGTTGGGCCAGTACGGAGCGACCAACAGGATCTGCTCCTCGTCCTCCCTGACCTTGCACAGTGTTTGTGCAAGAAGGCTCACTGGGGGAAACGCATATTTGCGTAGGCCCCGGGGCCAGCTGTGTGCCAGCGCATCCGAACCGAGGGTCCCCTCGGTCAGGGAATAGAACAGCTGGCAGTGGGTGGAGTCCGGGGCGGCAAACAGATCTACCTGCGCGGCCCCGAAGCGACTCCAGATCAGCTGGACCACCTGGGATGGAGTCTCCACTCTCCGGGAGCACTGGCTGTCGTGAGAGCTCGTCGGCCGCATTTACGATTGAGCAGGCCCGGAATATGAATGGCACGGGCGACCTCAGATGCTTCTGACTCCATAGGAGAGATGGCGGGCGAAGTTGTGACATGCGGCGGGAGCGTAGACCACCCTGTTTGTTGATATGCACGCAACGGCCGCAGTGCTGTCCGTGACGGACCAGAACGCGCTTGCCTCTGAGCGGCGTTTTGAAGCGGCTGAGTGCAAGGCGAACTGCTAACAACTCCAGGCAATTGATATGCCATTGCAGTTGGGGCCCGTCCACAGACCCGACACTGCAAGCCCGTTGTGCGTGGCACCCCAGCCGGTGGATGAGGCATCCGTGGAGACAACAGCATGCCTGGACACTTGTTCTAGAGGCACGCCTGCCCGTAGAAATGAAGGGTCCGACCACGGGCTGAAGGTTTGGCGGCATCTCGCCACTTGGACACGGAGAGTTCCGCTGCGCCACGCCCATCTCGGGACCGGTCGTGGAGCCAGCGTTGAAGCGGTCTCATATGAAGCAATCCCAGCGGCGTTACTGCGGCTGCCGCGGACGCCATATGCCCCAGGAGCCTCTGAAAATGTTTCAGTGGTACCGCTTATCCTGCCTTCGACGAAGTTCACGCAGTTCAGCACTGACTGACGCGCTCCTCGGTGAGGCGGCGCCGTCCGGCGACGAGTCATCTCCATCCGAGAAAAGAGATCCTCTGCGAGGGGCAGAGTTTGCTCTTCTCCCAGTTGACCTGAAGCCCCAACCGGCAAAGGTGACGGAGCACCATGTCCCTGTGTTCGACAACTGCTCTCGCGACTGGGCAAGGATCAGCCAGTCGTCGAGGTAGTTGAGAATGCGAACACCACGCTCTCTCATGGGAGCAATGGCCGCCTCCGCGACTTTCGTGAAGACACGGGGCGACAGGGCCAGCCCGAAGGGTAGGACCTTGTACTGATATGCTCGTCCGTCGAATGCAAAGCGTAGGAACGGTCTGTGTCGAGGGAGAATCGAGACATGAAAGTACGCGTCCTTCAGGTCGATCGCTGCAAACCAATCTTGGGGACGGACGCACCTGAAGATGCGTTTCTGCGTTAACATCCTGAACGGCAGCCTGTGAAGAGACTGGTTCAGAAGTCGCAGATCCAAGATCGGTCGTAACCCGCCGCTTTTCTTGGGTACAATGAAGTGCGGGCTGTGAAGCCGGTCTTCATATCGGCTGGAGGGACCGGCTCTATCGCGTCCTTCGCCAGTAGGACTGCGATCTCCGCCTGGAGCACAGGGCATTCTCCTTCGTCACGGAGGTGAAGTAGGCGCCCTGAACTTGGGGGGGACGCCGGGCGAACTGAATCGCATAGCCGAGTCTGATAGTGCGGATGAGCCAGCGAGACGCAAGCTGGGAAGCGCGTAGCCAGGCTCCCAGGAACCGTGCAAGCGGGACCAACGGCACCACAGACGTGCCCCGCGGCGCAGGGCAGCGGCGGCATGCAGGGACCCGACACGGGCGGCATGGTAGCGGCCCAAGGTGGGGTCTGAGTGTGCTGTGCAACACTTACCTGCTTCGCTGAGGGGGCACGCGAGTGTGGGAGGCCGTTGGTGAGCGTCCCAGACACAGCCGGCACCCCTGCTGGCGATAAGAGAGGCGCCTGAGGGTGACAAGGCATGGAAGCGCCGAACACCGCCAAGCGCACTCTCTTGGCACCCAGAGATTCCGGAAACTGCTCTTTTATTGACAATTTGGGTGCGCTAGCACTGGGGCTAGCGGCGGAACAGGATGACACAATATCGCCCCGGCCCTCCTCCGGGGAGGTGCTGCGGCCGTCTCCCGAAGAGCAGTCTCCTCCATCTCTGGGTGGCCCGTCTCAGGGTCTCTTCACGACGGCGCTTGCCACCTGGCTTGGCAGCGCCTGAGCGGGCTGGGCGTCCTTCCCACGCGGCTCCACGCCGACGCCCGGTGGAGGCTGCTGCTGGGCTGGGCGGAGGCGGGGGCAGCGGCGGGCGGACGTCCTCGGCGGCGAGCAGGCGGAGGTGCTGCGGCGGCGGCGGGGTGGAGGCAGCAGCTGACCGCCGGGCAGGATGTATTTATGGCCTCCGTCTGCTTCTGGGCGGCCGAGAACTGCTGGGCAAAGCTCTCGACGCGTCGCGAACAACCCGGCCGGGAGATGGGGAGTCCAGGAACCGAGTCTTATCGGTCTCCCTCATGTCGGCCAGGTTGAGCCAGAGATGCGCTCCTGGACCACTAGAGTGGACATCGCCTGACCCGATGGAACGGCGGTGACTTTTCGTCGCCGAGGGCGAGTCCGTCGCCGTCCGGAGCTCCCGGAGGAGCTCTGGGCCAGGGCTACCCTCGTGCATATCCATGAGTGCCTGGGCCTGATGCACCTGAAGCAGCGCCATGGCATGCAAGGCGGGCGCAGCCTGGCCACAAGACCTGTAAGCCTTCGCAGTCAGACTGGAGGAGAACTTACAGGCCTTGGACGGGAGACGTGGGTCACCGCGCCAGTGGAGGCGGCCGCGGACACAGTTGCATCGCGACGGCCCGCTCCACGGGCGGGATCCCCACGTACCCCTGGCTTGCCCGCCCGTCAAGGGTAGTGAGGAGGGAGGAGCCACCGGTCGGTTCCTGGCACTAAAGGGTGTCGACCACGACCTGGTGAGCTCCTCATGCACCTCGGAAGAAAGGTACGGGGCGGGACGCTGAGAACCAGCGCCGCCCGCCCGAGAAACCAATCGCCCAACCTAGAAGGTTCGGACGTGGTGGAGGGTTCCACTCAAGCCCGACCTTTCGGGCGGCCCGGAAAGCATAGCCGTCAACTCGGGGTCTGACTCGACCGCTGCCACTCTCCCAGAGGAGGCAGTGCAGCCGAATCTTCATCCTCCGAGGACTGGAACTCCCCCTCCGATGCAGCGATCGACATCTGCTCCTCCGCCGAGCTCCGAAGAGACCGCCGGACGCCCATGGGAGGGGCCAGCGGGTCTCCTCCGGAAGCTCAACCCGTAGCGGCGCTTGTGAGGGGTTAGGGGCCTGCGGAGGCGCGCTCGGCGGGTTAGCCCTAACCGTAATCCTCAGGTCACCCGGCCATTCGTCGAAGCAGATCTATTCTGGGGAATAGAGCTAGATCGAGGCATGGGTAGGGGACTCCACCTTCACGAATGTGGCGAGTCTCGACCTAAAGCGCTGCGATAGTCATGTTCCCGCAGTGAGAACACGAACTATCCACAAAGGCTGCCTCAGCTTTTCGTATCTCACTGCCATCAGCACACCGGGAAATAGTGCAGCCCATCTGCATCTCATACTGACATAATGCTGGATTTTAGGCGTACTTGTGCAGAGCTCAGTTGAGTTGCAAAATCAACTCGTTTCCCTCTCTCTCTATTTTCGGGCTCCAGTTATCAAACAGCTGGTTTGGCTTGAGTGGAGATCACAAACTCAAACTGTTTCCCCGAGATTTAATAGATGTTTCAGTCAATTTCAGCAAAGACACACTAGTAGGGATCAAAACTGGCTATTACATAAAATAGAACAAAGAACATAGGGGAGAGCGGTTTTTCTGAGAGAAAACTTTCTCAGTTTGTATAAATCCACTTGGGGTTCAGAGTATTTATTTTTTTCCCACATTAATTTCACACCTCTAGTACAAATATGTGGTTTTGTTTCATTAATACAGTGTATACTTTTTCTGGATTTACCCGAAAGATTGGAAGTGAAATGTGACAACAAGCCCCATAGGTGGGGTACATTGTAACGTGAGGGGGCACAATGTAACATCACCAAATGACAGCTTATGATGATATAATCAACAAAATATACAAGACAAACTAAAATATTTTGTCAATAAAATAAATTTTTTTTTTTTTTTAAATAAAATCATGGCATTTTTTAATAATTAAAAATAAAAACATTTTTACATTTGACAACAAACACATTGCTAAATACAGCATAGTTCAAACATAATAATAATGAATAATTTCTGAACATTGACTCAGTCATTATTTACTCTTTTCTCATGGTTTCTCAAAAGAATTCATAAAAGTATAGAATATAATAGCGTAGTTCTAATAGGGGCTCATTGTAACGCAGTGTGACAACATGCGGCTTGTGTCTTCTGCTGTTAGATCAGCATTAAAGAACCATCTCAACTGTTAAATAACAGATATCAGATTAAAATAATATCAGATTTGTCTTATTTTAAATAAACACAAAAAACAGAGATGAAAAATAAACTTAAGAAATTTACTTTTGCTATGGTTAAATAAATGTTCAGTGATATCTTCCAAAGATTTCTTAATTTTGACACAATTGTTTCTCTGAATAATGTTGTTATGGCAACTAGTAAATACACAAAGTTTCGTCATCCTGGCATGTGTGGAAAGTGTTAAACCATGCGCGTTACAGCTAACCCCGCGTTAGGTTGTGCCCCGCGCTCCCCTACATTACCACACCAGAACACCAATGGTATACAATGAAAACAAAAATAAACAGTACACAACTGCTTCATCTTTTATGCTGACCATTTCAAATATTGTGTTTTTGTTTATTGTAGGTGGTGTCTATGGGTTTGTATATCGGAGAGCAGGCATACTTGCGCAGCAGCTGGAACATCTTGGATGGTTTCCTGGTGTTCGTGTCTTTGATTGACATTGTTGTGTCGATGGCGGGTGGGGCTAAGATCCTGGGAGTGCTCAGGGTTCTCAGGCTTCTGCGCACACTGCGCCCCCTCAGGTACAGCAATTTCAAGCATTTGTAGTGTTGTCCAACGTATGTTTGGTTTATAACTCTGCAGATGCTAAATGGTATGTTTTACCCTTCTGACAGGGTTATCAGTCGAGCTCCTGGCCTAAAACTGGTTGTGGAGACTTTGATCACCTCTCTGAAGCCTATAGGAAACATAGTTCTCATTTGCTGTGCCTTTTTCATCATCTTTGGCATTCTGGGAGTCCAGGTAAAGAACAAGTGCTCTCACTGAAACATCATGCACATTCAGTGTGCTACCTTAGTTTTTTATATGTATACACACATTACAGGTCAAAAGTTTGTAGTCAGTAAAATTTAAAGAACTGAATACTTCCATTAAGAAAAGATGTGTTAAACTGATCAAAAGTGACAGAATTTTAACAATGTAAGTCTTTACTATTTCAAATAAACGCTGTTTAGAACTTTGTATTCATTAAAGAAGTTTCCACAAAAATATTAAACAGCTCTTGCACATTGGTAATAATAAAAAAATGTTTAAGCAGCAAATCAGCATATAAGAATTATTTCTGAAGGATCAGACTGAAAACTGCTGAAAATTTCTGCTTTCTAATTGTGTTTTTGACCTACTAATTGTGTATTTACACTCACCTAAAGGATTATTAGGAACACCTGTTCAATTTCTCATTAATGCAATTATCTAATCAACCAATCACATGGCAGTTGCTTCAATGCATTTAGGGGTGTGGTCCTGGTCAAGACAATCTCCTGAACTCCAAACTGAATGTCAGAATGGGAAAGAAAGGTGATTTAAGCAATTTTGAGCGTGGCATGGTTGTTGGTGCCAGACGGGCCGGTCTGAGTATTTCACAATCTACTCAGTTACTGGGATTTTCACGCACAACCATTTCTAGGGTTTACAAAGAATTGTGTGAAAAGGGAAAAACATCTAGTATGCGACAGTCCTGTGGGCGAAAATGCTTTGTTGATGCTAGAAGTCAGAGGAGAATGGGCTGACTGATTCAAGCTGATAGAAGAGCAACTTTGACTGAAATAACCACTCGTTACAACCGAGGTATGCAAAGCATTTGTGAAGCCACAACACGCACAACCTTGAGGCAGATGGGCTACAACAGCAGAAGACCCCACCGGGTACCACTCATCTCCACTACAATTAGGAGAAAGAAGCTACAATTTGCACGAGCTCACCAAAATTGGACAGTTGAAGACTGGAAAAATGTTGCCTGGTCTGATGAGTCTCGATTTCTGTTGAGACATTCAGATGGTAGAGTCAGAATTTGACGTAAACAGAATGAGAACATGGATCCATCATGCCTTGTTACCACTGTGCAGGCTGGTGGTGGTGTAATGGTGTGGGGGATGTTTTCTTGGCACACTTTAGGCCCCTTAGTGCCAATTGGGCATCGTTTAAATGCCACGGCCTACCTGAGCATTGTTTCTGACCATGTCCATCCCTTTATGACCACCATGTACCTATTCTCTGATGGCTACTTCCAGCAGGATAATGCACCATGTCACAAAGCTCGAATCATTTCAAATTGGTTTCTTGAACATGACAATGAGTTCACTGTACTAAAATGGCCCCCACAGTCACCAGATCTCAACCCAATAGAGCATCTTTGGGATGTGGTGGAATGGGAGCTTCGTGCCCTGGATGTGCATCCCACAAATCTCCATCAACTGCAAGATGCTATCCTATCAATATGGGCCAACATTTCTAAAGAATGCTTTCAGCACCTTGTTGAATCAATGGCACATAGAATTAAGGCAGTTCTGAAGGTGAAAGGGGGTCAAACACAGTATTAGTATGGTGTTCCTAATAATCCTTTAGGTGAGTGTATTTATTTTATTTTTTAATTAATTAATTGGTGAGCAAAATAGCCTTCTTTCAGGCTAATCCAGGCTTTGAACCAGGGATCCTTTGCATGTTGAACAAAAACTTTATCAGTGCAATAACATTACCTACCTCTTAAAAGTTTTTTAATTTTTTATTTTTTTATTATTATTATTATTATTATTATTATTATTATTATTATTATTATTATTATTATTATTATTATTATTTTAATCATATCTTTATTTGTTGATGTCTTATGTTGCCTAGGGCACCAATTAAGCCTGCCACTGGTGCAATCTCATATATATATATATATATATATATATATATATATATATATATATATATATATATAAATGATGCCCCAGGGGTCCCAATGCCTTTTGTCTTTTTTCAGATTGTCTGCTTAATCTCACTATCACGCCCTTTCTGTCTTTATCACCATTGCTTTCTTTTTCATTTCATTTTTGTTCATTATTTCTTCTTATGTCTTTTTAGTGCTATATCTTGTTCTTTTCTTCATAGAGAATGCTTTCCTATTTTATCCTGGTCTTCTTTCATAACACCCTTTTTCTTTCAAATATCCCACAGTGCTCTGACAGTTTTATTAAAGAGATGCTCAAGACGTGTGACGTTGAGTGACGCGAATTTCTTTTGCCTCAACAGCTTTTCAAAGGCAAGTTCTACTACTGCTTGGGCCTAGATGTCAAAAACATCACCAACAAGTCTGACTGCGTCTTGGCCAATTATAAGTGGGTCCATCACAAGTACAACTTTGACAACTTGGGGCAGGTTAGTTTGTTCTCTAACTGGGCCTATCAAATGACATGACAGATTTTGAGCAAGTCAGTGTGTTGCTCTGTTTGATTTAACTTTATTGATGCATCTTTATCAGAATTACCTGTCATTGTGTTTTGATTGTTTGCATCACATGTGGTTGTCTATCTTACTTTGCACCTTATTTGTCAGGTCATTCCCCATCTATCTTTGCTTGTTCCACTTCCATCCATCTCCATACTTCCGTTTGTCCTTGTATGTACTCATATGAATGTGTGTTTATGTTTTGACAGGCTCTGATGTCTCTGTTTGTGCTGGCATCGAAGGACGGCTGGGTCAATATCATGTATCATGGTCTGGATGCAGTGGCAGTGGACCAGCAGGTAATGTTCCCATGTAACATGTTCACTGATGTTCCTATCCTGATAATACTGACTGGCCGAATGCAAATGGTGGTCTTTCAGTATCGTATGGACAATGTCATGAATTTGTATATTGATATCACAGTGAAAATTCACAGCCAGCCTCGTATAGGTTTTGTGGGCAATATTAACCCAAAACAGGCACATTTATACAGACTTTTTAAAAGTAATAATTACACAGAGCTTATAAAATACACAAGTGAATAGTTTTAAGAGTCTCGTCAGATTTTAGTTAAGTAATTTAATATACTATAAATATACACTATTCCACCCACAATGATAATAATAGCTGTCGATAATAATAATAGTAATAAATAATTGTAGATAATTGATCAATTGTATTCATTTTTAAATAATAAAATAAAATAAAATAACTGAAATAAAAATAAATTAAAGCTAAATATAAATACAAAGTACCAATCTAGCTATCGCCGTCAGTACTTTCTCCAACAAGCGGATGCGATGAGACCTTTTTTCCTTTTTGTTCATGTGATGTTCAACATACAGCCTATTCAGTTCCCTTTCGAGGGAGCTTGAACTGCGTCTATGACACTTCAGGGATACTCCCTAAGCAATAGCGTCTCTGAAACATGAATGAAATCACGTCCAATTCTGATTGGTGTTGCGTCATGACGTAGTATGTGACGGCATACACAGAAGTTACAAAAGGGAAGCTGGCACATATTACAAACAGCTTTCGCTCTTCAGCAAGGCACTCTCTGTTTCTCTGTCTGTCTATTTGGTGTTGTTTGTCCCATAGGAAAAACATATATATTAGAAATGGAGAATCAAGGCGAGCAGTTTAAGAGATGTGCTCCTCCGCGCCCGCGCTTCATTACGGGCACGGATACACATCTCTTATGTGTTCAGTGCCTGGGCGTGCAGCCTCGACTTCTTCCTGCCGGTCAGCCACTTCAGGTGGTCGAGAACGAGTTTCGATTAATACCCGAGGTCAGTCTCGAGAGGCTGGTTCCCTTAGTAGATTAGTAGGGTGGTCCCAGAGCAGGTTTGGGTTATGGAACAGGAAGTGCACTCCCTGTTGGTAACGGAGGCAATAGAATGTGTTCCTCCACCAGACAGGGAGTCGGTAGGCGCATATCTGAATCATCAGGGGAGTCTGAGGTTTGCGCCCTCTATGCAGACTGGCTCACCAGATCCTCCTGTGGTCCCAAAGGAGACAGTGTCATCTCTCAGGGCGATGTATGTCCCCAGGGACCAAAACCAGGGAGCAGACATCCTGTCGAGGCAGGGGCTGGGGCCCGGGGAATGGCGTCTTCACCCCGAGGTGGTGGAGGCCATGTGCGAGAGGTTTGGCCCAGTAGAAGTGGATCTGTTCACGTCTTGAGTGACGTCCCACTGTCCACTGTGGTTTTCCCTCACGCATCCAGCCCCTCTGGGGTTGGATGCCATGGTGCAGACGTGGCCGAGGCGGCGTCTTTACGCATTTCCTCCGATCGCTCTGCTCCTGGGAGTTCTGGAGCGGGTCCGCCGGGAGGGCATCAGCCTTCTCTTAGTAGCCTAGGGATCTGCTGTCTCAGGCAGGGGGCACATTTTTTCACCCCCGGACAGAGCTGTGGAACCTCTGGATCTGGCCCCTGAGGGGGCCCGGTACCCAGAGGCTGGCCTGTCGGCAGATGTTATTGAGACCTTACTTAGCTCTAGGGCTCCTTCTACGAGGAGACTGTACAGCCTCAAGTGGAATGTGTTTGCCACTTGGTGTAGAAAGCGTGAGGTGGACCCAGTTAACTGCCCGGTGGCTTCAGTGCTGGAGTTCCTCCAAAATCGCTTCTCTGCGTGTCTTACCCCATCTACACTCAAGGTGTACGTGGCTGCCATTGGGGCTTTCCACGCTCCTGTGAGTGATGGGCCTCTAGGGAAGCACCATCTGGTTGTACGTTTCCTCCGTGGGGCTCGGAGGATGAGGCCTGCGACTCGCTCCAGAGTTCCAGCCTGGGATCTGGCAGTGGTGCTCGAGGGGTTGGCTGAGGCCCCCTTCGAACCACTGGAGTCGGCTGAGGCAAAGAACCTGACCTGAACCTGGCTATCACTTCTCTGAGGAGAGTGGGGGACCTTCAGGCCTTGGCGATTACACCAACTTGCCTGGTGTTTGCCCCTGGTGGAGTTAAGGCCATCTTACATCCAAGACTGGGCTATGTGCCCAATGTGCGGCACGGTCAGTGGTTCTTCAGGCATTCCATCCTCCGCCCCACGTGACGGCGGAAGAAGGGAGACTTCACCTGCTCTGCCCCATCAGAGCACTGAGAATTTACTTAGAGAAGTCTGCGCAGTCTGTGAGGCGGCAGGGTGGGCCACCCCGCACACCGTCATAAGATTTTATAGTCTGCATCTCCCTGCGACGCCCGGCGCCAGAGTGCTCGCCACCTGAGTGTGCCCGGGTTCTGGCTTCACACTGGGTTGGCGTGAGCCTCAGTGTGGCATAGTGGGTATTCGTTCCCCAATGTGTCATAGACGCAGTTCGAGTTCCCTCGAAAGGGAACGTCTCGGGTTACAACTGTAACCCTTGTTCCCTGAGAAAGGGAACGAGACACTGCGTCTCGTCGCCACACCACCTCATGCCTGGAGCGCCTGCTTCATTGCGAGATTGTGTTTGTAATATGTGCTGGCTTCCCTTTTGTAACTTCCGTGTATGCCGTCACATACTACGTCATGACGCAACACCGATCAGAATTTTACGTGATTTCATTCATGTTTCAGAGACGCTATTGCTTAGGGAGTATCCCCAAAGTGTCATAGACGCAGTGTCTCGTTCCCTTTCTCAGGGAACAAGAGATACAGTCGTAACCCGAGACGTTTTTCACAGTAGCCCGGTGCACCCTCATTGGAGAAATGTTCTATAGCTAAGATAATACAAGTAAGCTTTAACAACTTTGCATAAAATTTTGTTTATTTTCAGAATTAGGCATTTTCATACTTAAGTGTTAAAAGATCCCTGAACCAAACAAAATTCTCTTTCTTTTAACTAAAATAAAGAGCTTTAAGGAATAAGCACTCAACAGTAAATGTTTAATCCTGAATATACACAATCAGCTTCATGAATACTAACAGGCTTTTGGCTCTGAAGCTGAAAAGCAATGATTTTCAAGAGTCCTCAATTCAAAAACCAGTGAGCTTGCATCATTTAGGGACCAGCACATAATGATTACATGTAGGCCTTCAGCCAGACCCTCTCCCACTAGAAGAGCCCAACATCTCTAGGTAGTCAAACACAGGGAAACTCGTGGATTAAATAGCATGAGTAATTTCCCCACTGCATCAACTCTGTCACACCAGAGTCCACTGCAGGATGTAATCTATGTGTGGAAGCAGATGGAAATGTGCAGAGTACTGTGTGCTTTCTCATCCCATGTTTTAGAATGAGCCAATTTAGACTTTGGCGTCTTTGTTTCGCACTACGCTGCTGCTAAGCAACCAAGTAAAAGCTGCACCTAAGTTCACTTTACCATAATTTGACCAATTTCCCTCAAGCTTATGAGTGTCTGCATGTTGATTTTTACTCAAGGCTGTGTTGATTATCTTGTTGTATTATGTTTTAGGCAGCTTTCTGTTCTGGCCATTTTCTTTATTGTTTTTTGTGGTACTTGTGAAGAAAAGCATTGTCGTCCTTGTTCTGGTCAAAACTTGATGAATAACCCATCCTGACCAGTTTGTGCTACAAAACTTAATGATACCTTAAATAATGTGACTTAATAAGTGTAAAGGTGGGCTTATATTTGTGTTAAAAAATGGCTTTACAATTTTAACCTGGCAGATGACAGGTGAACATCCTTAGCAGTGACCACAAAGAAAGCCCTAGCAAATGCCTAGCAACACCCTAGTGATACGCAACTACACTGAACACCACAGCAAATGCCTAGAAGCATTCTAGCGACCAACTTCAACACCATAGCAAAAGCATAACACTCTAGTGACCACCCTACCACCCTTAACACCACAGCAACACCCTAGCAACCACCTAGAAAGCAAGCGGCATTCAGTTTGTGTCTGGTTTTCCTAATTCTTTAATCAACCGTTCTTTCTGTCTTTTCATTTAATAGCCTATAACCAATAACAACCCCTGGATGCTGCTGTACTTCATCTCCTTCCTCCTGATTGTCAGTTTCTTCGTGCTGAACATGTTTGTTGGAGTAGTAGTAGAGAACTTCCATAAGTGCCGACAGCACCAGGAGGTGGAAGAGGCCAAGAGGAGAGAGGAGAAGAGACAGAGACGCATGGAGAAAAAGAGACGGAGTAAGGAAGGGAGAAAGAGAGGCTAAATGTTTTGAATGGGTTGATAATTGAATAATAATAACCTCTTGTTCAGTGTAAAATTGCCTTCAGTTTGGGGAAAACTATATATATATATAAAATACAATTACTATATTAGACATGCTGAAGTATGTTGAAGTATGTTTGGCTACAGCCCTATTGGCCATATGGGCTCCATAGACGGGAATGAAATCCATAAAGGAAAGAAGGAGGGAGGGGAAGGATGTAAATGAAAAGAGATGATTTGATTTGCACGCTAATGCTGAACAACCAGTTTAATTCTCCAGACATCTCGTGATAGCACAGGTGTAGGGCTGTGACAGTGGCAGTTTTTTACGGTGGCTGAGTAGCGCCGGCGGTGGTCGGCCAAACAATTTTTTTTTTTTGTATGTGAATGTTGTTTTACGTGAATATTATGACATGAGTGAAGCAGAGGTAGACTTTGTGAGGTGAGCCAAATTTAATCTTTGCGTTTTGCGATCTGGTCACCCGATTTTCCACAAATTTAAACAATAGGCTTACTCCATTTAATTCTACTAGACATGGAATCTCTTATTTATTTTCCCAATTCTTCATATTCGTCTCTCACAGGGGATTATACACGTTTCTTCCTTTTGTTTGCTTTTAATTAGGAGTAGCCTATATTCCCATCATTTAGGCTACTGTGGTAAAGTAGAAAACGGTGTAGGACAGATACATTTGACTTCTAATTCTATTTAGCACAGTTTGTGCTTGTTATTAGACTTAAGGTGCATCAAGTTTATGTGTATAGCGCATTTCATACACACCGGAGATTTTTAGTTTAGCTTTCTCTCCCAGCGCATAATCAAACAAAGCCTAAAGTTATTGACCGCGCGGAAGATAATTTCGCTCTTCACACCTTTTACTACAATCCATTTTCTAATCTAGTTTTGGAACATCAGGAGAAAACATGAAGCTATTAGAGAAGCAATGCTCTCTTTCCTGCATCCCCTTCTGTGGGGAAATATAAAACAATTTTTTTACTTATATTTAACTTTCTTATATTATTTATTACCATTATTTACTGATATTTATTTAAATGTTTTACAGGCTGTAGTATGTTGTTTAACTGATGGAAGTAGCCTACTAACATAAACACACATGCTTAAATGGATGTTTAAAGCCTCTTTTATATTTTTATTTTCAAAATGTAGGATATTTAATTGAGGTGTGTGTGTGTGTGTGATATATATATATATATATATATATATATATATATATATATATATATATATATATATATATATATATATATATATATATATATATATACCCTTGATAGTTGGTCCATTACCACTGCGGTGGTAAAAAACTGCCACCGTCACAGCCCTACACAGGTGTGTTCTGTGATGCATCTTTCCTCTGAAAACTAATCTTGTTTATGGACCAGAGAGTAGCCTTTTCATCATACATACAAACTTTTGGTTATTATATTGGTCAAATATTCTCCTGCCCCAATTTAATGTGCAGGCATAACTAAAATTAATCAATTAGTCAGTTGATTTTCAGAAAAGTGTAAGCACTGTGGCTCTGTAGTGCTATCAAATCATTTCTCTTTGTTTGAGCGGCACAACAACATTCAGCTTAACCAATGGTATAAGTTTGGGGGCGCGACTATATGTTTTTGACCAGCCAATGACAGAAGAAAGAGTGTTAACGAAACTTGTTTGAATTATTGTTCAATATACACACTTCAACTTTGTATTTAAAAAAATGTGCTTACCGATTTTAAACTGATCATTCTATCAAATCTACTCCTTTCTCTCAGAGGCCCAGAAGTTGCCCTACTATGCTAGCTACAGTCATGTGCGACTGATGATCCACACTCTGTGCACCAGTCACTACCTGGACATCTTCATCACCTTCATCATCTGTGTGAATGTTGTGACTATGTCACTGGAGCACTACAGCCAGCCTCGTGTAAGATAAAACGCAGGCCTCATCCTCTAAATAATTTTTATTATTTAGATTTTTTATATTGTATATTTATCATTATAGCCATCATTGCTGATTTGGCTTTACAGTACTGTGTCACTTGCCTTTTGGTATTGTTATTGTTTTCAGGGAGACATTTTTGTCTAGGATTTGAGATAGACACCCTGGAAGTCCATAAATTTGAGAAAAATTTGGCTCTGAAACACATACAGTACCATTGCATAAACGCATGTGACTTTTCTCTATTTATTGGGCTTTACACGAACATTGCATAGCTAATGTAAAAATGACTGGTATAACTGTCTTTATGAACCTGAGGCGAAAGTCTTTTAATCATTGACACCTCTCTTGTTCTCTTCCTCTGTCTCTCTGGCTTCCTCTCCGTCTGTATGTTTCCTTCCCCCCAGTCTCTGGAGATCACACTCAAGTACTGTAATTATTTCTTCACCAGCACCTTTGTGCTGGAGGCTGTCCTGAAGCTCATCGCATTTGGCTTCCGACGTTTCTTCAAAGACAGGTATTCAGTTTATTCCCATCCTCACCTTTCATCTCCTCACATTTTCTCTCCTACGATCGCTAATTGATTTAATGAATTCATTAGATGTCGATTCCACCTGACCGAATCCTCTTAGTTTGTTGACTGGAGTCACTGGAGGGTGTGTTATTGGCAAAATGTTGCTTCTGCTGTTGCATTTATGACGCAGATAGAAATGAGATTAGCCCTGCGTGGTGTTAATAGAACAAAGTGCACCTGACTACAGTGAGAGTGAACATGGTTATTCGTCTTCAGGGTTTAATGAAATCTCTCTCCTGTGTTTGTTTACCTAATAGAGCTCCTATTTATCATTAGGTGGGCTACAAGAGCGGTTCCTCTAGCTTGTCATAAACTAATACTGACATGGATTGAGGTGTATCGAGAAAGCGCAGGGTGTAAACATCTTGGCATTTTGTAGCTTTATTAGAATATATGGTATTGACCCATTTAAAGGAGTAAAAAACAGGCTCACGCTGCAATACACTTTGTCTTTTTTATTCACGCATATTTGGGTCTGACAAAAGAAAGCTTTCAACAAGCAATTATTTATTGCCGTGGTTCTCTGTGCCTCTTAACTAGGTCACAATTACGAGCTGGATGGCAGAGGTGTGTGTGCAGACAGGTGTGCCATGGCTGGTTCCAGCACCGCAGATGTGGGCAACTGTGATTTGTGCTGTAGTGTAAAAATGAGCCGTCCCTTGTCCTGCATTAGCGAATGAGGTCACCTATGGTGGAGTGGGTCCTTAATTCTCCCTAATTGGGTGTTACTAAGTGGTCCCCAGCAACAATTCAGGTCCCAAGCCAACTGTTTGACCAGTCTGATCTTCAAATGTTAATTTCTTTTAAGCCACCTCTCTGGAGGAATAAATGACCAGAGCGAAATGAAACTAGAGAGAAAGGTTGGATTCAGAGTGCATGAAAGTTGAGTTTTTGCATAACTAAGCAAATCTATCCCCTGTGTATGTGTGCAGGTGGAACCAGCTGGATTTGGCTATAGTGCTGCTGTCAGTCATGGGCATCACGCTGGAGGAGATCGAGATCAGTGCAGCTCTGCCCATCAACCCCACCATCATACGCATTATGAGGGTCCTTCGCATCGCACGTGGTTAGTCACGCAAACACAGACGCTGACCACTGGCTAACACCACTCATCATAGTTGCTGATTGAACTCTTAGACCCCTTAAAATCTGTGATTTATGTGATCTTTCCTCATGCTTGCTGAATACATAAGCTTTTTCTTCCAATCTGAATTCTCTTACCAGCAAGGATGGGTCATGAAGGTTAACCAATCATCATGGAGGTTCAACTCTAGTTTTTTCCTTTATATAGCCTGTACTTCAACACTCCCATCACTGAGTGAGAGACTTGATGAAGCAACATTATGTACTTTTACTAAATCAATTAAGGACAGTTCATCACCACTGCATTACTTCCTGTCTGTGGCTCCAATACCTAGTTATCTATTGCGGCAGCGCAGGAAATGTGTCATGCCCAGGAGTAAAACAAAAAGACAGGAACTTTTTTTTTTTTATCCCATCGCTTTACAAATAACTTTTTAGGTGTTTGATTGTATGAAATTTATTTCTGCTGGGGTTTTTTCTGTGTATTTCTGCTGTACTACCTCACAGAAGTTAATGATAATATTATTATGTCAGAATTATTTGATTTTACTTGCTTTTTATTTTGTTTTACACCAGGTATGTAGTGGTTGTTTCTGAGTATGTTTTATGTTTGACACATTTCAGGGTTTTGTGCTGCAATATCCTGCCTTGTCAAACCTTAAATAAACCTAAACCTACTTAAAATATGAAATAAATATGAATATATATATATATGATTTTGTTTAAATATCAAGTGTAAGTGCAAGTGTAAACTCAGAGCCTCTTGCTCTTAAAGCACATCACATCCTCGAACCCACATCAGATCGTGTTCAGATAAGACTGAAATCCTAGAATTGCCCCTGCCACACATTTATTCAAGCGTAATCTCCACAAGTGCTTATTGTCACATACCACAGCCATTATTCTCCTGACTTTTATCTGTCTTTAATTTATTTTTAGCCCTTTATCACTTTTATTGAGTGGCAAGTATTAAGGGAACAGGAAATTATGGTGAACTTGTGCACCAATACATGAGCACCAATGTGTTTTATCATGTCCGCTAATCTTTTTTTTAATCTTTTATCTTAATAAATGGCAAAAATATATTCATTTTGTCTGCATTGTTCTCCAGATCAGATCAAATTGTTTTATTTCCCTTCTCAGAGCGCCATTTAATCTTTTAATCAGTCATCCAGCCTGAAACACAAATTAACTCACTTCATGTATAGAATATTGTTACGAAATGTTGTTTAATTGCTTATCTCCAGTGCCAAATTCTATTTGTCTCCTCAAATCTGTTGTTTTCTCCTCCCCATTTCCCTCTAATACCTGATCAGTGGCCCATGTGTTGATAAGCCCTTAATAGCCGATGAGACTTACGTTTGCCTCATTACCCAATACGAGCCTTAGAAATATCGACTCAATCATACCAAAATGGTATTTTGCACAGGTCAGTGATGCTGTATTATTGAGGATTGATCTGTTTGTTTAGAGTTTAATCTGGTATTTAATCCTGCTGTTGTCCACAGCCATCACTGAGTCAGTGTGCCATCACTCTACATCTGTACAGGGAAAGGGCGGCAGTGTGAGGGTTTAATTTTAGCCCTGACCTTTTCCTTCTCTCCTCATTAGCCATTTAGGCTGGAATTAAACCAAGGTGGGGTGGGGTGTGTGTGTGTGGGGGGGTTCTTGTCCGTTATCAGCCTTTTTGTTTTTCCTCTTCTGAAATGATCAACGCCTTATAGAGAGGCACACACACTGAGCTGCCTTGTTGAACTCTCTATAACTCTCTCTCTCTCTCTCTCTCTGACAGTGTTAAAGCTGTTAAAGATGGCCACGGGGATGAGAGCGCTGCTGGATACGGTAGTCCAAGCACTGCCACAGGTGATGATACCCCCTAATGAAGCATTGCATTATTACCCCACCCCCTTTTAGTCACATTTTGTTATTAGAAGTGGAAGTTATCCAAGCTGTGTTGACAACATGAACAGTCTGCTCATTGGCTCATGAAAATTGGTGACTCATAGGAACCACAAACTCGCTCAGGGCGGATAATAACCTAAAAGGAAGAATAAAGTACCTGCTTTTGCATACACACACACATGCGCACACACACACACACACACACACACACACACACATCTTGTTCATAGCTTTTTCAGCTATAATACATTAATAACAAACTTTTATTTCACAACTTTAAAGCACAACATAAAATCACATAAAAAAGAGATATGAAAAAGGAATGAGTCAAATAAAAGTTGAGACTCTATATAGAAAGATCCATCTCCCATAGAGCATAAATGAGTTTGAGGAAAATTTAAAAGATGCAAGTTTAAAGAAAGTAATATGAAAAGAAAGTAGTTCACACAAACTCCATAAAGCAATAAGAACTCTTTTATAATCAAACACACAGAGTGTTGTTGTCAACTAAGTGGTCACAGAGTGGTAACTGTTTCAGTAGAGAACTGCTAGCTAGACATCGTCAGGGTGGAGTAAAGTATCTCTCCTCTGTGGATATCGATCCCTTGTTCATTACTGCTGGGCCCAATGTCTTATCCCCATGGCATCTGCGAGGTAATTAACGCTGCAGCTGATTAAAGAGCCACTCAGGCACACAGTCCTACCACACACAGTTCTTATTTAGTACATGCTTCCAGAAACTCCTGTGCCTTTCCTTTACAACTCTCTTAGACACTGCTCATTCCCCATAGGCTTCAAATTGACTTTAATTTAGCCTATGTCATTTAACCTTATTATGGTCCTCATATTGATTTAGTTTTGCAGTAGACATACCTTAAAGCAGTGGTCACCAACCTTTTCAAGCCAAAGATCCCTGACCTCGGCCTTGATGAAAGGCAAGATCTACCTATAGATTTTTCATTGCTGATTCAGAGGTTTTTTTCTTTTTCTTTTTTTTTTACTAGCAAATTGGCTATTTCCGCTACCAGCTGCCGATATTCTTTGTTTAAGCAAATTTATTTGTTGTCTATTTACTCTATAACAGGCCAAACTGGCCTGGAAAAATTTAGCCATTTGAAATGAGAGGCAACCACTGCATTTTAATCACGATCCAAACAAAGATAGACACATGTAGCATGAGCAGTTGTTTTTTTATTAAAATTAGATCGTATAATTTCAATGACTTTAGCTTTGTGAAATTGTTACATAAGACACACCTGCACAAAACAAAAACAGATGGACTGAATAAAAATGCAAGGTAGGTGCTAATGGAAATGGTGCTAATGGAAAAGAAGCATTTCTTTGGGTAGGCCTAATAAAAATGCCATCGAAACTATTCTGAAGACAGTTTTCGTCCATTCCAAATCCGTTTTCAATATATAAAAAACAAAACAAAAAAAAAAAAAACAGAAATTTTATCATTTTATTGCCTTTGTTTAATATTTACTTAGTCATATTTTTCTATTCTGCCAGACACATAATCTTCTCTAAATAGCAGATTTTAGAATATTGACCTAAAAATGGAATATGACATTTTGATTTCTTAACTAAGCTATGTAATCAGGGTATCTTCTGTCCATTCCAAATTCAATATTTATATTTTTCTTCCTATATTTCAAGCATCAGTGATCTTGCTGGGCTTATTTATACCTGGTCCACTTCATGTGTTTTGTTCATTTGTCATCTGATTTATCAGAACGATTCCATTTATACATTGTGTGTTTGGAGCACAAATTAACCGGCTGTTTCCGATTTATGGCTGGTCGAATTTGTGCGTATGGAGCATATGGAGCAATTTCGAGCCTTGATAATATGTTGTTACTTATTTTTCGGTTATTTATCGAGGCCGACGCGTTGACGGCCACTGCCTTAAAAGGTTAGTTCACTCAAAAATGAAGTTTCTGTCATTAATTACACCCTCAGGTCCCAAGCCTCAGGTCACCCTCATGTCGTTCCAAACCCGTAAGACCTTCATTTATCTTCTGAACACAAATGAAGATATTTTTGATGAAATCCGCAAGCTTTCTGGCCCCTCCATAGACAGCAATTTAATGAACACTTTCAGGGCCCAGAAAGGTAGGAAAGACATCGTTACAATACCATTGGCTAGCTCCTGCATCAGCATCACACGCATGCATCATGGTGCTCACGTGAACAGCGTCGGCCAACACGTGAGGCACCGTTCACACTGTCAACAGCAACAGAAAATTCTCGGATTTCATCAAAAATATCTTAATTTGTGTTCCGAAGATTAACCAAAGTCTTGAGGGTGAGTAATTAATGACAGAATTTCCATTTTTGGGTGAACTAACCCTTTAAGCCAGTAAAAAAGGGGTTGGTAAGATTTTTTTAAATATTTTTTTTATTGAAGTTTGCTCACCAAGGCTGCATTTATTTGATCAAACATACAATACAGTAAAACAATAAAAAAAGTGAAATATTATTATAATTTAAATTTATTAAAAAGTTGTATCATTTAAAAAAAAAATTCTATTTGAATACATTTTAAAAAGTAATTTATACCTGTGATGGCAAAGCTGACTTACGCCAGTCTTCAGTGTTATATGATTCTTCAGAAATCATTCTAATGTGATGATTTGGTACTCAATAAACATTTATTAACCCTTATTATCATCAATATTGAAAAAAAGTTGTGCTGCTTAAAGTGCCCTTATGCTATTTTAAAGTTTCTTCATTTAGTTTTGGCGGTCTCCAACAACAGGTTTACATGCATCAAAGGTCAAAAAACACTTTCATTTTCTCATAATATACATTGCACATCACCACAGTGTTCAATGATTCTCAAACGACTCATTGGATGTTGCGTCTCTAAATCCCTCCTTTCCACGAGCCTGCTCTGCTCTGATTGGCCAGACGGCCCAGTCTGTGATCCATCGCAAGGATGACTTGAGCAGGACGTTAGATACATTTTCGGCGTTGTATTTTTTAGTCAGGACACATTTCACACGGCAGGACTTTGAATCGACGACAGGTCCAGATATTTAGCATGCCAAATATCTCACGGGCGTCGCAACTTGCCTGCGATTCTCTCAGATCGCGTCTTTTGATAATTCACACTGTGTGATTGTCACTCGCTTGAACAAGCACCGATTTGCCTATGATTTTGGCCATTTGTCTGCGATTTTGCAAAACCTGTCAGCGAGTCAAAATCGGGGCTAAAATCGGGCAGTGTGAACTTAGCATAAGATGGTAATAACGTGAGTTATCCAGTTAGCCAGAGACCTACACAATATATAGCTCAAAACTACACAGTAGAAAATATACATCAATAATGAATCATACTTGCAGGTTGTGATTCTGAGGAGCAAGCTGGTCCAAATAAACTGGGTACTGACCCATCTTTCAAAAGCAAGCGTTTTGCAAATCCTGTGTTGAACTTGAAAAGCAAGTGTCAGTAAAATTACGTGTTTGTGGGCATGTCAAGTTGTTCGCAGGCAGACAACGTACAACATGGGCGGGCATTATGCTAATGTATTTCTAGTGACGTAGGACTGTCACACAAAAAGATTCTAAACAAAAACGATTCGTATTGGCGATTCAGAGACGATTCTTTCTTTTGGGAGACAATAATTTATTTATTGTGCACTTTAGACTTTACAACTTTGCAGAATGTTTACATTCACAAACATCAATATTACACACTGCATGAAAGGGAATAAAAAAATTAAAAAATAGGGCACTTTAATATTTTTGTGGAAACAGTGATCCTTTTTTTTTCAGGATTCTTTAATTTAATAGAAAGTACAAAAAAAAAAAAAACTACAGAAGCCCTGAACGGCTATGGATAATATTTTTTTCTGTCTTGTTATTTCGTGATCATGGCTTAATTTTCTTGTGATCTCGAGATAACAAAAGTTGTTTTGTCGTGATCACGACTTAATCTTCTCTAAGTTACACAACTGTGCCAACAGGTGGCAGTATAGAACCAAATGACTGAAGGGGTGTGGTATAGCATATCCACCTAACTGTGTTAGACAGTTCATATTGGCCCAGATTGAATGCGTTGAAGACCTTTCATGATTGCTATAATTTGTGCAGTATTGTGTGCATTAAGTAATTAATTTAATGTTAAATGGTTGAATGTGATTAATTTGCTTGAAAGTGTATCTGAATTATCGTTACGTTCTACTGCAGATGCACGACTCATCACAGCTTTTCGGTGTGATACTAAACTTACTGTTTAACTCATTTTGATGTCACTGTATTCTCTTTGCACCTTATTGTGCATCTTTAAGACTCCATTTTAATAATCAGCCTAAGTAACTGTTAGTTTACCACATTGTGTCACTCAATGTATAGCCTATTGATAAGAAATATGATTTATAGCCTATGTAAAGATGTGTAGCAGCCTATAATTTAATTCAAGATTCAAGAGTTTTATTTGTCACATACACAGTTATATACAGAATATACAACCGGCAGTGAAATGTAAACAGGTAGAATTATAAATAAATCAAGTCAAGTAGAAAACAATAAAAAATAAAAATAAAGAAGTGGAATAAAATAAGTGAAGTAAACTGTGCAGTGAGTAAACTGTAGACTTATAAATATGTGGTTAACAGAAATATACAAAGAAGTGTAATGTGCAAACAGGTTTATAACAGGTTGTTACACAGTAACAACGAGAACAGAAAGTGCAGTGTAATGTCAGTATATCGATGGTCACGTGATGTTAAGTGACTGAGTTCAGGAGTCTGATGGCCTGGGGGAAGAAGCTCCTCCTGAGTCTCTCGGTTTTGGCCATCAGGCTTCGGAAGCGCTTACCAGATGGCAGCAGCGTGAAATGAGGGTTTGCAGGGTGATTAGAGTCCTTGATGATTTTAGTAGCTCTACCTACGTAGAGTAGTTCCCACCAAGCTAACCTCCAAACTCCTGGATCTCGGCCTGAATCCTTCTCTCTGCCACTGGATTGAGGACTTCCTCACTGGCAGGCCTCAGGTGGTGAGAATAGGCCAGTCCACCTCCACCTCCATCACCCTGAGTGTGGGAGCTCCACAGGGCTGTGTCCTGAGCCCCTGCTCTACTCTCTACACGCATGACTGTTTGTCCACACACAGCTCCACCTCTATCATCAAATTTGCTGATGATACTGTTGTCCTGGGCCTCATTTCCAACAACAATGAGACGGCATACTTGGACGAGGTGGAGCATCTAACATCATGGTGCCAGGACAACTGTCTCTCTCTGAATGTTGGCAAGACCAAAGAAATGATTGTGGACTTCAGGAAGAGACAGCAACGGACATACTCCCCCTCATGATCAGCGGGTCACCAGTAGAGAGAGTGAGCAGCTTCAAGTACCTGGGAGTAAACATCTCCGAGGACCTGACCTGGACTGCTCACATTCAGACACAGGTGAAAAAGCCAGGCAAAGACTGTACCACCTGCGCCAGCTGAGGAAATTCAGGGTTTCACCAGCTATCCTGAAAACTTTCTATTTAGGGGCGATAGAAAGTGTTTTAACTCAGTGCATCACAGCGTGGTATGGGAACAGCACCAGTCATGACCGCAAAGCCCTGCAAAGAGTAGTGCGCTTATCCGAGCGTATCTCAGGGTCAGCTCTCCCGTCTCTGCAGGACGTCTACACCAAACGCTGCAAAGGTAGAGCTACCAAGATCATCAAGGACTCTAATCACCCTGCAAACCCTCATTTCACGCTGCTACCATCTGGTAGCGCTTCTGAAGCCTGATGGCCAAAACTGAGAGACTCAGGAGGAGCTTCTTCCCCAGGCCATCAGACTCCTGAACTCAATCACTTAACATCACGTGACTTCACTTCAGGATAAACATCGACATACTGACATTGCACTGCACTTTCTGTTCTCGTTGTTACTGTGTAACAACCTGTCATAAACCTGTTTGCACATTATACTCTTTATACATTTGTTAACCACATATTTATAAGTCTACAGTTTACTCACTGCAAAGTCTACTTCAATTATTTTATTCCACTTTATCCTTATTTGTTACCTTTTTTTCTCTTGACTTGATTATTTATAATTCTACAGATATAGACATATATATATATATAGAGAGTTTTTTTTTTTTTTTTTATATCCTATTTCTATTATAATTTCTTCCTTGTGTTTTTAACTGTGAATTTGCACTGTCCATGGAGCGGACCTGTTTACATTTCACTGCCGGTTGTATATTCTGTATATAACTGTGTATGTGACAAATAAAACTCTTGAATCTTGAATCTTGAATCCTTTGCAGCCTGCAGAGACGGGAGAGCTGACCCTGAGATACGCTCGGATAAGCGCACGACTCTTTGCAGGGCTTTGCAGTCATGACTGGTGCTGTTCCCATACCACGCTGTGATGCACTGAGTTAATACACTTTCTATCGCCCCTAAATAGAACGTTTTCAGGATAGCTGGTGAAACCCTGAATTTCCTCAGCTGGCGCAGGTGGTACAGTCTTTGCCTGGCTTTTTTCACCTGTGTTTGAATGTGAGCAGTCCAGGTCAGGTCCTCGGAGATGTTTACACCCAGGTACTTGAAGCTGCTCACTCTCTCTACTGGTGACCCGCTGATCATGAGAGGGGAGTATGTCCGTTGCTGTCTCTTCCTGAAGTCCACAATCATTTCTTTGGTCTTGCCAACATTCAGAGAGAGACAGTTGTCCTGGCACCATGATGTTAGATGCTCCACCTCGTCCAAGTATGCCATCTCGTTGTTGGAAATGAGGCCCAGGACAACAGTATCATCAGCAAATTTGATGATAGAGGTGGAGCTGTGTGTGGACAAACAGTCATGTGTGTAGAGAGAGTAGAGCAGGGGACTCAGGACACAGCTCTGTGGAGCTCCCACACTCAGGGTGATGGAGGTGGAGGTGAACTGGCCTACTCTCACCACCTGAGGCCTGCCAGTGAGGAAGTCCTCAATCCAGTGGCAGAGAGAAGGATTCAGGCCGAGATCCAGGAGTTTGGCGGTTAGCTTAATGGGAACTATGGTGTTAAAGGCTGAGCTATAGTCAATAAATAGTAGCCTTACGTAGTTCCCACTTTTGCTGTCGATGTGAGTGAGGGAGGAGTGGAGGACATGAGAGATGGCATCTTCAGTGGATCTTTTGGGACGATAGGCAAACTGAAGAGGGTCCAAAGTGTCAGGAATGAAGGAGCAAATGGTGTTTTTAATGAGTCTCTCAAAGACCTTCATGACTATAGACGTGAGAGCCACTGGGCGATAGTCATTTAGGCAAGAGGGTTTACTGTTCTTAGGGACAGGGATGATAGTGGATTTTTTGAAGGAGGTGGGGACCACAGATGTAGCGAGAGACTCATTAAAGATAGATGTAAACAACCCGGCAAGCTGATCAGCACAGGACCGCAGAACACGGCCTGAAATACCATCCGGCCCAGCAGCTTTCCTGACGTCCACACACGCTTGAGTGCCCTCCGAACTTCATCCTCCGAGACAGAGATCACGTGGTTGTTGCTGCTCTGAGTGATTCCCTCTGACGCGTCACTTGGCAGAGTCGCGCTGCCACGATTACAGTCAAAGCGAGCGTAGAAAGAGTTTAACTCATTCACAAGTAACGGATCAGCTCTGACCTCTGCAGCGGATTTAGATCCAAAAGAGCAGATGGACCTCAGGCCCTGCCACATGCGCCGCGAGTCGTTGAGTTGGAAATGAGACTCCACTCGCTCTTTATAACGGAGCTTTGTGGCTTTAACTGCGAGTCGGAGAGCATAGCAGGATGATCTGTATTCAGTCATGTTCCCTGATAGGAGACCGGCGTTGTATGCGGCAGTGCGTGTGTTCACTGCAGCGCAGATTGAATTGTCCACCCACGGTTTCTGATTTGAGAAGGACGTTATTGTTATTGTTATTGTTATTGTTATTGTTATTGTTATTGTTTGTGTGGCTTGCTCTGTAAGTGTGTTGATGAAGCAAAGCGCCACATCCGTGAACTCGCCCGGAACATGTCCCAGTTGACGTCATCAAGAGCTGCCTGTAGCGCGGTCTCTGAATGGGGTGACCAGCGTTTAACTTCCCGCCTCACTGGGGGTTCCTGAACGAGCCTTTGTTTGTATTCAGGTGTGAGGAAAATGGCGGCATGATCCGATTTGCCAAAAGCTGGAAGTGACCGCGCTTTATAGGTGTTCTTAAACGGAGAGTAGCAATGATCCAGTGTGTTTGCTCCTTGTGTAGGACAGGAGACGTGCTGGTGAAAGTTTGGCAAGACTTTCTTTAGGTTTGCTTTGTTAAAATCGCCTGCGACGATGAAAGCAGCATCGGGATGTTTGTTTATGAAGCCGCTGGTAACATCATGAAGGCAAGAAGGCCAGCCCTGTGTCTGCCTGTGGTGGAATGTAAACGGCGGTGGCGATGACAGAGGAAAACTCCCTCGGCAGATAGAATGGGCGGCAAATGATTGTTAAATGTTCCAGATGAGGCGAGCAGGACCGCGAAAGAATGTTGATGTTCCTGGGGTCGCACCATTTCTTGTTGATCATGAAGCATACTCCACCGCCTTTGGATTTACCGGCCTCGGCTGTTCTGTCCATCCGAAAAACAGAGAAGTTCTCCGACGGCGTCACAGCTGTGTCCGGGACCGCGGGCGTGAGCCATGTTTCAGACAAACAATAGATGTTACAGTCTCTCATGTCCTGTTGAAAACTTATCCTGGCTCTGAGATCGTCCATCTTATTTTCCAAGGATTGGACATTTGCGAGCATGATGCTCGGGAGAGGTGGGCTGAATGCCCTTTTTCTCAGTCTGTTACGGATCCCCGCACTTTTCCCACGGTGTTTCTTGATTCTTCGCCTTCGACTCTGGCCATTGTTCAACTCAGCGTTCCGAAGAATCTCAGATGGCCACAGAGGATCGGTGAAAGTGTCCTGAAACAGTCCAGTGTAGAGGTAACCAATGTCCAAAAGAGTTTTGCTGTCATAGCAGATCAATGCAGATGATAAATTTGTAAAAATTGAGAGCAAAAGAAAGTAAAATAGTAAATAAAAGCACAGTCTTCGCGGAGCGACCTGAACGGTGACCGAACACGGCGGCACCATCTTGGTTTTTTGATATTCTTGAATCTTGAATCTTGATGCGGCATTTACAGGGGGAGTTTAATTGACATGCTCTCTGCAGACATTTCAGGGATGCGTTGGTCATGTCCAGGCGCAGGTCCACCATGTGGTCTGGATATGGCCCGGATCTGGCTGATTGCAGTAAACCTCGGGATAAACAGAGAGACTAACATTAGCGTAGATGGTATTCTTCTTATGATGTAGTGAGTACATCAGGTGTTATGGGAAGTGTTCCTGGTTCTGGCTGACCTAGTTAATGCAACCTAACAATCATTTACTGATTTGAATAATAGAAATTGATAATGTTTTATGTGTATAGTAAAGAGATGCATTTTTAGTCTAAATTTAAACTGACAGAGTGTGTCTGCTTCCCGAACAATGCTAGGAAGACTGTTCCAGAGTTTAGGCGCTAAATAGGAAAAGGATTGACCGCCTGCAGTTGATTTTGATATTCTACGGATTATCAACTGGCCAGAGTTTTGAGACCGCAATAGACGTGATGGAGTATAATGCGTTAAGAGTTCACTCAAGTACTGGGGAGCTAAACCATTTAGTGCTTTGTAAGTAATAAGCAAGATTTTAAAATGTATACGATGTTTAATAGGGAGCCAGTGCAGTGTTAACAGAACCGGGCTAATATGGTCATACTTCCGGGTTCTAGTAAGAACTCGAGCTGCTGCGTTTTGGACCAGCTGGAGTTTGTTTATTAAGCGAGCAGGGCAACCACCCAGTAGAGCATTACAATAATCTAGCCTTGAGGTCATGAACGCATGAACTAACTGTTCAGCATTTTGCATGAGAAAGCATGTGCCGTAATTTAGATATATTTTTAAGATGGTAGAATGCAGTTTTATAGATGCTAGAAACGTGGCTTTCAAATGAAAGATTACACAAATAAAATGTTTATTAAATGAAGCAAAGATTTTGCTGAAAGATCCACAACATATAAAAGCGCACGGTTTATCCGTCAATCAGATGCGTGTGAAAGTTGTTCGTTGCTATAGCAACAGTAGACTCCGAGTGCAGTGCAGTATTTCAGAATGAAACAAATACAAGAAAATTAAGTCATGATCACAAGATAACAAGACAGAAAAAAAAATATTATCCATGGCCGTTCAGGGCTTCCGTAAAAAACAGCATTTATTTGAAATAGAAATATTTTGTAACATAAATGTCTTTACTGTGACTTGATCAATTGAATGCATCCTTTCTGAATAAAATTCTGACAGTAACTGAATGATACCATGTTTTTTTTTGGACATATTACCATTGTATTCTTTGAAGCACCTTGGAGTTCCTATGGTGCATGAATATAATAATCATTTAGTACCACAATATACTGTATATCAAATGGTGTGGATTTACCATCTGTGTGAAATCAGTGCTTGTTTCTAATCTGCCTAACCAATATTTTGTGCTTCATAGTGAAAAACCTAGTGAGATGCCTACTGTGCCTAGACTACATGTTTGGCCATCATAGGCTCATTCCAGATTGAAACACAGCCAGAGATGCTCACTTTAGGAACAAACAGAAGAATGAAGCAGTATTACAGCTATTGTGCACACATCCTGATTCTGTTAAGTCATAATGTTTCCCTTGACATCTTGAAGCCAAAATTACTTTGTCATTTTGTAGCATTGGTTTGTAGGTTTGATAGGCTATTACTTAGCATTAAATGGTAATACAGCTCAGCTGTTGTTTCATCATACCCGCTGACGCCACATAAAACCATACAGCCAACCACATCGTGTAACTATAGAAATTACAATAATGTGATCTAAGATGATTGTTTTATTCACCATGTTACATGTTTATCACACAGTTTTCATAATTACCAGCTTTTTAGGCTAGCTGTTAGCGCATGTGCCATATTCTTTATCACCTTCGGTTTTGTCTCATCTCTTTGTTTTTGTTTTGAGCTCCCTGTGCAGCAGTGGACACACCCCAAACTCATATGCTAATATTCTTGACAGGCTTGTGAGCCTTGCAAGCATGCAAGGGTATAAATAATTTTCCCAGAGCTGTACCTCCGACATGACCACTGGTACCATCCATCATTCATGAGCTTTTTGTTAAATCACAAATTAGTTTTGCTCAATTTTGCTGCTGGGAAACAGGTACAACATGACTATGACTACAGAGAGAAAATTGCATGGGCAGAGATTTTAAAATGTACATTACATTGCTTTTTGTTATTGTTATGTCTGTTCCAGACACTTCTTCCATCTGTACTAAAACTCTTTTTTTTTTTTTTTTTGTCTTAGAAACTTTTACATTTTCTTTCTAATTTTTTTCCCAAGCCAAAATATATGAACATTCTTATAACATATATATTTACTTAAGAAGCAAAATTGCATAAATAATGAGTGAGTATGTCTTGAATTAAATACATTTTTGCACCCATCTGCCTCTTAGTTACTGCTGCTTTAGAGGGAAAATATTTAAATTCAAAAACAGATTTTGTTAAAACAGTCAAAACAGTTTATGTTACATCAGAATGAAATTGGCAGTCTGGGATTTGTTTCTATATTGTTCCTGTATCTCACTAATCAAACTGTATATGATAAGAGAAATAAGGGAAGTCAGTTGTCACATGAAATGCTGGTTATCAGCCATCTGTTGGCCATAGAATATTTAAATTAAAAGCAAATAGGTGTTCTTGCCTGTATATTGTGTCGAGGATGAGAGCATATGTGCTGGTTTCAGTCTTGATTTGTGTGTTTCAGGTGGGGAACCTTGGCCTCCTCTTCATGCTGCTGTTCTTCATTTATGCTGCACTGGGGGTGGAATTGTTTGGAGAGCTGGGTAAATACATACTACTTTAACTCCTTTTAATGCATATTTTTTCCTCTCCCTTTCTGACTGCATAGGTAACATTGAGACAAAGATTTTTGGTGAAAAACAAACATTCACAATAGTATTTTAACGATACAAACTTTCTCTACATCTCTATCTGTTCCCTTCAGTGTGCAACGAGGACTACCCATGTGAAGGCATGAGTCGTCACGCCACCTTTGAGAACTTCGGTATGGCGTTCCTCACCCTCTTTCAGGTCTCCACTGGTGATAACTGGAATGGCATAATGAAGGTACAGCAGAACAAAGAGCCATAGTACCATTAGTGTCACTTTGTTATAAAAAGAGGTGGGGGCTCGGGGGGAATTTTTTTTTTTTACTTTTATTTATTTAAATAAATTTAAATTTAAATGTTTTAAAAGAAGCCTTTTGCTTACCAAGACTGCATGATAAAAATATTGTGAAATATTATTACAGTTTAAAATAGCTTTTTTCTTCTTTAATATATTTTAAAATGCAATTTATTCCTGCAATGGTAAAGCAAAAGCAGAAATCATTCTAATATGATGATTTGGTTCTTATGAAACATTTCTTGTTATTATCAAAGTGGTGCTCAATATTATTGTGGAAACCATAATACATATTTTTCCAGAATTCTTTAATGAATAGAAAGTTCAAAAGACCAGTATTTATCTGACATTATAAATGTTTACTGTCACTTTTGATCAGTTTAATGTGTCATTGCCTTATAAAAGCATTAATTTCTTTAAAAAAAAAACTGACTGACCCCAAACTTTTAAATAGAAGTATAAGTACACAGTCAGCCAGAAATTCCTAATACTAATCAATATTAATTAATGCATAAATCATTTTAAATGATGAATTATTTGAAGATACATCCAAAAATATCTTCAATATCAAGCTAAATTTCAGTAGCAAATTCAGTGGCCATTTTTTATTATTTTTTTATTTATTTATTTATTTAATAAAATAAGTTGTGTTTAACTCATTAAACAATAATTTGATTGGACAGTCATTCTTGCTGGCCGTTTCACGTATTCAAATGAGCTGACATATTTTATTTGATATCTTTATCCCTACATCTGCCACTGTTGTTCATGGGGTTTTGTAGATTAGTGGATAAATGCAGGGATCAGCAGTCCCAAACCAAATATGATTTAGATTTGAATATAAGATGTTCAAGACCATAATAAATAGACCCTAATTTCATTAGGCTTATACTGTACCAGCAACAGAATGGAGTGTCTATTTAATCCAAGTGCAAATAGCGTGCCTTGTTGACAAGTGCTATTTGCACTAGCTCCGCCTAACAATGCCTGGTTGGGCCGAACAAGATGAAAAAAAGACATGCATGTTTCAATGTCTTCAGTGGCATAGACAGTAAAGTGTAAGGCTCAAGGATCTAGCTTTTGACGCAGTCGACCCGGGTTCGAATCCGCCTTTTGCCAAGCTCGCTCTTCTCCCTTTTCCCATCACATATCACATCGGAAAGGCATTTGCTTTCAATAAAAATGAAGAAAATGTCCAAAAAGTGGAAATAAAGTGCCTAATGAAATGTTTAATAATAATGAAAGTATTTATTGGGTAGGGGTAGGGGTAGGTGTATGGAGGGCTTTTATTGTCCCAATGAGGCAGCATCCATTTAATAATTTTAATAAATATAATAATTTACACTCTATGCTATTATTGCATCCTGTTAATATACAACAATACTGAGGTGCAAATAGTATGTATCTGTCGAAATATAATTACTGTTACACACATTGCAAAGAACTGATAGGTTTACATGGTGTAAATAGAAAATGTCACTATTTTCACTTAGTATGATATTTCACTTAAATAGCAAGTAAATATAATCTACAGCTATTTGCACTTAGTGTAAATATCATCTATCACTTAGAAAATGTTATTTTCACTTAGTGTAAATAGAATCTAGTTGCTATTTACACTTAAATGTACTTGTAAATAGCGTCATCATTATTAGCACTTGGTGTAAATAGCATGTATCGCAAATAACCGCAGCCACAACAAAAATACATTTATTTGTATTTTTATTTTATGATTACATCATGGAAAAACAAGTAAAATAGACAAGAGAACATTGCTATTGTCACTTTATGGGACTGAAGAGAACAAGCACTGAGCAAAATATTAAAAATAACAAATTCCAACGCTGAATCCACATTTATTATAACACACAAAACAAAATGAGAACTTGCTTCTACTGTGTTAGGTACAACACATTTCATAAAATGATTGGAACCAAATCAGCTCTGGCAAAAGGTAATTTTAAAGTGTGCTTAAAAGTACCCATTTAAGCTCAGAGTACTCAGAAGAAGCTGACAGATTGCTTGCGGATGATATGAACAGACACTTCAGAGGCACATTCACAAGCAAGATGCTTATGGTTTCTAATGTGTCACTGCAATAAAAAGGCCAGCATAAGTTGTTATGTAAAGTCCTTTGAGGTAGAGGCTTATAAATCGACAGCGTTACAATCTGTTCTCACCACTTTTCCGCACTTTTCTTGATCCCTCCTTTTGGTTTGTACATTATTTCACTATAGCCTCTTTTATAATTTTTCCTCTTTCATGCTCTCTGTGTCTTTCTCGCCTCTAATACATTTGTCTTTGAGGAATGAGTTCTTATCCACCTGTGTAAAGAGAATCTGCCACCTTTCATCTGCTTTCCCTCCAACCTGCCGTTTATATGATAGGTATATGATGGAGGAACTACTAGCTCAGCATATTCAGCGCAGTAGTAAAGCGCACCTGAATAAATGAGAACCCATTGGCGCGATATCGATGCGCAACACCCCGCACACACCAGAGTATGTATTTGATGGAGGGTGACATATACAATGAGTTTTATGGTTGATGGATGGTTGCAGTGGTTTCCTGGCAACTAAAGCACCATAATCAGAGCTGTAAATTACAACCTGAGTTCCTACATACCTGCAGAGAAGGCACCGCCTTCCCGAACCCAAACCACATGCATGAGTGGCCAAGCAAAATTACTGCGAGAGCCCTGCACCCATCTGCCTCTTAGTTACTGCTGCTTTAGAGGGAAAATATTTAAATTCAAAAACAGTCAAAACAGTTTATGTTACATCAGAATGAAATTGGCAGTCTGGGATTTGTTTCTATATTGTTCCTGTATCTCACTAATCAAACTGTAGATGATAAGAGAAATAAGGGGAAGTCAGTTGTCACATGAAGTGCTGGTTATCAGCCATCTGTTGGCCATAGAATATTTAAATTAAAAGCAAATATTTAGTGGTTATTGTTTGATTGATGTAATGTAGTATAATTGGTCAAGTGTTAAGTGCACAACCCTATTTAAACAAAGTTATTGACATTTCAGACTGAACGTAAATTAACACAATAATCAGTATTTTTGTCTTGTTTTCAAATAAAAATATCTAAACATCCTTAAATGATAAATTGATAAATTAAAATATTTTTAAATGCAATTTTAATAAGATAAAATATATGTATTTTATGTGTTGTGTTGCTTTCAGACTTTGCCTGCATCTCAATGTGCATACTATCCATCCAAATAGTATGTGACATTAGTAATATTCAATATTATTTAGGGTTGATAGTATGCACATTGGGATCCAGGGCCGGTCTTGAATTAAGTTTGTTTTTCTTATCCTTTTGGAGCATAAACATTTTAAGTTTAAACCACTTGTTAGGCTTATGCGAGAGCAACGTTAAACCTTTTTAATTTTTTACCATCACATTATAAATACATTCTTATAATTACAATATACTTAACAATGAATAATAAATACAACTTTTAGTTCAATATTGATTCCATCACAATTTCTACAGTGCCAATGAAATGCATATTTATCATCATTCACAGAAATAAAATGTACATTTATACACCACTTCCTTTTGAAGATTAACATATTTTGGCAAGCAGGACAAGGCTGAGAGCCAAGAGAACGGCACGTATAATAATATCTTATGGAGGAGCTACAGGAGCATAAAAGGAGGCAGGAACGAGATGGGACTGCGCTTTACTAGTCTCGGTGGCCGCAGCACCTGGGGTTAAGGACAGACGAGAAGAGAGAAAAAGGAGTCGGAAGCATGAGGAGCGACAGAGACGAGAGAGAGAGGAAAGATGAAAAAGAAAGATGGAAAGGCTCTTCCTCGCAGTGCCATCCGATGGTACTGGACGCTCGGTGGACGGTTCAATCCCCCTCCGCCCCCTGGTGGCCAGCGGTGGCTCCTTCGGTTGAGGGCAACCGGCAGCGAGTCCCGCGCTCCCTCCTCCTCCCCATCATGGCGGATGGCAGCAGGCCCACGGCAAATGCCAGTGACTCCTCCGCTACATCTCGGATGGCAGCCACGGCAGTAAGCTCTCCGTCCCACCGGTCTTCACTCGCTCCAGCTCCACCACCTCGGGCATCCACTTGCGGTCTTCTCTCTTCCGCGCTGCCTGACCTAATCAGCACCGCAATCCCCTTCAGCATCGACAGCATGTCCCTCCTTCCTCCCGGGTTTCGGCACCAATGTAGCAAAGTTCGTAGATATGGGAAGGAGGAGGCGGGAACCGGTGAACATTAACAAGACTTTAATTAATAAATGAACAAAATGAAAGTAAAAGTGGCAGCCCCTCACGGACAACTGCCTTCTTTACATTAGTGCTGTTTTGGACTGTTTGAATGATTTTGATCACTGGATCACTGAAATCAGTGTGATTGTGATAATCAGTGTGATTGTGATACTCCTGACTTCTAAGATCATCTAACTGCGTGACAAAAATTACGTTAATGCCGCAGCTCCATGTACTTCTGTAATTTATTTGAGTTAATTGCGTTAAATTCTTTTAACGCATTAAGGAATTAAAATTAATCGCATGCGTTAACGGTGACAGCCCTAGTTCAAATGCACTTTAATATCAAAATAAACAAACACAAAACGAAGGGTAAAACGGTAGCCCCTCATGGACGACTGTTACGCACACATAAACAAAACATAACGTAAAGTCCAGGGCTGGTCCTCTCTCATCCTTCACTGTCATCGCGCTCCCTTTTATGTTCCCAGAGCTCCTCCATGAAAACTTGAGACTGGTGCGGTGCACAGGTGCTCATTAGCATTCATGCCACCGGCCTCGCCCCATTCTCACGGCTCTCTGCCTTGTCTTGCTTGCCACACATATCATTATTCATTTTGAGAGAGAGAGAGAGAGAGAGAGAGAGAGAAGATACAATGCCAAATTCATTTAGTCTGTATTTTTGTCTTGTTTTCCTGCATAAAATAAAATAAACAGAGGTGTAGAAATTATATTATTTTAATAATTATTGTATTTTAGGATGTTCAGATATTTTTACTGGAGAACAAAAATGCTGATTAAGAAAATGAACTTATTACAGTACAACTATTTTACTCAAACAAAGACAGTTCTAAAAGAAGTGGGATTGAGTATTGAAAATCTATGTAGTGAACCTGATTTGTCCAGTCAAATAATGTTGTACAAGTTTAAATATCTTTATGGTAACTCTCTCTTTACTCCTGTAGGATACTCTTCGAGAATGCCCGCAGGGCGAATACACCTGTAATCCCAGTCTACAATTCATCTCTCCGCTGTACTTTGTGAGCTTTGTGCTCACGGCCCAGTTTGTTCTCATCAATGTGGTTGTGGCAGTGCTGATGAAACACCTGGACGACTCGAACAAAGAAGCGCAGGAGGAGGCAGAGATGGATGCCGAGATTGAGATGGAGCTGGCCCAGGGAGCACTCTGCTGCATCTTGGGAGGGGGGTCTGGAGCCGAGAGGACCGGTGGGGGGCATCAGGGGCCTGGTCCCAGCACTACTGTTCCACCTCACTCCCAAAACACACACCCAGGGACCCACGAGCCCAACAGTGCCAGGAAACTATACTCACCGGCCCAGGTAGGACATGAATGGATGGATGGACTAGTAAACAGATAATTGATGGAGGAATGCATTCATAAATATTAATATTTGGTTAGATGGATGGATGAATAGATAAATAGATTGGGTCATGGAGCAAGGGATTGATGAATTATTGATCTGGGTGAAAGGAAGAACAGATAGATCATCACTGTGATAGTAAATGGATGAATAATTAAATAAACGGATAGATTGTAGAAGGAGGAATGTATTGGTTAAGAAAAGGTTTGACTGAATGGATGGTCACAGTTATGCATACTGGAGGTTTGATTGATGATTGAATTGATAAAGAGATAGATTGACTGATTGTTAATTGGCAAATATATGAATTGGTTGAATGTATTCATGCATGAATGTATGTAGCAAGTTTATCAGCCATTACTTCATTTATTCATCCAAGAATCCTGAAAAAAGTATCACAGGTTATAAACAATATTAAGAAGCACAGCAGCTTCCAACATTGATAATAAATCAGCAGAAGACTGAAGTAATGATGTTGAAAATTCAGTTTTACATCACCGAAATAAGTTATATTTTAAAGTATATTAAAATAGAAAACCATTATTTTAAATTGTAATAATATTTCACAATATTACAGTTTTTCTGTATTTTTAATCAAATAAATGCAGGCTTTGTGAGCATGAGACTTCTTTCAAAAAAATAAAAATAGTAATGTGTCCAATCTTTTGACCGGTACTGTATATAATTTAAAATATAATAGGCATATACAAAATTTTGTTCACATGCTGTGCAATAATACATGCATGCATGAGATCACAAAAATCATGTATTCTGTCAAGAGTGCATATTAAGGTTAAGTAGAAATATAAGGAGAAATATATATATATATTTATTTATTTTACCCTGTTTTGTCCTAATATTCTTTCTTATAGTTCCCTGTCACATAACTGACTCAAAGGCTCATTCATTATGCAGCTCATTATGCAGTTCGTTGTCTTCTCAAGTCTGAATCACAGCATTATTCATGATCGTTCACATAAACAAAAAGTGTCTTACAAAATTTAAACAAAAAGTGTCTTACAAAATTTAAACAAAAAGTGTCTTACAAAATTTATATCAATATGTTTTATGTGATGAGTAGGCAATAATGAATTTCACATCAGTTTGAAGTAAAAACTCTTAGCAGCAACATCCATTAGTCAAAAGTCTTGTGGACACATATTTACTCTGTTTTGTGGCCTTATTTCAGTGACTTATTTTTTATTTTATTTTTTTAACCACGCATAAACGTTATTCTCTCAAAAAAACAAGCATGTACATACATGTTGCTCACATTATATGGTAGCTCAGTTTGTGCTGAATGTAGTGTAATGACACTTTTGCCATTAATCTGTTGATAAGCATTAATCTGTTGATAAGCTGTGCCTTCAACACTAGGTTTTTTTCCATGCGGGGTGGTTAAGATTTTTACCTACCCTGCTAAAATACACAAAAAAAAGTTATTGTTGTTTTTGACCGATGTAAACAGTGCTTTAAGATTTTCAGATATGTCTAACAGGTAAGAGCAAAAATTGAATATTTATCAAACACTTTACAGTCTTCACTGCATAAATTATAAATTAAATATAGATTAATCCCACTGTCCAAACGTTATTCAGTCAAGGTCAGTGAGTGATTTTCTTGTTGTCTTTTGTTCTTTGATTAAGATTAATCACAGACAGCATTAGGTTTATTAGGCTGCTGTCAAGGCAAGGCAAGGCAAGTGCATTTATATAGCACATTTCATACACAATGGTAATTCAAAGTGCTTTACATAGAAAATGTATTAAAATAGTGATATAATAATCACAACATATGCATAAGAAATAAAAATACCATGTATAAGAAATTAAAATAACAATCATATGCAACTAAAGGTTAAAATACTATTCCTGACTAAATTTGGGGCTCCTTTGTCTGAACAGAAAAGTAAGAGATTTTTGGTTCGTGAGACACTCTAGTAGCAGCCCGGGTTCCTAGTGACCTCCTGCCCTGTCACTTTAAGTCCTGATGCACATAAGCCGGATCTGACACACATCCTATTTTCTCTCAACTCTTTGCGTTCATTTAACACTTTTTAACTCATTTAAGACTGTGCTTACGAGGATACTCGACAGAACAGGATTTTTGGTGTAATTTTGTGTATTATTTTTTTCCATTCCGTTAATTTTTACAGTACTAATTAATATATATATATATATATATATATATATATACACACACACACACACACACACACACACACACCTAAAGGATTATTAGGAACACCTGTTCAGTTTCTCATTAATGCAATTATCTAATCAACCAATCACATGGCAGTTGCTTCAATGCATTTAGGGGTGTGGTCCTGGTCAAGACAATCTCCTGAACTCCAAACTGAATGTCAAAATGGGAAAGAAAGGTGATTTAAGCAATTTTGAGCGTGGCATGGTTGTTGGTGCCAGACGGGCCGGTCTGAGTATTTCACAATCTGCTCAATTACTGGGATTATCACGCACAACTATTTCTAGGGTTTACAAAGAATGGTGTGAAAAGGGAAAAACATCCAGTATGCGGCAGTCCTGTGGGCGAAAATGCCTTGTTGATGCTAGAGGTCAGAGGAGAATGGGCCGACTGATTCAAGTTGATAGAAGAGCAACTTTGACAACTTTGAAATAACCACTCGTTACAACCGAGGTATGCAGCAAAGCATTTGTGAAGAAACAACACGCACAACCTTGAGGCGGATGGGCTACAACAGCAGAAGACCCCACCGGGTACCACTCATCTCCACTACAAATAGGAAAAAGAGGCTACAATTTGCACAAGCTCACCAAAATTGGACAGTTGAAGACTGGAAAAATGTTGCCTGGTCTGATGAGTCTCGATTTCTGTTGAGATATTCAGATGGTAGAGTCAGAATTTGGTGTAAACAGAATGAGAATATGGATCCATCATGCCTTGTTACCACTGTGCAGGCTGGTGGTGGTGGTGTAATGGTGTGGGGGATGTTTTCTTGGCACACTTTAGGCCCCTTAGTGCAAATTGGGCATCGTTTAAATTCCACGGCCTACCTGAGCAATTGTTTCTGACCATGTCCATCCCTTTATGACCACCATGTACTATTCTCTGATTGCTACTTCCAGCAGGATAATGCACCATGTCACAAAGCTCGAAACATTTCAAATTGGTTTCTTGAACATGACAATGAGTTCACTTTACTAAAATGGCCCCCGCAGTCACCAGATCTCAACCCAATAGAGCATCTTTGGGATGTGGTGGAACGTGCACCCCACAAATCTCCATCAACTGCAAGATGCTATCCTATCAATATGGGCCAACATTTCTAAAGAATGCTTTCAGCACCTTGTTGAATCAATGCCACGTAGAATTAAGGCAGTTCTGAAGGCGAAAGGGGGTCAAACACAGTATTAGTATGGTGTTCCTAATAATCCTTTAGGTGAGTGTACAGTAGCATCATAAGTAGCCATGGATAGATGATTTCTGGATGTTCGGTACAAGTTTGTGTATTATCTGTAGTGGTTTGTAATGATAATTTGTCTTCATGCATGGAAAAATGTTAAGTATAATTTGGGTCTGCTAAAAAGGGCAAAAGAGGCATAATGAGGGGGAAGGAGAAGCCACAAAATGAAACGTTATCCTTATAGATCCTCGGGACTTGCCCCAGCTTAGATCCTGTCACCATGGCAACACATTGTGTAAGTCTGCAAAGGTCTCTTAGATATGTAAACACTAAACTACAATTAATCACCTTTTGTAATTAAGTTAAGGATCAAATGATTAACTGCTGAATCAAATCCATCAGTCCAAACCAGGAGAGAAAAGTTACGCACATGTCCATGCATGACTGAACTGCTAAAAACAGAATACTGACAAATGTTGTGGTGCACTCATACAGACACACACACACACATGCCATGATGACTCACTGTCAGGCAGCTATTGTGGAGCTATAATTGTCTTTACCTGTCCATTTTTAGCTTCTGCAGCAGATTATGTAACTGCCGAGAGAAGAGGAAAAGAGGAGGAGGACAGAGAGAGAAAAGAATTGAACGCTAATTGAAGGGTTGAATTCTTTGCAATGTTAAGCACATGGATTAAATAGTGAAGCTAGGTTTGTTTATGCACCTAAATTGTAAAAGTTTTTACATGCTCATGCATTCAGGTGTACATGGGCAATATAGATGGACATGGAACATTTGAACTTTACACTCCGAAAAAAAGGCAGTTTAGGGCATGGATTTTTTTTATTTATTTTTTTTAAAGAAAGAAATGGTCAACTAACCAGATTTAAACGTTAATGTAAACCATGGAGAACACTGAGCTGAGAAAATCAAGGGCTTGTAAACACGGGGAGTAATCAAGGGAAAACAAAACATGGGTGGAGCAAATTACAAACCATGACAGCAGATGAACAAACTAGAACTAAGGCAAAATGGAGATCAAACTAATCAAGGCATGCACGTAACATTACTCCCCCTCCCCCACTGAAAAAGTATGAGAGTTTATACTGAGGATGGAGGAAGGGCGGTGTTCTGGAGGAGGACGAGGGGCTGATAGAAGGCCGCGCCACAACATCCAGAGGTTTGGTGGGAGCCCAGTGATGTCGTAGGGACGACGGCCCCAGGTGGAGCTGAGGGAGGTTCCAAGGTGGAGCTGACTGGTCGACAAGCCAAGGTGGAGTGGGTGGCTGGAGGGAGAGCCAGGGGATCCCCTTGCCAAGGTGGAGCTGTAGACTGGAAGACCCAAGGCAGATCTACACGGCATTGTGAAGTCAACAGAGAGGGAGCCGAGGGACTGAAAGGAGCCAGCAGAGGCCAGGACGAAGGATTGGCTGGCTTAGGTTGAGGAGGTGGAAGAGAGAGGCTGGGTGGGATCATCGGAGACACAGGATTCTTGGAGCTGGGTGGGACAAGTGGAGACGCAGGAGACTTGGAGCTGGGCAGGACCAGCAGGGACACAGGACACTTGGAGCTGGACGGTACCAGCGCAGACACAAGAGATTTAGGAGAATTACCTTTACCTCCTCCAATTCCTCAAAATAATTCTCAGAGTCCACTGGGATGGACAATGTTGCTGATTTTGTCAGACTCTTCATTGGGCTCGGGATCTGGAATGATGGTTCAGTGGTAAGAGTCTGCTCTGGCGCTTGGTATGTGGCAGGCTCTGGCTATGGCTCATACTCCTCTGCCTCGCAGAAGGTGAGAGGGGAACTGGTGTGCAGTAGCACCCACCCCAAATATTCCACTAGAGTCCCTGGCTTGAGGAGGAGGGGACGCTGGTGTGTCCATGTTTGTATATTGTTTGGTTCTTCTGTAACTTTCTGCTGGTCAGTACACACAGTGAAGAAGATTTATTTCTTTATGTCTTTATTTACAATCCAAAATTACTCAACACAGGAATACATAAGAGATAATACTAACCAGACTGAACACTGAACTGAGAAAACCCATGGAGAAAACCAATGGATAAACCCATTATAAACACATGGAGTAATCAAGGGAAAACAGAACAGGTGTGGAGCAAATTACAAACCATGACAACAGATGAACGAACTAGAACTAAGGCAAAATGGAGACAATGAAAACCAAACTAAACAAGGCATGCATGTAACAATATCATGTATGTATATCATACACATTTATTTTTCATATAGCATCTAGCTAGTAAAGAGTTTAGCTAAATAAATTACAGCAATGTTTAATAGTATTGGTAAACTTATTTTTGATCAATTAAAAATCTGATGATTTTTACAATAAATTTGGTTACAGGTTTGAAGGTTGAGCTTAATGATTGCAGTCAACATAATTGAGAATATAAAATGAAATTATTTATTACCACTATTTTACTTATTTCTACAGAGAATTTATTTCTAGACAATTTTTAAGTAATGCAACATTTTTGTAACATTGTGGTTAAAACTAGCAACTAGTTTTAACAATTCTATGAGTTCTCACAGCACAAAACAAAACAAAGAAAATTTGTGTATTTAAAATAAAAACAGTATTGGACACCATATGTGGGAGTACCATATTCATGGAAAGTGCTGTATCAGTCCAGATAGCTGTTCAAGCAAATGCCTCCATGTTTTCTAATTTAGAAGCTAAAACCAATGTATGAAGCCAAGAAAGAAAAGTCTCTAAAACTCTCAAACCTTTTTTTGTTACCCTCATGTCTCATGTCTTCAGCTGCCGTAGTGCGGGCACATGTGCTGAAACTATAGCCCCAGTGCTGGTGTTAGTTTATTAGAATACTAAGATCCAAAGAGACAGATCACTGCCTGAAGAAAGTGATGTCCCATACCTCTACAGGGTCTCAGGTAGATGGTGACAAACACACACAAACACAAAGGCACAGACAACAACACAGACTACACAGCAGCAGCTTTCCATGCAGTGAGCTCAGTCCTTATCACTACCTGCAGGCTCTGGGCTGAGAGATGGAAAGGGAGAGACAAAGAGACACAGAGACAGGAAAGAGGTATGCATGACAGTCAGCAGATCAGGAATTGGAAAAGCTAGTTTGACTTCAAGCAGAAACCTTGTCAGCAGACTCGAAGCATTTCACCTCCTCAGAGAGAAAGAGCGCAGAACGGAAGAAGGATAGAAACACAAAGAATGCAAACGTGTCATTAATGAGCTTAAGTTTTGCTTAAGTTTCTTTTCACTGATTTCAGCAGGAGTCTTCACAAAAATGTCTTCTGTTTTTAGACAGTTGTAGTTGTAGGATATATAGTGAGAAGGATATATAGAAGTAAAAATTATATATATTAGGGCTGTCAATCGCACCCGTCAGAGTCCTGCACGGGTCCATTTTTGGAGACCCGCCCGTACCCGCAAAGTTGAGCACCAGATCAGACCCGTCACCCGTGATATCAGAATGAAATCCGCACCCGCGCAGACCCGTTAATATTTGTCACGTTACCCGATCCGTGCCCGCGATAAATCACACACGTTAAAATCATTCCAATTAAAGTGCTTTATTTTTTATCTCGCACCTCTCTCATCATCACAACAGCCATTCAAGTATCCTACCATCGGCACCTAAATAGGCTATGGAACCTGATAACTATATGCAAATAGACCTATTAATGGAGAAAAAAAAAAGAACAAGAAAAATACAGCCTGAGCCTGTCGCTCACAAACAATAGCCTATAGGCCTATGCCTATGCATTTACTTTCCCTTAAGGTTACTGTGCAGGAAAAGGATATCGCGTTCTCTGTTCTCGAATTACAAATCCAGATCCCACAATCCACCTGTTTTAGCCACTTTTATGCAGGTACCCACGGGTACCCTAGCACCCGTATCGGGAAATTAAGCATACGTCATTTATCTCATTAAACACGTTTTTGTCATTTTGTCATCATTTGCAATATCCAGCAAAGTAAACAGTCAGATTGAAGGGTGATTCTCCAAAACTGCAGCTCTTGTAGGGTGTTCCTGGTCTGCAGTGGTCAATATCTATCAAAAGTGGTCAAAGGAAGCAACAGTGGTGAACTGACGACAGGGTCATTGGCGGTCAAGGCTCATTAGGGACTTTACTTGCTGATTGAACGGCAACAGCCACCGGAAGTAAATTGTTAACTGCCATAGCCAAAGAATGCAAAAATCACTAAGCAACAACGAGGACGGCATAATGGAATATTTACAAAAAAAGTAATAAAAAAAATTTAGTACAAAAAAAGTAATTAAAAAAAAGCAATAGAAACCCTGCCTTTGCCATTAAATTGTATACAGATACAATTAAAATGTCACATAACCATAAAATATAACATTTACTTATTTAATCCGTCACGTATTGACGACTACAGCAAATCAGCTGTTCTCCCGCAGTAGATGGTTTCTGTAGAATGCCATAAAGTAGCAGTTATTGTATGCACAATAGAACGCCAGAACTCCGTTGCTGTTCCTTCAGCAGCTGTTGCTTAATCAGCTGTTGCTTAGTCCTTATTGATGCACGTGGGGAGCAAAGGCTGGCCCGTGTGGTCCGATCAAATAGATGAGCTACTGTAGCTCAAATTGCTCAAGAAGTTAATGCTCTGTTCTGATAGAAAGGTGTCAGAATACACAGTGCATCACAGTTTGTTGCGTATGGGGCTACATAGCCACAGATCAGTCAAAGTGCCCATGCTGATCCCTGTCCACCAACAGTGGGCACGTGAACATCAGAGCTGGACCAAGAGCAATGGAAGAAGGTGGCCTCGTCTGATGAATCATGTTTTCTTTTACATCACGTGGATGGCCGGTGTGTGTGCGCGTTGCTTACCTGGAGAACACATGGCACCAGGATGCACTATGGGAAGAAGACAAGCTGGCGGAGACAGTGTGATGCTTTGGGCAATGTTCTGCTGGGAAACCTTGGGTCCTGCCATCCATGTGGATGTTACTTTGACACGTACCACCTACCTAAGCATTGTTGCAGACCATGTACATCCTTTCATGGAAACGGTATTCCCTGGTGGCTGTGGCCTCTTTCAGCAGGATAATGCGCCCTGCCACAAAAATGTATATATTTGTTGCACTTTATTAAAAATGATAATTTATATTGTATGTGCTTCTTTCTTTATAATACCTGTATATTTTATTTCTTTATTATTTTGCATTGCTGTAATTTATTTCACACTGTTCCTCATTTTCTCTGTTCTTACAGTATCTGAAGTTAAGCTGTTTCCAACTGATTTGGCAGTTCAGACATACTGCTATTTGTTACACTGGTAAATCGTGCTAAAACTGAGCAGCAGATTGTGAAATAGAGGTTTACATCCTGAGTTCAAGCACAGTTCAGTGTGTATTTATAACAGAACATATTTTAAATGTAGTGGGAAGTCACCTCCCACTCTAGACAACTCTTCTGAATTGTGCCTTGCGCACTGACACACTGACTGCAGCATTTCTGCTGAACAGCTCTTCTTATCCTCAAAGCACTTCAACTTTTTTGGTCACACTGTGTGCCATGGCCGAGAAAAGTAAGATGATTGTCTGAGTCACATGGTGCTGTCGAGCATGTGTATTTTTTTTTTTTTTTTTTTACAGAGCTTATCCATCTCTGTATAGGATTTTTTTTGTTTTTTTTTGTTTGCCATGCCATTAGGCCATGTTATTTTATTTTTGTGTGGTTGGAGTTGCATTATGCCTTTTGTATAGATAGATAGATAGATAGATAGATAGATAGATAGATAGATAGATAGATAGATAGATAGATAGATAGATAGATAGATAGATAGATAGATAGATAGATAGATAGATAGATAGATAGATAGATAGATAGATAGATAGATAGATAGATAGATAGATAGATAAAACTGCTGCTAAAGTCAGCAGAGGAGAATAGACAAGCAGACAGAGAGAACGAGAGACAGACTAGGGCTTGTATTGATATCGAGTTTGCGACCGTCTCTGGTTGATTCATCTACCTGTACAGCAACCTTCAGAAAAGTGCAAAACCGGCAGATGATGCTTTTCCTTGAATTCACACCTGTTCGTGCCGTGTGTTGAATGATTTGCCACTGGGAAGCCGCCAGAATGCTCATTAAAAGAGATGGTTTGGAGGTGTACACTCTCTTATGCTTAGATTTATGGAGACCTGTGATTTGATGAGTGCTAAGGTAGCCATATGCTGAGATACTGATACTTTCATATGCTAAAATATCATTAAAACTACATCCTTGTCAATTATACATTTCCCCGCTCCATGCGGCTGATACGAATTATGACCCACGTCAGCACAGGTGAGACTATAACACCCGTTAATGTGGCACTCGTGGTCAGAACCATATTGAAAAATGATTGTGCATTGGCCGCAAACAGACATTATCTTTGTGGGTCATGGCTGGAATTGGTTAAACCTCTGGACTACAGAAGTATATGTGATCCTATAACACCATGCACTGCTAGGTGCAAATCTTCAAGGGATAATAGCAGCCTGTGAGTTGATGTCAGGCCAAGTGTAAAGTCTTGCAGTCAAACTCTCATTAGAGCTGCTGAGGTGAACGTTACAGCTTTTCTGTTTGTTGGTGTTAGTAACAGCTCTTACTGTACTGTAAAGGCTTTTGTTAGACATAAGAGATCCTCTTGCTAATAAGCAAGTGCACTCACAATTAGTAGGCAGGTCAGCCTGATCAATTTTCATCCAACTCAGATTAGTCATTTCAACTTAATTGTTTATTTGTGTAGGAAATCAAAAGCATTTGGCTTCAACAAGCTGGCAGTGATGCAAAGAGTGCAATTACCTGGGGAAATAAATGATTGTCATTAGGTAATGCTACATTATGATTGTGTTAGATTGATCCTTCAGTTGACTGCTTCCTAAATTGCTCTGTTGGGTAAATTAAATATTGAATGGTCAGATCTTTATTCCTTCTTCCCGAAACGTATTTTCTTGTGAATTCGTACTTTCACAACATTTGCTTTATCTTGATATTATAATTGAGTGATGTGGCATTTATGAAGGAGGCTAAAAAAGACGTTGATTGATGCGGGTGAAAGGTTTTTGTTTGTGTTTAGAGCCCTCAAGTTTAGTCAAATTTCAAAAACTTTTGAGGCGCCCCAGATATGTTTTCAAACTTTTAGCACTTTGAATTTGTATTTTTTCCCCACAAAAGATTTTGCTGAAAGGATTTTGCACACTACGTGTGTGTGTGTGTGTGTGTGTGTGTGTGTGCGTGCGTGCGTGCGTGCGTGCGTGCGTGCGTGCAGGTTTAACCCATGCACAGCTACTCTTTGAAGCTCTGCTGCTGTAAGGATCTTCTCAAATGCCATCAGTCCTGTGACAGTTAAGGAAACCCTTTTTCTGACCCTACCCTCTCATTAGTGCGTGTGTGTGCGCAGGTGCAGTTGGGTTGGATGTTCTGTTTTCTAGTACAAAGACCATCTCAATGTGTACAGTTATGGATGCATATGTACTGGCACCATGGTGGCTATCGGATGATATTAGTCATGAGGCGATATTGTGTTTTTTGAAAATGGACCCCGAGGGCAGCATATACAGAGAAAACAGCATGGGGCCCAATATGGACTCTTTGGGGGACTCCAATCTGTCAAATACGATTGGAACCATTTGAGGGCTGTGCCCTTAATGCCGACACACTGTTTGAGTCAGGATAAAAGAAACGAGTGGTTGACCGTATCTAAGGCAGCAGTCAAATGTGCATTCTTATTTGATATATTTTAAGTCATTTAAATGTTCTAGAAATATAGTTCATTTTTCATGCTGAGTTATGCACTGCGCAGACTTAGTGTGCCCCCTTCATCATAGATTTTGGGAAAGCATTCCCAGATCTCCAAACCCCCAGTCTATGGCCCTGCATTTACTCAGTGAGTTATTGTTAATAACTCTGTGTGGTGATGTCTGTTTGTATCCCAGGAGAACTTGTGGCTGGACAGTGTATCTCTGCTTATCAAAGATTCATTTGAAGGAGAGATGCTGATGATTGACAACCTCTCTGGCTCTGTCTTCCATCATTACTCCTCCCCACCTGTCTGCAAGGACTGCAGGACTCATCCGCAAGAGGTACGGCTTCACACTGGGGATGTGTCAGTGTTGTTGCAAATGCACCATGAGTTTTAGAACTCCACATTAATTCTTTCTCCGCTAGGGTTTAAAAAAAAAAAAGGTTGCCAGCCACCGCCAGCATTTTTCATAATTTTCACAAAATTTCATGACCCCAGAATATTTTTTTGTATGAATATACCATGCAATATATCAAAAGAAAGAACAGAGAAAACCTCTGCTTTTAAACAAACAAGAAAAATATTTTTTAATCAACACTTGAATGTAGGTAAGTTGCATAAAAAGCAACATTTTAAATAAAAAAGTCTGTCTGGGTCAGATTCAGAATGATGATCAAAACATAGATGGAGTTAATTGAGTCCATCAACACCCCCAAAATTTTGATTTCTATGCTATTTGATGATCGTATTATTTTACATGTGCATATACCACTTGTCACTTGTTTCTGCTGCTTCTTCGCCTGTGTTTTTATTGTATCTGAGATCTGTACTCTTTCAGAAGATTCACAGTTGCGCCCCCTACCGTATAACAGTGAAAACATGGATTGCCGTAAATGTCCGTCAATGGTGGGGAAAGAATTAGACTAACCTACATCCAAACCCTTCAGGATTTAATTCGGAATGGCTTTTAAATTCTGAATTTCTTTAAATTTAAATTTCTGAATTTGAATTGTCTTAGCAAACATGATGCAATGTTAATTTAAAGAAGGATAATTCAAATAAATTGAAATTCATATGACACTAATCGTTATCTTGAAAAGTAAAGTTTGAATATTGGCTTCACAAAACCTTGTTTGAAATCAGATTTAAAAAGCCTTAAGGTTTACACATTTATAAGCTGGATGGATGGATGGATGGATGGATGGATGGATGGATGGATGGATGGATGGATGGATGGATGGATGGATGGATGGATGGATGGATGGACAGTACATCATTTCATGCACACACACAAAATCTCCCAATGCTTTTGTCCCATCACAGTGACAGACAGGAATAGGGCTAGTTCAGCAAAGAAGTAATTCAAGTGGTAACCTCCACTCCTGTCATCCCATCATTCTGCCAGGCTGCCAACAATGTCAGTTCAGAATGTCAGTTTCCATTGCCTTGTCTCTGCTCTCCATACATCTGTTTGCATGCTCTTATCTCTCACTTACTCTGACTCTAAACATCTCTCTTCTTGAATCAAACCAAATTTCTTCTTTGGAAAATCATCATCACATTGTCAGACATGCACCATGCTGTCCATAACAATTCAAGGTCTCTTTTGACAGTTTAATCACTCAAAATTCACCACATTCTGCAAAACTGTTGGGCTGGCATATAGTAGAAAGGATTTTAATGATTAAAACCCCTCTCAATTCTCCTTACTATAAATTCTGGTCCACAGCAGATCCACATGGCTGAACTGGAGCAGGCGTCTCTGAGGTCAGAGCAGCTTTCAGATAAGTCATCCTCGCCAGCGCTGCCTGATGACCTCAGCCTGGATGAGCAGAGCGTGTACCAGATGGCTGCCAAGGAGGGCAAGGTGAAATTTCTCACAGAAAGATGATTTTGTCACAATGCTTTACCCCCTTAATTATCTCAGTATCCACACTTATAATTTTAAATATTCAAATCTATTTAAAAAGGGATTCGCTGATTATGTTCATGTTATGGATAATGACCGATAAATGGTTGATATTTAAATGTTGTTTGATTTTGTTTAAATCATTTAAAAATGAATAAACAACATCAATTTTGAGATGTGTACACTACCAGTCAAAAGTTTGGGGTCAGAAAGACTGTCTGCATTTATTTGATCAAAAATACAATACTGTTAAATATTATTACAATTTATAATAACTCTTGCTATTTTTTTAATATATATTTAAAATATAATTTATTCCTGTGATGTCAAAGCTGAATTTTTAGCTTTGTTACTGCAAAATCACTCTAATTTGATGATTTGCTGCTCAAGAAACATTTATTATTATTATTACAAACCCGATTCCAAAAAAAGTTGGGACACTGTACAAATTGTGAATAAAAACAGAATGCAATGATGTGGAAGTTTAAAATTTCAATATTTTATTCAGAATACAACATAGATGACATATCAAATGTTTAAACTGTAATGTTTATTATTTTAAGGGAAAAAATGAGTTGATTTTAAGTTTCTTGGCATCAACACATCTCAAAAAAGTTGGGACAAGGCCATGTTTCCCACTGTGGGGCATCCCCTCTTCTTTTTATAACAGTCTGCAAACGTCTGGGGACTGAGGAGACAAGTTGCTCAAGTTTAGGAATAGGAATGTTGTCCCATTCTTGTCTAATACAGGCTTCTAGTTGCTCAACTGTCTTAGGTCTTCTTTGTCGCATCTTCCTCTTTATGATGCGCCAAATGTTTTCTATGGGTGAAAGATCTGGACTGCAGGCTGGCCATTTCAGTACCCGGATCCTTCTTCTACACAGCCATGATGTTGTAATTGATGCAGTATGTGGTCTGGCATTGTCATGTTGGAAAATGCAAGGTCTTCCCTGAAAGAGACGACGTCTGGATGGGAGCATATGTTGTTCTAGAGCTTGGATATACCTTTCAGCATTGATGGTGCCTTTCCAGATGTGTAAGCTGCCCATGCCACACGCACTCATGCAACCCCATACCATCAGAGATGCAGGCTTCTGAACTGAGCGCTGAGAACAACTTGGGTTGTCCTTGTCCTCTTTAGTCCGGATGACATGGCGTCCCAGTTTTCCAAAAAGAACTTCAAATTTTGATTGGTCTGACCACAGAACAGTTTTCCTCTTTGCCACAGTCCATTTTAAATGAGCCTTGGCCCAGAGAAAACGCCTGCACTTCTGGATCATGTTTAGATATGGCTTGTTTTTTGACCTATAGAGTTTTAGCCGGCAACGGCGAATGGCACGGTGGATTGTGTTCACCGACAATGTTTTCTGGAAGTATTCCTGAGCTCATGTTGTGATTTCCATTACAGCAGCATTCCTGTATGTGATGCAGTGCCGTCTAAGGGCCCGAAGATCACCGGCCTTGACCCTTACGCACAGAGATTGTTCCAGATTCTCTGAATCTTTGGATGATCTTATGCACTGTAGATGATGATAACTTCAAACTCTTTGCAGTTTTTCTCTGAGAAACTCCTTTCTGATATTGCTCCACTATTTTTGGCCGCAGCATTGGGGGAATTGGTGATCCTCTGCCCATCTTGACTTCTGAGAGACACTGCCACTCTGAGAGGCTCTTTTTATACCCAATCATGTTGCCAATTGACCTAATAAGTTGCAAATTGGTCCTCCAGCTGTTCCTTATATGTACATTTAACTTTTCCGGCCTCTTATTGCTACCTGTCCCAACTTTTTTGGAATGTGTAGCTCTCATGAAATCCAAAATGAGCCAATATTTGGCACGACATTTCAAAATGTCTCACTTTCAACATTTGATATGTTATCTATATTCTATTGTGAATAAAATATAAGTTTATGAGATTTGTAAATTATTGCATTCCTTTTTTATTCACAATTTGTACAGTGTCCCAACTTTTAATACAAATCGGCTTTTGTATTATTATTATTATTATTATTATTATTATTATCGATGTTGAAAACAGTTGTGCTGCTTGATATTTTTGTGGAAATCTTTTTAAATATTTTGTGACATGAATTTTTAATTCAAGATTCTTTTATATGAAATTGTTTTTTTTTTTTTTTTTTTTTTATAGAAATGATAAATGTCTTGGTCCCACTTTATATTTAGTGTCTACTACTACTGTGTATTGACAAATTAATAATTTGATACAATGCACTTATTGTGTACATACATGTTTTATATGTTTAAAAAAACCTGCATGTAATTACAGCTGTAATTCATTTCTGTAATGACATCTATAATTATATATTGTACTTATTTTTTGATGTAAGTACATAGTAGTTAAGGACACCTAATATAAAGTGTGACCAATGTCTTTGCTGTCACTTTTGATCAAAGTCATGTGTCCTTGCTAAGTATGAATTACTTGAAAAACTCACCCTAAATGTTTACATGGTAGTGTACATTTACATGTTATGAAATTATTTGTGGTTTTTAAGATAAGGTATAATATGTATACATGGTCTTTTCATTGTTCAGATTCCCCAGAGCATCATATCAGACTTGGTCCAAGCTGGTTGTCGAACAAAAATAAGGCTTTATTTTGATGTCCCCAGAAATGACCTATTTATATATATGTGTGTATATATATATATATATATATATATATATATATATATATATATATATATATATATATATATATATATATATATATATATACACACACATACACATACTGCTGTAATCCCTTACATTTCAAACTATGATCCTTTAATTGAATATAATCAGTTAGAATGACCAGACTCGCACTAATTAGATTGAAGAAATCAAATAACTAGAAGCTGTTAGTCTAAATCCTGAAGTCTCATGGGGCATGTGGCTCTGCTGCTCAACCAGCGTAGTTCCTTTGCAGACTTTAAACATCTCTATCTATTTGTTAGAGAAACACCATAAAAGACAATATGTGGGAAAGATGGCTCAGAGCCTAATCGGTCCTTAATCTTTTTTACTGTTAGAGAGAAGTCCTGGATGCAGAGAAACTAAAAGAGTTTAGCTTACCATGAAAGCAAGATGTTAGCGTTTAAGAGTCCTAAAAGGCTCCCCAGATACTGAAAGCTCATGCTAATGTTTTTGCTCAGGAAAGGGGCTGTGATGAGTGTCTTACCACAGAAGAACCAGGGGGGAGAGGTCACAGCAGGTTACGGCGACCCTCTCGGGTTCACAGCTCCGGGACAGAGGATGGGGTGGAAATACATGGAGGCAGTTCTCAAAGTCCACATCACAACACACCTGCTCGCCACAGCATAGGTAAAGCGGCACCTTCACTGTACTGCTGGAGTGATACTGGAGAACAAACCAGGAAAACTGTTCTGCACATTAGCAAGCAATTTTGCTTTAAAAGATGTCTCATAGCCATCCGAACACAGCCCTCTCAGTGAATTTTAATAGACGTCTAACGTAGTCCAAGAATAGACAAGAAACAAAACCAAACACCTTATAATCACAAGTTATTTTGGCAAAAACAACGAAGTGATAATGAGTGTCAGGCAGTCACTTTATCCATTTGAATTTGATAAAAGCACAACATCATGTGTACAGTAAAGGCTCTGTGGCGAAACTAGCTGAACCAGACCTCTAGCTCCGACCATGTGAACAGAAGTGTTGAGGTAAACTATAGGCTGCCTACACAACTGTAATCATGGACATAACGTATTTAAACGTATATTTACCTAGCGTTTGTAGTCTTCAGTGAATTAACTTGTCTAAGAAAATGCTTAATAAAATATAGGCTAAATATCAGTTGACCCTATGTTTACTTTCTTCACTGACACAGATGAAAATGAATAGACTGTCAGTCAGAGCTCAGCTTTAGGATGAGAAGAGACAGGGCAAGAGAAGGAGACTGAGAGAAAAAGAGAGTGATGAAATGAGAGAGTGATGAAATGAGGAGAGAGCGTGACAGATAATCTACTGCCCACTAACATGCTTTTAAACCAACTTTTTTTTTTCAACCATCTTAAAATGTACATATGTAAATCAGAGAAATAAAAAAATTATTGGGGACCATGCATAAAACTTCTGTTAACATATTTATTATTGTTCAGTACACAGAAAACTCCTACTAAAACAATGTACATGCTTATACAGTTTTACCATTTACACAGTAGTTTTTTACATTTGTTAGAAGAATTTTTGGACCATCCCACAAAATGTTTAATTTGAATTAAAATGACAGAAAGAGGGATTTAATAATAATTTAATAGTTATTCAAAGAAATTCAACACAGGTAATGCATTGTGGAAAATGAAGTGTTCTTCTACCCTGGTTGTTTCGCCAAAAGGTTCTTTTCTCTGTAGAGGTTCAGTTCTGTGAATTATTTTGAATTTTTATTCATTTGAATTCTATATCCGTAAATTGACACTCAAATTACCCTTCTGCATCCTGTTTGCTACCTCAATTTAATTCCAATTCAAATTCAGTAACTGAATTTGTGTGCAGGTGGAGTTCCCTGTAGCAGTGGTAATCAAGAGTACCCAGAGGTTTCTGGAGGTTCAAACCGCTCTAACACTCTTATTCGTCTCCCAGCTGAATTCTTCCACCCAGCTGCCGCGGTCCTCCCTGCACCCCCGAGAGACCGACCAGGACACAAACCAAGAGGGCTCCGTCTAACTTCCCCAGCCTCATGGGCATCTCTACGCTCTCCTGGCGCTAACACCAGGCTACTCACCACACAGGTATATTCGAATGGGAGGGGGGGCCTCCAGGACCTCCTATAAGTCCCAAAAAAATTTACCTGGGGGGGTCCCCAAAACAATACATTTGACATTGAATGCGTTTACATGCACCTTCATAATGCGATTATAATAGAATTTTGGATTCTCATGTAAACAGAATACTTTGATCAAACGAATGCGATTAAGCCCATAATCGTAGTAACCATAATCGCATTAAACTGTTGTGTGCGCCGATTTTAATCGCAATAAACAGGCATGTAAACACCTTAAAGGCAGGCAAACCCAGCATTGCAATGTTTATCACAGCACCAAGTAATATCCAGTACATCCATAAAAATGTGTTTTGAATTTAATGTGAGTAGATTAAAACAATGGCTGGTAACATGCATGCGAGTTAGGTCGCTGTTTTTTTTTTTGTTTTTTTTTCTGAGTTGGACCCACCAAGAGCTTAGACAGAATTCAAACACTGTATAGGATTACATACATGTAGAGCTTATGCATCTTATCAATTTGCTGCTAAAAATTTGACCTCTATGTCCTCAGTATCCATCTCACAGTGACTCCTCCCTGGCTACGGGCAGCTCAGAGGGCAGTCTTCCGACCACAATGGAAGAAGGGCTCAGTTTCATCGTATCCACCCCCCAGCCCCTTCTGGACACGTTCCTCGACGAGCACACGAGTCTCTCCACAGAGACCCTGAGACCCAGTCCTCCAGTCACCCAGAACCTCCAAACCATGAGGGGGCACCAGCGCAGCAAGAGCAACTGTGAAACAAACATCAGTGCAGGATGCACTCGGCAATGCTCTGATGAGGATGTAGGGATGGTACGGTGCGGCTCTAACCAGACGTGTGACAGCCAGCAGCTCTCAGAGACGCCGAGCAGCCTGTCGCTCACGTCACTGCTTTTGTCGAGCTCTCTAGCACCCCCGTCTGTGAAAAAATACAACAGTACGGGCAGCTTAGACCAGGGGACTCTCACAACCCAAGAAAAGGTGTTTGCAAAAGAGCCACTGGGTAATATCACCAGACCCTGGAAAGAAAGGAAGGAAGGAGAAAGAGAGAGGCAGTTAGAGGCAGCACAAGGAAAAGACGGGGAAAGTACAAGCCAAATAACAATTGTGGGCTCTAGAAAAAAAAGATGAAACTCTATCTAGTGTTAGTTATTTCTAAAGCCCACTACTCAATCTCTGTTTTTTTTCAGGGAGCAGTCTGACATGTGGCATTCCATCTCAAAGTCTTTCTCTATCTCCCTGTTTTCGTTTGTGACCTGTTACCATTTTGTATTTGCTTGTGGTTAACGCCTGACAGGACTGTAGAGAAACTGGATGAAGAGACTTGAGAGAAGGAGTTTGGCCCCTCAGCGCATGACTAGACAGAAGAGGAAAGTTCAACCAGCTGCCTGAAGGATCAGTTCAGGAAAAAACGTACTGTACACGGAGAGCTTTCCGTATGCTGGAAATTTGGGAGTTTTCTTGAAAGGTAGTTTTAAAAAAAATGAAATGCAAACGTATATATATATAGAGAGAGAGAAATTGAAAAGATACAGTAAAGGAGTTTTTTTTTCTCTAAAAGAAGACATGCCGTGTTGAATGATTGAATTCAGTTAAGTATACACTTTCAGTAAACATATTATTTTTACAGGTTATCTGTTCATTTGTTATTTTGTTTGTCTGTTTCTGTCTGTATTATAGTTGAGGAAATAGAAAAATGTTCCACTGTCAGCCTGAAGCAAAGCTTTCGTTTTAGAGAGGGCCCAAACTGAATCTATCTAGTTTCATCTATCCGTCTGTCTGTAATTTCTATTTATTTATTTGTTTATTTATTTATTTATTCAAGTTTATTTAAATTATTGTTTGTATATTTAGTTAAAGGGCAAATGTAGAAATATGTAATCTCCTACCTTTTACATTAGGAAATTAAGAAAATATGGACACAAGGACAAAGAACAGTCCTCTGCATGAAGGAGTCTCTCTTTACAAAGAAGTTCAATGTAACAATTACTGAAGATGTCAATGCTGGATGAAAGGAGTGAGGTTTTTACTCAGATATTTTTTTATTGAAATGCTCTGGATCAAGGAATAGGTGACTCACGTTGTTGTGGTCACTTTTGTCCTCCCCACAACCCAAAAACATTTCTCTTTGTGACTTTATTCTCTGCAAGTGGCTTCCATTTTTATAATTTTGGTTAAGTGGAGGGGACTCTTTGTATGCTCGGGTGAAAATATCTAAGCAAACAAAAAAAAAAGGAAGGAAAAAGGATTTTAGACTGCGGATTACATGAACTCGTGGATGTTTTGGAGGTTGAACAGCCAGACGCAAAGGATGAGCAGGCCATGGGATTTAATGCTTTTTCAAGAACCCTCTGCTTTATTTTGGTCCTTGGATGGCATGTCAGATGAAGAAAACACAAGACGGTGATATTTAGCTTTCATTTTGACAAAACTAGGTTGATTGGATTTGCAACTGAATGAATTATTTATACATGAATTTTCTTTAGCATGGTTACTGGACTGCAGTAGGACACCTCTTATTTATTATTCCTCCTCTTTAAAAAAAAAAAATTGCACTTGTTTGCTCTTTATTTCGTCTAGCTTAGACTTCGTCACTGTATTCATGTGCAAATGGAGCAACTGTAGGTATAACACTCCAAATATCCAAATATCTTTAGTCTGCCGTAGTGTTTAGCACCCCTGGTGAGTTTTCTTTTATAATATTCATGTCAAATATCACAATTAGACTTGACCTGTTGATGAACTTCATTGTCACTTGATTGGTAGTGGCTTTCCATCCATGACGTCGGGGTCTCTGTACATTACATCAGTTGTGTTGTGGTTTAGTCAGGACCTAAGTGCGGGATTGTCATTTTAATCCTGCCTGTTCCATTCATGGAGCCACCGTTTTGAAATGAGGAACACTGAAGTATTAAAGTTTAATCAGCAAAACACAATATCAAAGGGCTTACTTGGTTTCCAAGGTGTTCTTGGATCTCACAAGACAATTTTTGCTAATAGTGCGCAAGACTTCAAAGGTTAGTCTGACACTACAGCAATAAACAGTAGCTTTGTGTGCCCCAAGTAAACATAATGATGTCAATGTCTTTTTTTTTTTCTTCTTCAAGTAGAGTATTTACCCTTGTTTACTAGCCTAAGTAACAATACCTGCACGATGTGAGGGCTGATCACATTACATAACCATCCGATTATTGGGAATTGATGTGCTGCCAATGGTTCAGATGAACATATGAAGTCATTTCGAACTCAGGACCTTGGAAAATACCACTACCGAACGCTCTGTGTCCTCAGGGAGACAGATGGCTGGGGGGGAAAGAGGACTGTATGTTAAATGTTAATGTTCATTTGATTTGACTTTGCATTTAATGCTCTAATAAGCTTGCGTCAGTGCATCACCATTATATCAGAACACAAGCGGTGGACAGTTTTATAAGACTAACAGGTAAACCAAGAGTTAGTTTGAAAGTGTATGTAGCTTAAAGAAAAATCTGACAATGCATTTAAGGATTGATGCATATATTAAGTTTTTGAAAACTGTATGTACGTGTGATGTTAAATGGTCTAGAGTGATGGGTGAGATTTTATATGAAACTCAATGTGTCTTGTCACTGGGTTGAACATATGTACATATCCTTTTATATATCGAATTGCATGTGTGCTATGACCAATGACAATGATACATGCATTTTAGAATGGTTGAGACTTGTAGGTTTTATTATTTTTTTCGCCCACCCTGAGGTCTTCCTGAATCTGTATTAATGTAAAACATCATTTCCCTTTGTTTTATTAATGAGACTACAATTTCTCATTAGACTGCTGTGGTCTTTTGCAGTTTGGGCTCAAACTGTCTTTTGTGCTAGCTTAGATCCCTTATTGAACAGTTAGTTCTGGTCCTCGCATTTGATTGGCTATGCTGAGTACTGATATTTCACTGTTTATATGGCTCCGCTTGTCTGTGTTTGAGGCATTCCAGACCAGAGTGTGTGAGTGGTGTAGACTGAGTGGGATTGTTTTGTATTGTAAGTGCGTCTGAGACCAAAATTTATTTGAAAGGCAGATGCTGGATTGGAGCTGGAAAAATCTGTGATTTATGGAGAGCTTTGAGGAGGGAGGGAAATGTATGTCACTTTATTCTACTCACATCCTTTCTTCTGGTGTGCACAGTATGTTGGTTGGTGACACAATGCTGTATGGTTGGGCTTTTTGGGAAGTATTTCATTTTAAAATGTATATAATTTAAACCTGAACTTACTTTGATTTTGAAGGGATAGTTCACAAACACACACACAAAATGTGGCATAATTTTTCTTTTTTTGGTCAACTATGCCTTTAACTACTTGTTCTGATATTCAGCGTAGCTCGTGTGGTATTGCCTAATTGGATATTAATGAGTAAAATTCATTGATTTGCCCCTCTAAAAGAAGCAATAAACTCCATGTAGCATGGTCCTTGAGAAATTGAAGGTGGGTGGAAAGAGACAGGAGAGGTTCTGACAGTAGACATTCTGCTAGTGCTTTGGCATGCTTGTGTGGTCGGTCAAAAAGCTATGAAGCGGAAATGCATGGGAGAAGTGTTGTTTCTCCACACCTAAATCATCTCTTCCCTCCAGCTATCTGTCCTTTAAATGTCAGCTGCTCTGCTGCTCCAAGTCCTGACCGCACGTTCGTAAGACCTTGGTGTCGCCAGCCTCAGGAATCTTGGGAAGCGGGCTGTCACACCATTGTACAAATCAAGAACTCTCTGAAGGGGTTGCATTTCTGAAGCTGCAGTTGTTTTTTTTTGTACACTGGTGCCTGGGAATTTCTGGAGGTCATATGCTTCATATTTGACTCATAAATGTGCTCTTATCTAATCATTACAGCTTTGGAGAGTGTCGGTTAGATGTATGGAGAACCTCTGTCATCGTGGCTGCATCAGTGTTTTATCTAGAGGTTGAGTAATTACTCTACCCGTTTGACTGTAGCTAATCGCTACAAAAGGCATACAGGTGAAATAAAGGTGATCCTCCCACTTAATGACAAAAATGATCTTCAGTAATAACCAGGGCACCTCTGAGAGGACAGCGAGATGGATACCCTTGTGGCATGCTGTATGGCCTTGAATGTGTCATTATCTGTACCTTTCTGTTTTTGAAATGAAAAGAGGAAGAAAGATATGGTTAAAATTACTTCTATGAGTTGTATTTTTGGACTAAACTGCCAATGTAGCCCTGAGTTTGTTTGTTTGAGTCTTTCTCGCTCTCTCTTCCCAGTATACCTCTCTTATTTGGCTTGTTTGGCAATCACTAAATCAAAGCACCAGCTCTCCATCATCACCAAGCACAGCACTTCACACATCTGAAATATGGTAGCCCACCCAGACATACATACACAAACAATAGTTTCATCAAGGTGAAATAAAGCAAATCGCTCCTGACATTCCACTCGGATTCGGTTACTCTACCCCATTTAGTGCCGATAAGAAAAAAAAGAAAAAATGAGGAGCAAAAGAGATAAAAGACATAAAACAAAAACACTGTAAACATCCTGTGACAACAGGAACAAAGGCTGAGAGTTATCTGATGTGCCTGCCAATCTGCCCCATTAGAAGCAATGCTGATACCTGCACTCTACAGCAATGGCTGCAGTTATCACCCTGCTAACTACAAATAATAAAATGCAATTTATATATCATCTCTAATCATCTTTGTCCTTTAGTAGAAGCTAGTTGCCATGAGCATGATGCCATTAAAATTCAAGATGAGAAACAAAAATTATCAGTTCCTTTTCAAGGGAACTCTATGCTGCGTCATGGCGTTGACGCTATGGGAATGCCTCCAGTGTCTGAAGCACACTTGACAGCATGCCAATCCTATTGGCCAATGGATGTTTGTTGACAAAGTGTAGTGCCAAAACATCCAAAATGTTTGTGTTGCTGCAGGCTAGTCCTATCTGCACACATTCATGAGGCTTTACATTATGGACATGGATTCGACCCTGGGCTCTCAATTAGGGGTTGAACAACTTCAGATTTTTTTAAGTCGACCTCTATATGATGAAAGTCGAGTCGACTAGTCGTTGATTACATCATTAATAAACAAATAAGCCTGAACTTCAAGCGGAGACTTGAACAAAGGTTTCCTTGTGCTCAACTATGGCATATGACACAGCGCTGCCCACACTGATCCTACATAACAGCTTATTTTTATCAGTTCTTTTGTCTTTAGGTCATTATATTTCTCAAATTTGTTCTGCTCTTTCTGAATCAGATACAGAGCACAGTAAAGATTACATTTATATGAATGCATTAGTGAAAGAGCAATTGCGTGTGAATTAATTCTACCTGCCTGCATCTCTCTACCAATAGTGAAGCTGTGTGTTTTAGTTGCTAAGAAATATGCTAGAACCTTTCAGTTTCTAAGCTATTTTATTGATAAATCACAGAACAGTGTTGACAATACATTTCTACGCTTCTAAATGTTTCTCTGGGTGCACGATCTGCTCATAATGTGCGCTACTGTCTGTAAGTTTGTTACAGTTGCAGCAGCGCATTAGTTTAGAATGGTGATTAACTTGCGTGTACAATAAGCTGTTTAAAATGTGCATTTACCCAATCAATTTTGAGCATCCAGATGGTGTAATCAAACATATCTTTTGGTGCGCTCTCAGAGTATGCATTTATTTGTCCTTTGAACTGTTTGGAAACGGAGTGGTTTCTTATCCTGTTGTGCCCTCTATAAGCCATGATCAGCGACTAGTCGACAAGCTTAAACCGTCATGGGACAGCATTAAAGCCGACTAGTCCGTGCAACCCCTAGTGCATATACATACTTCAACCTTGTTGGTCAGGCATTTGTTCAGTATGGTGGCGTGGGTACTAACGTTCCCATACAGTCAATGCCATGACGCAGTGTTCAGTTCCCTCGAAAGGGAACGTCTCAGGGTTACGTATATAACCTGGTTCCTTCTCATTGAATGAGACGCTGCATCGCTTTGCCATACTTCATGCCTGCTCGGCTACTCCAGATAATTAGAATCTGGGGATTCAGTGACGTAGATGCCCTTTAATGGTCTTCGTCTTCGTCACATGACCTCCATCGGCCGATTGGCAGGATTTTACACGTGCTTCAGATATACGGGTGCATGCTGAAGCCATTTCCATAGCATCACCGCCATGACACTGCATCTCGTTCCCTTCTCAGGGAACCGGGTTGCATATGTAACCCTGAGACATTTTCTATGCCTATATAGCCAGATTTAACTACATTTTTCAAGATAAACCATCTTTTGTAAGATAAGCAAAATCAGTTGAGAACCACTGTTATATAATATCTACACCTTCTCTGTGCACATTCCTGAGAGTGTGTGCGAGCCGTCAGCAGCCGCTCACGCAATGTTATCAAAACAACGGGTACACATTCACTTCAGGAGGTTTACCTTATTATTAGTATTATTGTATTATTTCTTATTATTTACCTTATAGAAGAGACAAGAGTCGTGTTTGTTTCTATTGAGCCTGATTTCTCATAATGGTGCGTGTGTATGCGTGCTTATCCTGGGTGTCATGACAACAGTGCGAGTTATAGTAAGCATGAGTGGATGGTGGCTACTGATGGCTCACACACACTCATATGAACGTGTGAAACAGCATTTTTTTATTTCTCCTTTTGAGGTCTGAAAAAGTTAGAAGGACATAGGGCAACAGAAACAGCAGGGTGAGTAAAATATGGCTTTATTTTCATTTCAGGTTGAACTATCCCTTTGATTTAATGGGGGTCTTTAATATCAGAAAGAAGACTGCTGGTCATTCTGTTGAGTTTCTGCACAGGTTCTTTGGGTCAGTCTATATTAGTTTACATTTAATTTGCTTTGTTTTATTTTCATCAGGCACAGGAAGTGATCAAACTACAAACAGAGGTTATGTTTCTATGCAGGGTTTTGCATATAACATGTATTTGCTAGCTTGTATGTCCTTTCCTAGTCCTGAATCATATTTATGTTGAAAAAAACATAGCCGTGATGTTCATTAATATTCATGGTTCTGAGAGTTTTGCTTTGAGTTCAGCTTCAGTTCATTTCACTGGTTGGCTTTATGTGTAAGTTTATGTATGTTTAATAGACAGCTGATGGCAATGATAATTCATTTGTTGTTTCAGCGATTATGAATCCCCTTTTGATCCTGATTTGATTAATACTAACTTTTAAAAAAAGAATAGTAGAAGCTTTAGTAATTTTAAAAATAAATTCTATGTGCTTAATCGAGACCGCAGGTGTTTTTGTTGAAATCCCTGCCCCAGAACCCTACTTGGAAACAAGAGAGATCTTCTTTTTTGGTCCTGAGACTGATGATGATTCTTATTTGCAATGACGGCATCATAATTTCTTGTTTGGGTGAGGTAGGCCTGCTATTGTCTGGGCTTGTCTGCGATCACTGCGACAGGCTTATGAAGTGTCAGATCTTTATTATTAAGTTTGCCCAGTCTCACCTTGCCTGTGATTGAATTATGGCCCGATAGTTGGCATCTAAATTAGAGGACCACTAAAAATGTGCAGTTTATTGTTTCGGTGTTGATTTCAACAATTGAAATGAAAAATCCTTCAAATGCCCAGTGCACCGAGGATTTCACTAGACTTTAGATGCTGCTCATTGTAACTAGTAAACAATAATAATAATACTAGTAATAATAAAACACTGAGCACATTAAAAGTAGTTTTTTCTTTCTCTCACTGTTGCCATCTGTGATGAAATGATTTTAAAGGGGTCATATGATGCATTTTCATGTTTTCCAGCATGTTATGTCTGTCTGCTTATTTATGCTATATTGACATTAAGCGAGTAGTGTCTATATGCTTCAGGCACATTTGCCTTGTTTTGCTTTTTTTATGTAATACATTTCAAAGACGTCATTAGTCAAGCATGATGATATTTGTTTTAACAAACATGGTCTTGTTTTTAGTCAAGCAAAACATGTTGAATTCTTTTGTAAGTTCAAGGCTCCATTTACAGAACCTCATTTCACTTCGCAGGAACAGATTGAGTGTGTTGTTCTGATTAAAAAACTGCAGTCCAAATCATTCTTGCTAAATGACTGCACCAAGTGCTCTTGGAAATCCAAATATGCTTTAGCATTATATGGTACAATACATTATATATACAGGGCTCTCAGTGAATTTGCTGAGGCATGAATTCTTAACATCTGCCTTCTGCTTTGAGCAAGGAAAAACCTTTCCACTTCAATGTTACAAGATCTTATTTTCATGCCAAGGTCTTACACAGCAAAGACTTGGCTTGGCCAGTGGTTATCAGTGTTTGGAAGCTGCCTTGAAATTGTAGCTTGCCATGCTGCAAGCTAATCATAATGTGAAGTATTTAAACCATTTAAAATAGTCAAGCTGCTGTTTCGAAAAAGTAGTTGACCACACTATCAGCTACAAACAAAAGTAGTGAACTACTTTTTTTACTTTATAAATTAGCGAATCAGTGAATTGGTTGTTTTATTTGTTCACATCAACTGTCTAAAACTGATTCATTAGAATTAGTCAGAATCTGCAACGCAACATACTGTATGAGAAAGAGTACAGTTTAGGGTTAGTCCATCTTAAAAGGTTAGTTCATCCAAAAATCAAAATTCTGTCATTAATTACTCTCCCTCATGTCGTTCGACACCCGTAAGACCTTTGGTCATCTTCAGAACACAAATGAAAATATTTTTATTGAAATCTGATGGCTCAGAAAGGCCTCCATTGGCAGCAATGTCATTTCCTCTCTCAAGACCCATAAAAGACATACTAAAGACATCGTTACAAAGTCCATCTCACTACAGTGGTTCTACAATACTTTTATGAAGCGATGAGAATAGTTTATGTGCGCAAAAAAAACTAAATAACGACTTGTATAGAGATGGTCGATATCAAAACACTGCTTCATGAAGCTTCAGACCGTTATGAATCAGCGTATCAATTCAGCGGTTCGGATCGTGTGTCAAACCGCCGAACTGCTGAAATCACGTGACTTTGGCGCTCCGAACTGCTGAATTGATACACTGATTCATAACGCTCCGAAGCTTCAGGAAGCCGTGTTTTGAAATCGGCCATCACTATACAAGTCGTTATTTAGTTGTTTTTTGTTTTAGTTTTTTTTGAGCACAAAGGGTCATGAAACCCCAAAACACATTTTTTGAGATGTGGACAGATAAGTACTGGCTGCACATCACTGAAAACACTAAAAACACTCAAATATTTTTACCAAAAAGTGGAAATTAGTTCTTCTGGAATCCGAGGTAGAAGCGCTCATCTGGAGTGTGTGATTGGCTGCCGGGGCTGGAGAGAACAATTCTATGTCATCCGGTTCTGAGCTCTTCTCCACATTATTCATCAGAAAGAGCTTGTGCAATCCAAACACTGCGCCACATGAGATGGCATTACAGCAGAGAATTCAAACGTCACGAAAGACCATTTCAGTGCTGTTCCTTCACCTCTGCCTGTTCAGCGTTGCGTTCGGACACGTGCTGTATGTGTAGTGGCACAAAAGGGTTGGTTCATTTCCCCATAACGCTGTCAGAGTCTGTGTTTGACTACCAACATATGACTGTAACAATATTTAGTATGTAACAACACATGAGAGCTTCTGCACAGAACACCACAATGAGTTTAACACTCGCAACGCAGATCATCATATAGGCTACGAACTAGAGTAAGCGTGTTTCAAATTCTAAATCAGATGTTTCAAGTTTTTATGGACATATTTTATATACTCTAGTGCTCTAAACATGAACCAGCACATTTAATCACGTCTTCTTCAAATGTAATATATGTGCAAATAAAGACACTGATAGCCTTGCGTCTGATCATAAACACGACACGGTGGACAAAAAGTAACTATGCCTTTATTCTTTCTGTGTTAAACTGACGCGTATCGTTTGTTCAGATACTTCAGTGCTCGTAAACGTAATGAAAATATGCTTAGACCTTTTAAATGTTTTTCCCTTGTTCTTGGGAGTTATATTTTTAAAATACATCAAGGTTCCCTTTTTTGCGTTTCTTTTTCCTCCATAGTCATATTTTAATATTCATGTGTCTGTATAATGAGTGTGTTGCAGGTCGGTGTTTTATTGGTTGTTGTCTTCCCTTTTCCCACCCTCTACTCTCCCACTTTTCCACAGCTTTACACGCCAATTTCTTGAGACTTTTTCAACTCTGAGGTGTGAACGACCAGGCTGAATCAGTTCAAAAGTTACCATGAAATCAACATTTTTATTTTTTTTAATGGTATATTGCAGTATTCATAAATTATTTATCTGTGCTACTCATTAGAGATGGCTACTGGAAACCAAGCTAAAATGAAACAGCTGTTGTGATGCTATACAGAAGTTAGTTGTTAGCTGTTAGGTTTAGTGTTGCTTCTCCCCAAAACTGAAATATTATATACCCTGTTGAAAAAACAGCATATGCTGGTTAGGTATGTTTTGAAGCATGGCAGCTGGTTTATGCTGGTCCTTAGTTGGTCATGAGCTGGTTATATGCTGGTCCTGAGCTGGAGCTAGTTGCTTAGGACCAGCTTAAACCAGCTCATGACCAACTAAGGACCAGCTCAAACCAGCTGCCATGCTTCAAAACATACCTAACCAGCATATGCTTTTTTTTTCAACAGGGAAGTCTCAAAAAGATGTGCTCTCTGCTAATTGTGTCCTAATGTCATGACACATACACATCAATATTGTTACGTGAGGATGCATCTGATTATATTTGATTTCAGTCCAGCGTGACTGACTAAAAGGCCATTCATTTGTCTAGTTGAATGTTATGTCACGGTTTAACATGAAACATGGTCTGTGCGCCTCAGGTAAAACCTCTGCTGTACCTCGTCGTCTTTGTTCTGTTTCATTTAAGTGGCCGTTTGTTTGTGTTCACGCGGTATATTAACTCAATGAAAACCTCATCTGTTTTTCCATTAGAATGTGAAGTGCTAATATTGGAAAGTGATTACTCAAAGACTGCTTTGCACGGGTTGGCATTAATACACCGGCAGCAACGTTGCAGATAGGCGCCGCAGAGAGACAAAAAAATCTCTAGCAATTTATTCCTGATGTGTCATGTTCTCTATAGCAATTATGATGCTGGCCTATTGTGTGAAGAATAAAGGAGATGCAAAGATAGCATTTGGCGTTTTTCATGAACTCTGCACAGCTACTGATCTGTCACAACAAAATGCTCTCTCACCCTTTGCTCTCTGTCTTTCTCTCGTTCTCCCAGTCTTGGAAATGTTGAGCTGCACGTGGCTTCGGTATGCCTCTAGAAGATTCGGTGTGTGCACAGCGTGTGACTGCAAGTTCACCCTAGGCAATGGCCCTTGGGACTGCATTACATATTTATCATGGCAATTAGGAGACGTGTGCACTAAGGCCCATTAAACCGAAAGAGCCCCTGTTCGCAGTGCGTTGATGCAGTCTGTGCTCTCCACTCGTTCTCAAAGCCGATTATCAATGGCCGTGGCTTTTGTGTATACACGAGAGATGCTCAAACTCTCCATTACAGCCACCATCACGGCACTATACAGCCCCAACAAGGGCTCTGCCACTCCCTTTCACTGTACCACTCTGCTTTCATTGAAAATAGCTGCTCGCTGAAAGAGAAATTGGGAGGATGTGGTCTGAAAAGCTGTGATAAGGGTTCAGCGAGCACATAAACACCAGCCCACAGACATCTACAAACTGAGGTTGAAAATAGTCCTTGTTTGTCTGTGTGACATATGTTGTATAGCCCCAGGCTCCAGGAAATCAGTCCAAAGCCAGCACCTCCAGCACAGGATGCTACTATAGTGCACATACTCTCATATTCTTTTAGTCATTCATGAATAGAAACCAAAATGGCTGGCTGTGAAATTCTACAATTCTACTACAATTCAGCTACAAATTGATAGGAAGATGAGCTGAATGTTATACGTGGGACTTGCCTAGTTTGCCAGAAGGTTGGACTGATTGGTAGACCCTGGGCCCCTGCTCTGCATTCATGGTAGACTGGTCCCAGCCGTGCATGAATGAATGGATATCTGCATTAGCATCTTCTCACATCAGTCCTCTGATGTCTCCCACACTTTGATGTTTGGGAAGATGGACAGAAAGAAGAGAGGTAATGGGGAAACTGAAAAAGATGGCAGAAGATGAGAGAGTGGGATGAAAGCCAATGCTGAGGGAAGAGAGAGGAAGATGGATCATTTGGGATTTTCACATTTGTCTTTGCATGGGTTTTATGTAGTAGCATCATCAATAAAACAAATCATGGTATAGGAAGTGGGAAACAGTGTTGTTTTCTGTAACTATCCACCAAGATTATCTAAAAAAATCAAATTATTACTAAATGTCTGGGTGGAATGGACAAATGCCAAAATTATGTAAACACTACACTTTTAAATAATGGGTTTGGATCTTTCAGTCAGATGTTTTCAATTAGTTCATTACTTTTTTTTTTTTTATCTGGTCCACAAATCTAGTTTGAATGATTGGTTCACTCACTGATTTTACTTCTTGAATTTCTAGAGTTCAACAACCATATTGCTTGGTGCATGAGTAATATGGAAAACCCTGATGGTGATTTTTATGGTACTTTTGCTTTCTTTTTGAAGTTTGAAAGCTCCATGCCATTTATGCATCTGCATGGAATTTAAAAATTATACTTATTGTGCTCCACAGAAGAAAGTAAGACATATGGTTTGGAATGTTGTGAATGTGAGTAAATAATTTTTCATTTTGTTGTGAATTTTTCCATAGTGTTGGAATTACAAGTACAGATTGGTGTTGTGTTTGTGTTTAGATATTTTTGCCATTTAGTTTGTTTGAACAACCCCAGAGAGTGATGAATGGTCTCATTATGAGAAACATAGCCTTACGTCTTGTTTTCACATTTGTTAATGTACAAAGCCTTTTATCCCAGCAGTCCGATGCAGCGCTTGAGTTATTAGTGATTCACTGGGGGATATGAAAAACAGGCTATTCATACTCTATCTGGACTTGGTAGCACATAGACCATTACATTCTTCACAGAGAGTTTACACAGCAGCTGATGGAGTGACAAATCGAATGGATTTTAGATGGTGTGAGCTGGATGAGAGGGAGACAGAGAGTGGAGGAAAAGGAATACGGTAGATGGATTTGAGCATCACAGAAAACAGATACCTCAGATGATGAGAGCTTTTCAGTAGAAAGGCCGGGGAGGTGGAATGAGGGAAATGAAATATTTTGAGCTTAGTATGGTTGTGTGATGTGTTCCATGTCTAATGGGTCTGTGGAATAAAAATCTAGAAGGTGTCTTGTATTTGTCAAGGGTCTTAGCGTAGTGTTTATAGAGAGAGACATAAACTTGTGCATGATCATTTGACGACATTTAAAGGTGCAGTGTGTAATATTTATGAGGATTTATTGATAGAAATGCAATATAATATACATAACTGTTTCATGTTTTCAGTGGTCTATAAAGACATTACATAATGTACCGTTATGTTTTTATTACCTTAGAATGAGCCATTTCTATCTACATACACCGCGGGTCACTTACAGTGAAATCACCATTTTGCACCGTCATGTTTCTACAGTAGCCCTAAATGGACAAAATGCTCTACAGAGCACTAGTCACTCTCTGTTCTCTCCAACAACGTCATTTTTGTCCTGTGTTGGCCCATGTAGCTTCTTTATGTGCTCCAAAAGGGAGGGGTGAGTGGTGGGTGATTGCAATTCTAGATGCCGCTAAAATTTACACACTGCACCTTTATTCATGCTTAAACTACACAACTGATTAAGCTTTCACAAATGGGAGGTACTTCCTATGAGCAAGCCCAATCAGCAGAGCTGACACTCAAAATCACTGGGGGCGTGGCATTACTCACCACTACTTCTCTGGCTTTCTGCTGCAGTTTGACTGATTTTATCATGTTGAGAGGCTGTTTATATGAAAGACTTTATGAATATATATAAATATATATTGATATATGTATACATAACACTTTATTTTTGCTTTCTTTGTACTATATTGTCAAAATGGATTGATTGCTTTATTTTGTTGATTCTGTTCATATAAAAACCAAACAAAAAGTTGTGCAATAATGAACAATGAAGAAAAAATATACCTTGTAATTTAGTGTATATATTCAGCCTGGTGGCAATAAAGAGGTGTGATTTCGCCCAGAACTGAGACTGAGGTGTCCTCTCTCACCTTTGTACATTCACCACCAGTCCTGCTTAAGATTTCATTGTAAAATGTATTGTATGAAATAAAAAATTTAAGATATTGAGACTTTATGAAAAACATTGTGCCATGCATTGTTTATTTAAATTAATTGTATTTGTTTGAATTTGATGTTGCTCGGTTTGTAATGGTATTTCTAGGTCTCTCGTTGACACGCAATAGTTAATTTCCTCCTTCTAATAGAATCGGATGGCCTCATTAATGCACAATGACCCTGTTTTGCGTTTGTAGGGGAAATAGCAGCAGCAGTTTGTGTTTGGTGATTTCTTCTTCCTTTTTATGGTGGGTAGGGGGTGTTTAGGATGAGGGGGCATTGTTTTGAATCCATTTTCTGTCACAGATGTTCGTTTGTGTGCATTCCAGATCTACTCCTACAATATTTGCCAAAAGCAAAATTGTTGAAAACCCCATTTACCCATCACACTATTGAGTCAATCTCAGGAGAAAACTAACATCTCAGACACTTAAAGGAGTGTTATTGACAGTCTGATGTCAAGTTTCAAGGGTCAAAGCAGCAGTCTCCTACTTTCTAAATAAGACTGCATTAGCTTTAATTAAATGCTAACAAGGATGAAATAGCTTGAAGCCTGATCTTTGGCTTTGTAACACAAAAAGATTAGTTATCTGAATTATGTGTTTCACGTAATTCAGTATTTTGTAAGGGATCAATATGCTGGTTATAGCCCAAAATATTGAATATAACTGAATCAACTAACAAAAGTAACACTCTCTAGGGTAACTTTTTTTGCATATGCATGTGACCTTGTCAACTTTTGGATTTCACACAGATGTAAAGAAGCAGAAACACACACACACATTTGCTCTAATGCACCACAGGACTTTCCCAAGCAAGTAGTCAATTGCTTTGCACCTTTACATCAGTCAGCCTCAGTACACAATGAAATGTTAAAGCAATGAGCTGTGGCGCTAGCAACACCAAAGTCAGAGTTCAACTCCCAGGGTACACAACCTCTAAAGTTTATACCTCGAATGCACTTTGGATAAAAGCATCTGCTAAATGAATAAATGGAAATGAAATCTGCTTTATCCACATGAGTTGAAATTATGTAAACAAGGCTTCAAATGCCATCTCTATAATGTAATCATGTAATATACACATTTTAGCATCCAGAATGAAGCTGAGGAGCAAATAAACACAAACGGTAACTTGCATACTCTACCCACGTCATGTTTCGTATCTCAGCCTCGTTTTAACAGCTAATGATTGTTCCCTGCGGGCGAATGCTTCAAAGATTTCATGGAGCTTTATGTGAATGTTCAACCACACAAATGAGGAACGTTTGGATGACAACAAGGTTATTTTACATGCCACGTGAGATTTCATAACTGAATGTCTCTACACTTTCCAGAGTATATGTGGTGGTGGATAACGTGCCAGGACTGGATAAGGGAGACTGTCAATAAACAAAGGATGGACATTTGTGCATCCAAAAGAAGCATCTTCTTGCTAATTCTTTAGCTGGAGATCTGTGGCTGTGTCATGCAGATAATTAAGGAACTGATAACAGTATAGCTGCCCGAAGCAGGCCTACCCTAAATACCATTGATGCTGCCAATTACTTTCAGCTGCATTGGTGTGAAATGAGACCATAAAAAAGCCATTGGGCATTTAGTTTGGGGAGAGGGGCTGCAGGGTAACTGGAGTTTTGACTGTGGCATTTTCCTGGTCCTCTCATTCCCTTTTCTTACCGTTGTAGTTGTTTTCCATTTGATTTGTTCCCTGACACATCTCTTACATGTAATATGTTTGCTGGGACTCTGTTGTGGGTCTCTCACCAGGAAGAAATGAGTAATTTGTAGTTTATTTTCTTTTCAGTTTTTGTTCCTTTTGTTGTGGCTGGCCTGAAAAACCTTCAGTTAAATGCTCATCTCATTTTGCTTTAAGTGGCGAGCAGACAGAGTGCTTACATTGTGCAAAATGTCCAAAAATCAAATGCAGTTTTTATGTTAATGTTCAGAAATGTATTAGTGACAAAATATATTAATGTTTACATTATACAATAATATAAATATATTTTATTTTGTAACACTTTGAGGTTTCATTTGTTAACATTAGTTAACTATGTTCGTTAACATGAACTAACAATAAAAATACTCATTTATTAATCTTAGTTAATGGTAATTTCTACATTTATGAATACATTTTTAAAAAAACAAAATTTGTATCTGTAACATTAGTTAATGCACTGTGAACTGACATGAACCAGTAATGGACAATTGTATTTTTATTGACTAACATTAACAAGGTTAATAAATGCTATAAAAGTTATTACTCATAATTAGTTCATGCATTAACTAATATTAACAAATGAGACCTTATTGTAAAGTGTTACCAAATATTTTAACATCAGTCTTAACAATGTTACGAGGAGCTTTATAGGTCCAGCAATATGTACAATTATTAACGTGACCCGTCTAAAAGAGATTTGTCAATTTTGCAACTTTGAGATTGATCAGCCTAACACATCATGCAAGCACTAGGCCAAATATTGTATTAGCATTATTTGCTTTTCCGAGTCACAAATGAATTTGCACCAATTTTTTTTTTTTTTTTTTTTTTGGGATGGCCTTTGATGGCAACAGTTAATAAGCTTATTTATTTTTCTATCCTCTCTATACATGGGTGCATGGTTGCAGTTTATTAATTGCTTTTAGTAATGCTGAGAACCACTGCTTTAGTTGATTCAAATATTCTTAGCTGGAAGTGATAAGAAAGATTATTTATTTATTTATTGTTTTGCAGTCTGATCCTGACTGAATGGAAATGAGCATAATTACTGAAGGGCAAAATCTCTTTCTTCATGCACCCAAACACACTATGATGTCAGTGTTGTCTGGGTTGCAGGTGTGTAATTCATGTAATGTCACAGTGTTGAATTCATAAGCCCTGATCCGTGTGAAGTCTTTGAGTCAGCGCAGCAGCGCTCCATTTTGCCCCAAACAGCAACATCTGATCCCTCTTTGCTGGAACAACATACGGACCTGCAGCCAGATCATCAGTCTGTCAGTGTGCATCAGATCCTTTCCAGCTGAACTTTATTCTTTAAATTTAAATTTGAGATATGTGCTTTCATGTGCATTCATTTTCTGTTTTGAGTTTTCTCCCAGCCTCATCATCTGCTTCACTCTGGCTGCCACGATTCTCTGCCCCCCAAGGTGTTGTGTGTTGATTGGAGGATCTCCAGTAAATAGCAATGTGATTGGTGTAGTGAAGTGAGATGAGAACAACCTGCTGCCAATTGAAAATGGGTGTCATTACAGCTGTATGCCAGGCACACATGCAAGAGCTCTATGTTCATATGTCCAACTATCCTTCATATTTCCATTTGACTCCACAGGACATAATCCTTATGTATCGGCTTATCTCCCTCTAGCTTACTCTTTACTAGCACTACATTCAGCCAGATCCTGCAGAGAAACCTGGAAAGACTTGAAGTATTACAGACTGGATACTTGAAAATGAGAGAAGAATCCTTGTAACTGCTCTGCTGCCTGGCGATAGGCCCGGAGAGCAGGCCTGAATGTCAGGGATTAGGATTACATTGCATAACCTTTCCAAGGAAAGTCCTTCCATCTAAAATACCATGTCTTGTATAAATTAAAATTATAACAATTAAATGTAGATGATATAGAGAGACATGAAATAAAATACTTACATACTGTATATGTTAAGACACAGTGGGGGTCCTAAAGTCTGAGGCCATAGAGTCTTCTGTTTTACATTTCTTCTAATGTAGGTAATACAAATTAGTTTATTACAAATGTTGTCTGCATATATTTGAGTAAAATGTGGAATAATTTCAGTTGCAATTTGAATTTGGCATGCTTAATTTCCTAAACAGAAACTGCAAATTTCCATTGCTCAAGCAGTGCAAAGTAAATGTAAACTATTAATAGTGCATAAAATATGGCTTGCTATGAGCAATAGAGGAGCTTTGTTTACAGGTCCCCCTTATTTGATAAGTGACTATGTAACTTTTATCGGTTAAAAAAATAAAACTGCATGCATTTTCCAGAAGAACATTGCTTTTACTGCAGCTATGCGGTGTGGCATGGAGTCGATCAGTCTGTGGCCCTGCTCAGGTGTTATGAGAGCCCAGGTCGCTCTGATAGTGGCCTTCAGCTCTTCTGCATTGTTGGGTCTGGCTTATTGCATCTTCCTCTTCACAATACCCCATAGATTTTCTATGGGGTTAAGGTCAGGCGAGTTTGCTGGCCAATTAAGAACAGGGATACCATGGTCCTTAAACCAGGTACTGGTTGCTTTGGCACTGTGTGCAGGTGCCAAGTCCTGTTGGAAAATGAAATCTGCATCTCCATAAAGTTGGTCAGCAGCAGGAAGCATGAAGTGCTCTAAAACGTCCTGGTATACGGCTGTGTTGACCTTGGACCTCAGAAAACACAGTGGACCGACACCAGCAGATGACATGACACCCCAAACCATCACTGACTGTGGAAACTTTACACTGGACCTCAAGTCTTCCTCCAGACTCTGGGACCCTGATTTCCAAAGGAAATGCAAAATGTACTTTCATCAGAGATCATGACCTTGGACCACTCAGCAGCAGTCCAGTCCTTTTTGTCTTTTTGTAGCTCAGGCGAGACGCTTCTGACGCTGTCTGTTGTTCAAGAGTGGCTTGACACGAGGAATGCGACAGCTGAAACCCATGTCTTGCATACGTCTATGCGTAGTGGTTCTTGAAGCACTGACTCCAGCTGCAGTCCACTCTTTGTGAATCTCCCCCACATTTTTGAATGGGTTTTGTTTCACAATCCTCTCCGGGGTGCGGTTATCCCTATTGCTTGTACACTTTTTCTACCACACATCTTTTCCTTCCCTTTGCCTCTCTATTAATGTGCTTGGACACAGAGCTCTGTGAACAGCCAGCCTCTTTTGCAATGACCTTTTGTGTCAGTGGTCGTCTTTTGGTCAACTGTCAGGTCAGCAGTCTTCCCCATGATTGTGTAGCCTACAGAACTAGACTGAGAGACTAGAGGCCTTTGCAGGTGTTTTGAGTTCATGATTAGAGTGTGGCACCAGGTGTCTTCAATATTCAACCTTTTCACAATATTCTAATTCTCTGAGATACTGAATTTAGGATTTTCCTTAGTTGTCAGTTATAATCATCAAAATTAAATGAAATAAACATTTGAAATATATCAGTCTGTGTGTAATGAATGAATATAATATACAAGTTTCACTTTTTGAATGGAATTAGTGAAATAAATAAACTTTTTGATGATATTCTAATTATATGACCAGTGTAACCCCTCCTGTTCAAACTGCCCCGCTCTAAGCGGGACTCAAACTCGGGTCCGCCAGATGAGAGTCGGACGCTCTAACAAGGAGGCTAAAGGCTGCAACCTCTAGGGTCAGTCACTGGAGCATCTCTTGAGATCAGAAGAGTGAGGTTTACACGCACAGTGACTACTAGCTGGCCTCCGTTACACTCACCCCCCTAAACCTCACTCCCATCTGGGTCATGGCACCAATGTAACCCCTCCTGTTTCAACTTCAACTCGAACTTGGGTCTGCCGGCATGAGAGTTGGCATGAGAGTGAGGTTTACTCACACAGCAACTACTAGCTGGCCTCCGTTACACTAGCACCTGTAATAGGCTTACTGTACCATAGTGAATCAGAGTAAGACAAAAACACGTTTTGGAAGATGAACTGATAATGTATTGACTCAGTATTAAAATGTTGTTAATTTTGAACAAAAATAAAGTTACATAGTGTACCTTTAAAATATCCTATTTATTTTCAGGTTTCAACAGAAAAAACATACCAGGATTTCAATGTGGTCTCTTTTGAACCCCACTGTATGAGGTAACCAGAAGGTTGCAGTTTCGAGCATCATAAAGAGGGAGACATGAGCCATCACCATCTTGCCCTTGATCATTGCACCTAACCCCAGTCAGGACTGTCTCTCTCAATAAATGTATGTCGTTCTGTAGTGATTTTATTAGTCCAGCAGATTCTCTAACATATATAGAGAAAAAGAACTTGAATGATGAGAATATAGTGGAACTGAGTTTTAACAGAGAATAGAGGAGAACCTGGTCAAAGGGGCAGGGTCCATTAGTCTTCCTGGCATCTCAATTATCAGATCTCCTCAAAGGTCATGGTGATGCCTCCTGCCCTCATGACAGTTAATGTGGTGACCCTAGGTCAGATCTCAGGGACTTGTGATGGACTGCACAACCACACTTGACTTGCTTTCATTCATTACCTTCCTCCCTCTTCTGTTTCCTTTTTTCTATCCCTTTGTTTCTCTCTCCAGAAGGTCATGTTAGTTTTGAGTTTGATTGAGAGGCTGGCCGCATATTGATTTAAATGTAAATATATATTTGATTAAAATAAACATTTTGCATACTTAAGACAATTAAACTATAATTTAACCCTTATGCCTTGTTGAGATTGAATTTAATATTTTTATGTTTGTGTTCCCAAAGACCACAATATGAAAATAACAATGTATTATTCTGAAATGAACCTCTAATTTTACCTTCATATTTATTTACTGAGATTATGCACTTGACAGAAATGTGAACAGCAATGTATTCTTTAGGGTGAGACTGGCTCATCAAGTAGAAAGTTTTTCTCATTCTCCTTGATGTCTACCAAGCTCAACCACAGATGCCTCATCAACCACAGATGCCTCAGATGGCCACCATCACTGCCATTGAACAATCAATGGCAGCAGCAGTTTATTTGGTAGCCCGGAGGACCAAATCTGTAGTGTGGCGCGGTGTGGCACTGTGACCGCCTCAGGAGAAGACCCTGACCCTGGTCCAAGTCTTTAAGCAGAGGTACGCCTGGTACGCTTGCAACACTGTCATCATGTGCAAGTAACCACCGGCCAGAGCTGCTTCCACATAGACAGGGTCGGAGCAGGGTGTTTATGGCCTGATGGGAATTGCTCATCAAAAGTGCCATGAGTCTTTCGTGCCCCCAAACCATATCTAGTCTAGTCGTGGTGCAGGCCATCACCTCCAGCAACTCCTTGTAAGTGGAGATGATAGGCTGAGAGCACTCACTATAAGCAATATGCTCACCCTCATCAACTACATCCTCTTCATCTTAGCTGGATGGTGCCAATAACATTTGCTATCTGCTTGTGGACAGCAGAGGGGCGGATTTATTAATAAAATCCACCTCAACTCTCTCTGCATCTAATTCCTAAGAATTAGACATTCCATAATAAGTTTATTTTCATCTATCTCTTTTTTTAAGATTAGAAACCATCATGAAAGCATTAGAGCTAGCAGGAAGAGTCCCGAAAGAAAAAGGACTCCCTGTCAGACTCCTCCCAAGCTCCGCTACAATCCCCGCTATTGATCCTAAGCATTGCTAAAGATTTAAGAGGGTTGCCAAATTCTGACTCCTAGTATTACAGTTTAATATTTTAATCATCATTAAACCTTTATTTGATTGCCAGGATTTGAAAAACTCAGGGTAAATACTGTCCAGTATTAAGCAAAGTAAGCACTCATGAAGACACAGCAGATTTAAGAGGGGAAATAGTATGCAGCATAGGTTTCGTTTTGTTTGAAAAAAGGGGCGGAAAGAAGTGGTTTTACAACCTTTACAGTGCGGAGGGAAATTATATGAATTAAAGTATGAATGAATTCTGTGAATGTATCTCTTAAAGGGAACTGAGTGCCTTGAGGAAAGTTTTGATGGCATTTTCTTTTCTTCCATCTTCCGTCCATGTAATGTGTAGTGTTTATAAGCAGCACTGCTTTGTTTACAGAGGTTACCGGGAAAACAGCTCTATTTCTGCTGTTCCATAAGCGCCACTTACTGACAAAGAATGTATTTACAATTTCATTCAGCCTGTCTGTGGTTTTCATTAAGCCGGTCATGTTTGGCATTACGTCGACGTCACCGACGTATTGGGATAACGTCTGGGAGCCCTATCAGCTTCGAGTGAATACAGAACGAGCTAATGCACATTGGTGTGTGAGATTTGCATCTCGCCCTCTGCCCAGCAGTGCGGGTATAAATACGGAAGCGGATGCAGTGCACATTTGTCATTCACTTCGGAGCCGAATGTTTATGCTGCTGAAGAGTGTTCAAAAAAGAGTGAACGAGAGGAGAAGAAGTTAGAGTCCTAGGAGAGAAGGCACATTCAGCGAGGACAGCGATCTCTCAGAAGAGAAACAACTGCTGTTTTCACAGCAAGGAGAGATCTCTGTTGGTTCGGTAAGGGCGTTCATACACAGGGCTGCACTATTTCCCCGTGTCTTTATGAAGGTCGCGGAGGCAGCCATTGCTCCCATGAGTGAGAGCATAGTGTTCGCATTCTCAACTTCCAACTACTCAACTACCAACTACGACGACGATTCTAGCCCAGTCGAGAAAGCAGTCGAACACAGGGACATGGTGCTCAGTCACCTCAGCCAGTTGGGACTTCGGGTCAACTGGGAAAAGAGCAAACTCTCCCCCGTGCAGAGGATCTCTTTTCTCGGTATGGACTTGGACTGGTCCGGACAGACAGCACGGTTGCTCCCGTTGCCTGTCACAACTCGCCCACCATCTCCTCCTTTGGAGTCAGAAGCATCTGAGGTTGCTTTGCGCTACTCACATTCCGCGCCTGCTCAATCGTGCAGCTGATGAGCTCTCACGACAGCAAGTACTTCTGGCACACAGCTGGCCCCAGGGTCTACGGAAGTATGCGTTTCCTCCAGTGAGCCTTCTAGCACAGACACTGTGCCGTCTCATTACGTATGTAACCCTTGTTCCCTGAAGGAGGGAACGGAGATGTTATGTCCCGTTGCCACAGTTGCTGTACCATCGCTGTAACGAGTCACGCCTCGGCTCCTCAGTGAAAATCAAATGTGCGCTGCATCTGCTTCCGTATATATATATATATATATATATATATACCCATGCTGCTGGGCAGAGTGCAAGATACAGATCTTGCACGCCAATGTGCATTGGCTCGTTCTGTATACACTCAAAGCTGATAGGGATTGGGATCCTTCAGGGAACGAGGGTTACATACATAACCAAGACATTTTTGTTTGCGAAACTCTCAAACTCAGATCACATTGTTGTAAATTTTAACTAGTTAATGGAAAATAAATTAATGTGCATTCTAAAAATTGAAAATTCGGATAATAAGGTATCTAGAATTATTAATTGAGCTGATAAAATATATAATCATTTTGACTCTTTGAACATTTTGGTAAATACTTTATTTGAACATGTAGCAACTACATGTTAGTAGATAACATTATGTTGTAAGTCAAATATGGCCATAATCATTAATGCTATTATTATGGATTTTGAATGTTAAAATAGGGGTCTCCTGGAAAAAAAGCTTGGTAGCTAACCATTGGTCTGGGTTATGGTTCATGTGAACTCAGTTACGGTGCTGATATGAATGCAGTCATACTAAATCGCAGAAGTGAACCTCTACTGATGATGTATGATTTGATAAAACTTATCTTAAGTTATTACCTGACAAGCATGACCAAAATATAAAAATGAGGTGAGCAATGTTACGTATTTTGCCACCTCCTCCTGCATCATAGTTACAATAAAATAGGGGTAAACATTTGGGTAAACTGGTGCTTTGATGACGCTAGTGTACCACAGTTCGGACCCAAACAATAGGGGGGAGCAATCGAACTTGGTTCAGACCAGACAATTGGTTTAATATTACATTTTAAATTTGAGTTGAGGAAACACCCTAGATGATATATTATGGGCAGTGTTGTGTTTGAGCAGAGCCTCTGTGACAGCAGAGGTGATGTATTTAGAGTCTACCTGTGCAGGCTGGCCTTTAACCCTGTAACGGCGGTGTCATAGATCAGCATGAGTCCGTGAGGCAGTCATATACCAAGCAGTTAGTGGGACAGTGACGCATTCACACTGCATACTACCTTAATTGATTATATTTCCTAGAATATTTCCCATTTGTTAACACTGCCGACAAAATTGTCAAATTCTGTTGCAATGTACTTTGTCAACTGCTGAATGTGGCATTTTCAAAATAATCAACTCTTATTTCTTTCTTTATTTTTTTTGCTTCCATAGCGCTCTCTCTCTCTCTCTCTCTCTCTCTCTCTCTCTCTCTCTCTCTCTCTCTCTCTCTCTCTCTCTCTCTCTCTCTCTCTCTCTCTCTCTCTCTCTCTCTCTCTCTCTCTCTCTCTGTTGCTGTTTCTGTGCTGTCTGTCAGAATTAGAATTAATGGCTGAGTTTTAGATGTTGATTCAGTCTCAGAATATTAGACTCAGGGCCACTCTCACCTCCCTGTCACCTCCTGTGCCAAAATACTGCTCTGATGAGCAACTTATTTACATTATTACAGCTGCACAGGCTTTGTTTCTCTCACATGTACACATACACATCCTCGCACATTACTTCCACGCGTCTGACAGTAACCTATTGTGTGTGACCTTGCAGGCTTGAGACAGCGGCCTGAAGCACAATCAGCACACATACACACTACCACACAACAGAAGGCTACGACCTCACCTCACACTCCACCATCTTTCTATTACACCTCTCTCACTGTTATCCTGTTCCTCCCCTCCTCCACTGCTCTTTTTATCCAAAACAATCTTGCACTCCATTATGACACTGATGCTGCTCTGTTACTCTTTCTCAGTTTTAGTTTTGATTTCAGTTTAGTGTTCCATATTGGCATCTATCTATCTATCTATCTATCTATCTATCTATCTATCTATCTATCTATCTATCTATCTATCTATCTATCTATCTATCTATCTATCTATCTATCTATCTATCTATCTATCTATCTATCTATCTATCTGTCTGTCTGTCTGTCTGTCTGTCTGTCTGTCTGTCTGTCTGTCTGTCTGTCTGTCTGTCTGTCTGTCTGTCTGTCTGTCTGTCTGTCTGTCTGTCTGTCATCATGTAGGATGGGTTATTGGGTTATTTCCTCCTGTTTCCACAGAGATCCAGATATCAAAGTTAGTGTTAGTAAAGCAGGTGTGTGTGTTTTTTTCTGGTATAAGAGATGCACACTAGCGCAGAAACATTGACACAGAGTGAAAGATCTTATCCTCTCCACCCAGGGGGTCTTGTTAGAGGCTAGTCGCGGTGACACAGCAGACTGTGTTACTGTAAAAGTCATCAGTCATAGCACTGTGTGGGTGCAGGAAAAATCTGTTGCTCCATGCAGAAAGCTTGTGCAAAAATCCCATGAATCTCCCCCAGTCATGTTATACATTATCATTTGCGCCTCTCCTCCTATTTCCTGTTGCTATTATGTCCCCTTGCCAGTGTACTTCTGCTTTGTATCCTCTCCTACATCTGACTTGGATTTGCGTGTGTGTGCGTGTGTGTGTGTGTGTGTGTGTGTGTGTGTGTGTGTGTGCGTGTGCGTGTGTGTGTGTGTGTGTTGCAAGTGACGAGCAGCCTGCAATCATCATTATGATGATCAGAATAATTAGCATGTTCAGTAATGCATTTGTTGAGCATGTGCAATGAGTCAGATGATAAACCATCTGTTTGCCCCCAGCCGGAGGCAATTTAAGCATATATTCCTGAGAAACTCTGGTTTGATGAAACTCATGCTCTGATGAAACTCATGCTCTGAAATTGGGGGAATTGTTTTGACCAGCCATTGGATATGCATTACCCGAAAGTGAAAACAAATAAATATAAACCTTAAATGTATATACATTTTATTCTTTATTTTTTTAACATTACATGACTACGGGTCACTATGGGTCAGTCCTCAAATCTGATTGTACCAATTATGGGAATAAAATTTTTTTAACATTATTTATTTTATTTTTTTTTACTTTAAAGGGATCTGTCAGGGGCTTGTGTGGCTGTGTGTATGAGGATGGATCTTAACCAGTATATTCTATTCATCCAAACATCTTTCCAAACATCCATCCATCCAAACATCCGTTTATAAATAAACATTAAACAATAAACATTTGTTAATATTGAAGTTAGTCTAATATATATATATATAGGCATAACATTATGTGTGATATAACATTATATCACAACCTAATATTGTGTCGGTCCCCTTTTTGCTGCCAAAACAGCCCTGACCCCTCGAGGCATAGACTCCACTAGACCTGAGGTGCGAGTTGTGAGGTGAGGTGGGACCTAGACTTGTTTATTCAGCACATCCCACAGATGCTCGATTGGATTGAGATCTGGGAAATTTGGAGGCCAAGTCAACACCTCAAACTCGTTGTTGTGCTCCTCAAACCATTCCTGAGCTATTTTCACTTTATGGCAGGGCGCATTATCCTGCTGAAAGAGGACACAGCCACCAGGGAATACCGTTTCCATGAAAGTTTGTACATGGTCTGCAACAATGCTTAGGTAGGTGGTACGTGTCAAAGTAACATCCACATGGATGGCAGGACCCAAGGTTTCCCAGCAGAACATTGGTCAATGCGTCACACTGCCTCCGCCGGCTTGCCTTCTTCCCATAGTGCATCCTGGTGCCATGTGTTTCTCGGGTAAGTGATGCACACGCACCCGGCCATCCATGTGATGTAAAAGAAAACATTTTTCACGAGACCAGGCCACCTTCTTCCATTGCTCCGTGGTCCAGTTCTGATGCTCACGTGCCCACTGTTGGCGCTTTCGGCGGTGGACAGGGATCAGCATGGGTGAAATTATTCACTTGCTGCCTAATATATCCCACCCACTAACAGGTGCCGTGATGAAGAGATAATCAGTGTTATTCACTTCACCTGTCAGGTCATAATGTTATGTCTAATAAAGAAGGATTCAAGAAGGATGTAGCTCTGGGTTTTGAAAGCGTGGGTTATATCAGACAGTCTATTAAAACAGATGTGACATATGAAATGTTAGCATTGCATAGAAAAGTCATTCTACAGCATGATCAAACATGGTGTCTTGTCACAGCACATCATGGTCTGTCTTCCAAAGGTCACTAACAGATAAAGCGACTAAAATATTTCAGGGGATTTCAAACCACTTTTTTTTTTTTTTTTTTCTTTTTTTCTGTGTAAGCACAATGGTGCTTTGAGTGGGTTTTTTTTTTTTTTTATGCAGTGGTTATTACAATGCAGATTATTGGAGGTCAGGTTTGAAGCGTTGCCATGGAGAGGGGAGTGAGTAATTTCACGTCTCCTCTGGTTTAGCTCACCTGCTTGACTCCACTCTGCTGAAGTCAAATAGATTGTGAATCACATTACTAGTGATTTAACCAGAAATGCAGAGCGGTGAGCACTCACTGTCTGGACTGCATCCATATCTCCATCCACTTCCAGAGAGCGCGAGCGAGAGAGAGGCAAGAACCAAGAATGCAAGCACAGCACAAAGCAGTGTGATCCTTAAAGGGAATTAAAATGGAAGCTGATACTGGAAAGGGTAACAACAAATATGAATATATGTAGAACAAGATGAGAAAAGTGACTCAAGGGGAGTCAGAGAGGTAACACAGAGATGTCAGCGTGAGGGACACACACCCCTACAGATGGACCATCTGCTCTATGAGAGAGAAATAGAAATGGATGTAGTTTCGGTGGCAGTTGATTGTGACCATTTTAAAATAAAAGGAAATAATCTCTTTTAATATTTAACAACACTAACTGGATTTGTTCCCTCGTATCTCAAGCTGTGTCACTGGTGGGCCCTATATTTTTTTCAGTAATAATAATAATAACGACCATTTACTGTGATATTCATTCTTTCAAGATTTTAAAGTTCACACATGAGCACACACACACACACACACACACAAAGGCAGAGCAAAATAAGTGTTTTTTTTTAATGTTTTGTTTAGCTTAAAGCTAAACACTGCCCCCTGTTGATGACTAAGAGTTTTTATTAAATGCTGCCAACAGGCTTGCAATACAGAAATATATATTTACATTACAAAATAGAAAGGATTTACACGCTCTAGAAGAAAACTTATATAGAACCTTCTGGCAGGCGCTACTTTTAAATACATCTTCTTATAATTTTAATTAATTTTTATGAATTTTGTCATTTTGTACATTTTTATAAATTAAACCGCTTGCAAACATACTTAATATCAAAAAAAAAAAAAAAAACCATTAAACGTGAGAGTATTATGCAATCATTTAAGACATTTCTTCTTTTTTTGGCATGAAGGGTTCTTTAAAATTGAGTCAGTAACTCTATAGGGTTTTATATTTAACCACATTAACCCTTTTTATAAGAGTGCAGCATATTCTAACAAACAGAGATAGAGATTGAAATAGCCTAAGGCTGAATTTGGACTAGCACCATATGCCAGAAATAATTAGTATGCTAATCCTAATTCGGCCTAACTGCTTTATAATGCCAATGATTTAACACATTAAGCCCAAAAAAGAAGTTAGCATGAGTGGGGACAGAAAACATCTTTCTTGCATTTATCAGACTCTACAAATATAAATACCTTCTTCTTCCATCAAGCTATCTATAAATATACCGCAAAGCTTGGTGTCACCACAAATGTGAGGCATTGTTAGGTCTAAACTAGCAAACATAAAGACAGTTTCTATTTTTGCAGGGTGTCGATCTGTTAATCAATTCTTTCAGAGAGAGAGAGGGAAAATTCCAGCAGGAGCCCTTACCTCTCCATGGAGACAGATGTGTGCTCATGGGGTCAGCAAGGAGGACGGAGATGAGCCAAGTCTGTCACATGACAACCATGGTCAGTTGGAAATGCCCCCAGCTACACCTTGCCCTAAAGCATGGGAAACAGATTTATATTTGCTACGGTACAAAAGAGGAGATGGCCTCTTATTCAGGTCATGTACATTCACATACATTTATGCATTAGGTAGACATTTTATTTCACAGCAACTTAGGGTGGTTTTTATCACTTTTTACAGGAAAAAAATATCCTGATCCCGATTGTTGTCACAGTGTAACCTGTTAACCATTGTTTTGGCTAACTAAGATTGTAATAAATAAAGTTATAAAATGACAACTTTTAAAAGCATGTGACAACTTGCCCCAGCAGCCTGCCATTCACAAAAATCCCTGTATTTTTTAACTCTCTTTTAAAATCTACCTCAATTATATGGTACCTTCATTATATGGTTTATTTTTATTTTTTTAGCTTATACGTTTATTTGCCAATTTAGTTTTTTCTTTTACCAATTTTTATCTTCTTTTTTTTTTTTTTTATTATCTGATTTTATATATATATATATATATATATATATATATATATATATATATATATATATATATATATATATATATATATATATATATATATATATATATATATATATATATATATATATATTTATATATAGTTTAAATGTTTGGGGTCATAATTAATATAATCTTACCAACCGTAAACTTTTGAATGTTGTCAACTCTTGTCTGAATATGTAGCCAGTGTGATTTTATTGTGTTCACTTGTTTACCAAAGAGCTTATAGCAAAAATGTGAAGATACTGATTCAATTTTAGCTTGGAGGACAGCAGAATAGAATATGCAAAATAATGAAGCAATTGCACTGAATTCCATTACATGTTCCCTGCATTCCATCTCACATTCCTTTTGTGGATCCTCAGGTGATGACAACAGGGAAAAAGACCTGTCTCTCCTGCTCTCTATGCTGAGCAGTTGAGTTTGTGTGTGTGCGTGCGTGTGCGTGTGTTTTTTTTTTTTTGTGCGTTTGGCCTAGCTGGACCAGAGCCAGCCGTATAGAGCAGGAAAGCCCCAGGGAGCTTCCTTAAACACAGTCTGTACATTGACCCGGTGGCTGGTGGCTATTAATTACACCTCAAGTGATGAGATCTGACTGAGCATGCTCTGTGCCGGCCTGAGTGTGGGCTTGTGAGATCACCACAAAGACACAGAACTGATAACATGTGAGGTGGCATTCTGCCAGCGTAGCTGTAACTACTAAGCTTTCTCTCCATTTCACTCATCCTTCTATTGCGCCCTCTCTTTCTTATGACAGAGATGGGGCAATAGGTGTCATGGTAACTTAACCAACTGCATTTCCTTTCAGCAAGGATGTAACCATGCAACCATTCTTTTTATGACTTAAACTAATTGACTCCTAAATAAACTAATTGTTAATGACATTTCAAGTTCATAACATGCTTCAACCATCTTCCATGAATAATTTAAAAAAATAATTCCAAGGTCTCAGACCACCCAGGTGTCTATTTAAAGCAATACTATGGATATTTTGGCCTCTCTACTGCCACCTGTGGTGGAAACATAAAACTGAATGAAATGTTTTAATGTCAGTTGTCACTTCGCTCCTGCATGGATGAATCTGATGGTATAAGGACTCCCCATGGTTACCTGTGTTCACCATATCAGAGCAGATCTGTCATTTTACACCATGTCCCACTGACAGTAAGAAGAAAGTGCTAAAAGGCATATTTGTGGGGAAACATTTATTTATTTATTTATTTTTTTGAGCCTGACAAATTAAGTATAGCTTTCCAGTAGCTCAAAAAGTAGAGCATGACGCCAGCAACGTCAAGGTCATGGGTTTGATTTCCAGGGAAAGCAAGAACTGATCAAATTAGTTTTTCTTAAATGCACTGTAATTCGCTTTGAATAAAATTGTCTGCCAAATGCATAAAATGTAATGTAAATATCTGCTGCCTTAGGGTCGGTTCACACAGAATCCATTTAAAAACAGCAGGCACTGGGCAAAGGAATGAAAAATCTTTTCTTTTTTTTTTATTGAACTTGAGCATCACATTTTTAGAATGCCATGTGTGAGATGCTTCAAAAGATGCAAACGCAATGGTCAAACACAACCTTCTATCTAGAGTGTTTACATGAACAATCCATGGAAAAAAAAAGCAATGTTGTGGGATGCAGAAACGTGTTTTGAGACACTTAGTAGCCAGACCTTCTTTTTCTGTTTATGGACATGACAAAAATAAATCAAACTTTGAATTTCAAAATAGACATTATTTCTTATTATACATGTTCTTTATGTATAGAACGTTTTTAGTTTAAGTTACACTTTCTCTTTGAAGTGTAACGTAATCTTTTCTCTTCTCAACACTGTCACTCATTCATTCATGGCATCAGCAAATCCATCCATTCATAATTGCTCGCTCTCTTTCTCTCTCGCTCTTTCTCTCTCTTTCTGTCCCTGGCCAGTATTCTGGCCTCTTTAGCAGTTTCCTCTTCCTGACCATCTGCTACATGCAGGGTACTCACCTCATCTCCTCAGTGGCAAAGGGAACTGGTCCGAGCAGTTGCCATAGAAACAAAACACCATCGTCAGCAATAAAGTTATCCCAGAACAACTCGCACACATACGGATAATGTGAGTGATCGTATCACAGTAAGAGAGGAAAGCCTCAGCTGGATTTAACATGGTTTCATGGAGTGTGACTCCAGAGAATATTCTCTTCCTTGCTGAGAGGGAAAAGAGGAAACAACATTAGACAGAGACTCAAGAACAAAAAATGGCAAAAGGAGACGTGATCTGAAAGAGAGAAAAAGATATGTAACACTGACTTTGCAACAAAACATTGCACATCATACATGTACTGCATATGCAACCAGGAAATATTGTAATTTATGGTGAGCAAAATAATTTACACTTGTATAAGTTTGGGGTCAGTATGTTTATATGTCTCTTGTGCTCACCAAGGCTTTATATTATGGAGTAATAGTGTGAAATATTATTACATTATTTTCTACGGTGACCGAGAGAGCTCGACATGCTGCAACTGAAGAAAACACATGCAAATAGAAAAAACATCAGCAAAAAAGAAAACCTTCTTCATCGGTTTAACAACACATGCACTGCAAAAGTTCACAACACATGCAAAAAAAACCCGCTGCAAATACTCACAACACATGCAAATACAAAAACGCTGCAAAAACAAAGCTGCAAATACTCACAACACATGCAAATACAAAAACGCTGCAAATACTCACAACACATGCAAATACAAAAACGCTGCAAATACTCACAACACATGCAAATATACAAAGCGCTGCAAATACTCACAACACATGCAAATACAAAAACGCTGCAAATACTCACAACACATGCAAATACAAAAATGCTGCAAATACTCACAACACATGCAAATACAAAAACGCTGCAAATACAAAATCGCTGCAAATACAACACATGCAAATACAAAAACGCTGCAAATACAACACATGCAAATACAAAACGCTGCAAATACTCACAACACATGCAAATAAAGAAACGCTGCAAATACTCACAACACATGCAAATACAAAATGCTGCAAATACAACACATGCAAATACAAAAATGCTCACAACACATGCAAATACAAAAACGCTGCAAATACTCACAACACATGAAAATACAAAAAAGCTGCAAATACAACACATGCAAATACAAAAATGCTCACAACACATGCAAATACAAAAACGCTGCAAATACTAACAACACATGAAAATACAAAAACACTGCAAATACAACACATGCAAATACAAAATTGCTCACAACACATGCAAATACAAAAACGCTGCTAATACTCACAGCACATGCAAATACAAAAATGCTCACAGCATATGCAAATACAAAAACGCTGCAAATACAAAAATGCTGCAAATACTCACAACACATGCAAATACAAAAACGCTGCAAATACAACACATGCAAATACAAAAATGCTGCAAATACTCACAACACATGCAAATACAAGCGCTGCAAATACTCACAACACATGTAAATACAAAAATGCTCAAAATGCAAATCAAAACATCAAAACATGTAAATACAAAAACGCTGAAAATACAACACATGCAGATACAAAAACACTGAAAATACAACACATGCAAATACAAAAACGCTGAAAATACAACACATGCAAATACAAAAACGCTGCAAATACAACACATGCAAATACAAAAATGCTGCAAATACTCACAACACATGCAAATACAAAACGCTGCAAATACTCACAACACATGCAAATACAAAAATGCTCACAACACATGCAAATACAAAAATGCTCAAAACATGCAAATACAAAAACGCTGAAAATACAACACATGCAAATACAAAAACGCTGAAAATACAACACATGCAAATACAAAAACGCTGAAAATACAACACATGCAAATACAAAAATGCTCACAACACATGCAAATACAAAAACGCTGAAAATACAACACATGCAAATACAAAAATGCTGAAAATACAACACATGCAAATACAAAAATGCTCACAACACATGCAAATACAAAAACGCTGCAAATACAAAAACGCTGCAAATAACGTTACTCACAACACATGCAAATAGAGAAACGCACTGCAAAAGTCCACAACACATGCAAATACAGGCCCGGTGATCTCAAGCTCATTCTGCGATGATCTGGATGATGATGATGATTAGGCTACTTTTAGAATTAAATTAATATTTTAATTTGCCCTGCTTATAACTGACACGCTGTAATAAGATTAGCTAACTCCTCATTTAAAAAACAACAACAACAACACCTGTTGTGAATATTTGCAGCATTTTGTATTTGCAGCGTTTTTTGCATATGTTGCATGTTTTGTATTTGCGGCGTTTATGGTGCATTTATATTTGCAGTTTTGTATTTTAGCGTTTTGCGTTTGCATGTGTTGTGTTGCAGCATTTTGTATTTGCAGCGTTTTGTATTTGCATGTGTTCATGTATTTGCAGCATTTGTATTTGTAGTTTTATTTTGCAGCGCTTTTTGTATTTGCATTTGTGTTACATGTGTTAGTATTTGCAGCGTTTTTGTATTTGCAGCGTTTTGTATTTGCAGCGTTTTTGTATTTGCATGTGTTGTGAGATGCAGCATTTTGTATCAGCAGCGTTTTGTATTTGCAGCGTTTTGTATTTGCAGCATGTTTTTGTATTTGCAGCATTTTCATTTGCATGTGTTATATTTGCAGCATTTGTTGTATTTTGTATTTTGCGTTTTTTGTATTTGCAGCGTTTTGTATTTGCAGAGTTTTGTATTTGCATGTGTTGTGAGTATTTGTAGCATTTTGTATCTGCAGCGTATTTGTATTTTTGTATTTGCAGCGCTTTTTGTATTTTGCAGCGTTTTTTGCAGCGTTTTGTATTTGTATTTGCATGTGTATTTGCAGCAGAGTATCTGCAGCGTTTTTATTTGCAGCGTTTTGTATTTGCATGTGTTGTGAGTATTTGCAGCGTTTTTGTATTTGCATTTTGTGTTTGCAGCATTTTTTTTATTTGCTTGTGTGCTTGTGTTGTATTTGTAGCATTTTTGTATTTGCAGTGCAGCAAATGAAGAGAAAACATGCAAATAGAAAAAACACCAGCAAATAAAGAAAACATCTTCATCAGTCTGACAACACATGCACTGCAAAAGTTCACAACACATGCAAATAAAGAAACGCTGCAAATACTCACAACACATGCAAATACAAAAACGCTGCAAATACTCACAACACATGCAAATACAAAAACGCTGCAAATACTCACAACACATGCAAATACAAAAACACTGCAAAAGTTCACAACACATGCAAATACAGGCCCGGTGATCTCAAGCTCATTCTGATGATCTGAATGATACTTTTAGAATTAAATTAATATTTTAATTTGCCCTGCATCACATATAACTGACGCGCTGTAATAAGATTAGCTAACTCCTCATTTAAAAAACAGCAACAACACCTACATCTCACTTCTTCTTTTTTTTTTTTTTTAACTACGGGCTACAAGGGAAATATAAAGAAATAAATTAAGGTTACATAGTGTTATCAGAACATGTTGAGTAGAGCTCTCATCACAAGTGAATGCAGTGAATGATTGACTGGGATTTGAGACATAAAATCAAGTAAATTATTAAAAAAATATATCATTCATTATTAATAATTTATTAATAATATTTGTTTAACGCAAAATAATAACACCCCCCCACCCCCATCCATGTGAGTATTTGCAGCGTTTTTGTATTTGCATGTGTTGTGAGTATTTTCAGCGTTTCTTTATTTGCATGTGTTGAACTTTTGCAGTGCATGTGTTGTCAAACTGATAAAGATGTTTTCTTTATCTGCTGGTGTTTTATCTATTTGCTGTGTTTTCGTCGGTTGCAGTGCATTGAGCTCTCTCGGCCACCGTACTCTCGTCCACCGTAATTTTCACAAATCCAATCAAATGTGTATCTTGCCAGATCAGTCGCTTGGAAACCATTTGTATGTAGCATGTCAGATATAACTTTATGTAGTTGGTCTCTAAACAGCACTACAAATACACTATATAAACATTAATAAGGATTAATTTTGGAAAAAATATTATAAAATAGATTCTAGAGTGACAGTCATACTTATAAATAATTATAAGTAAATAATTATAATACAGTCTAGACACATAGTCTATAGAAATCCATACTATCACCTATTTCTAATGAAAGGTAAACAGTTTGAGCTTGCTCTCTTGTATTAGGCTACTTGCTTGTCAGGCCGTTTAGAAAAACTGAGAGTTGTGAAATGACATCAAACTATCAACACTACTAGAAACACTGTTTGTGAGCAAAACATAGACATTTTGCGACTGTGTGTGTGTGTGTGTGTGTGTGTGTGTGTGTGTGTGTGTGTGTGTGTGTGTGTGTGTGTGTGTGTGTGTGTGTGTGTGTGTGTGTGTGTGTGTCCGTGTGTGTTGTGTGCGTGTGTGTCCCCACAAAGATGGCAATATCCAAAATTCTTGTGGGGGAAATGTTTGATTCCCTTGGAAAATAGCTTATAAATCATACTAAATTATGTTTTTTTGAAAATGTAAAAATGCTGAAAGTTTTATGTGGGGTTGTGTTTAAGGGTTAGGGTATAGAATATACTGTTTGTACAGTATAAAAAACATGTCTACACAAAAAGTACCCATAAAACATGGAAATCTGTTTGCACATCTGTCTGTGATGTGGCCAAATGCACAAGATCGTTAAATAATTTCCCCTACTGATACAGATTTGTGTTTTCTCTCTCTTTCAGGTGTGAGTTGGTGTCTCATGGTTCCCACTGAAAAAAAGGAAGCAGGTTTACGTTGCAGATGCAGACAGATAGATTAGGCAGAGGTGTTAATGAGATAACATCTCAATCAGGTATCAAAACTACTTCTCACACATTGCTGGTATAGCATTAGCACTCATTTTGTTCTAGAATGAACATAAAATTATTTGAAAACTAATGATACATAATTCTAAAATCCCTGTCATCCTGATTATAAATGGCAAATCTATGACTCAATTCATTGCCAAAAACTAAGAAACCCCCCAGAAGAGCATGTTAACAGTTCGTAACCACATTTGTCTAATTTGTGCAACACCAAAAAAAAAGTGTTATCAAAGTGCAATCTTCAAAATCTTCTTATCTACATTATGTGCTGATAGAAGTGATAAACTTCACTCTCCAACTCAATTGTAAAGGATTGATACTGTACATCTTGTAATCCATGTTCGTTCACAGCAAGCCAAGCATGACCAGCTGAGATAGGCCTGCTTGAGTGTCCAACACATAATGGCATGCGTTTATAGACAGTACTGTAGTTATATAACAGTGGGTCAGGATACAGCAGCGGAATCCCATTCACTTCTGCATTCTGACCTGTCTGATGTCATGTTCTGTGTTCTGTCAGGAAGCTTAACTTAATTATTGACAGACAAGGAAGGATATTTGTCAGAAAGGGCAGTTAGAAAAGGAGTTAACCCAGAGTTACCACAGCTCAAATCCACCTGGAAATAAAACAACAGCCATTTCAGAGAGTTCTTGGAAATGAGGGGTCACATTTTACGTTACATTATAAGTTGTTATATGCAGTTCACTACACACTGTGTGTAACCAAAAATCACACATAAATAGCAACTAAAAGAGGTTTTAATCTTTAAAAAAAGTTTTCTTTTCTTCGTTCTCTCTCTATCTCTCAGTTACAGTTTAGTTAAAAACTAAACTTGCTCAAAACATACAAAAACATGGTGACATTTTTTTTTTTGTATGTGTCAAGGCATATGTGGCTTGAGGTGTTGGCCTGATTCCTGCAGGTGCAGAAAAGGTTTGCACGGGGGGAACCCCAACCGAACCAACTCACATTACGCCCTGACCTGGACCTGTGCTGTATCAACGCTTGACGATCCATGAGCTTGAGCCAGAACTGGCTTCATCAATTTGTATGTGCTCGGAATGTAGAATATGTCTAACTTTGTCTGCGTGTTGTAAAATGCGTACATAGACACATGCGTTCTTATATGGTGTGTTAGGGAGCGACAGAGAGAGAAACCACACACTTCCAGCATGTTGTTCTCAAGCTGGGTTTCCTGTCGCACGCTTTGCCACTCTAGCAAAACTGCAGAAGGTGTGTTCTTTTTCTGCAAACTTTACTCATACAGATAAGCAGACTTGAGCACATCTGAGCTATTTTAACATTTTACTAAAAACAAACGACATGGTAAATTGCATTTTAGGCTACCAACATACACCGACATAATGTTTAAAGATGTTAGGCCTAGCCTATATATCAAACTAATAGCTTTGGGGATCTTGTAGTTACAACTACACGTTTAAACAAGGTTTTCAAAGTGTTTTTGTTAACCACAAATTTTAGGCTACATCAGGCTACAAGAACGTCAGAAGGTGCTAAAAAGACGTTCGCGAAAGGAAGTTGTAATCAAGGCAACAGTTCGTTGAATCGACCCCTTTCATTGACTATTTCAAGGGCGGAGTCAAAAAGGAAAAAAAGGTCCCGCTCGTTCTTGTGGGTGGTGAGCATTGCAGCCCTTTAAGACGCGGCCCCGCGGGTACGCGCATGCAGGTAGCGGCTGTCGGCTGAGCAGGGTGATTTGTGAGACGCTTCTTCGTTCCCGGACAGTGAAACAGTGAGACGAAGGTAAAGTAATATGTTTTGTCTCTTGTTGTTTGACACTTGATACAACTTAGCGAGACAAAGGTAAAGCCATATGTTTAGTCTCTGGTTGTTTGACACTTGCTACTGGGATGCTCGTTTGAACTGTTCGCTTCTGCGTTTACATTAACCATCAAAAACGGTTGATTTAGAGACGCGCTTATATGCGTAAAATGTGTTTTCTAGACAAACGTGCTGTACAATTAGCATTAAATATTGTAATGTTGTCCAGAATGAAGGAAACTCAGACAATATCCAACATCACAGCTGGAAACCTCATGAAAGTGGAAAAGTCCATCGTGTGCAATCTAGCTATAATATAATCTGGAAAGTGCTATTATTAAGAAGCTAAAATATGTTGTTTTTTTTAAAGTTTCTTAAATTTTCCAATGTCCCTCTAACAATTAAAAGTCGACTCTCAAATTGCATAGTGCAAATTGTTTCGCTTTGTTTCACTTGTGTTCACTTGTACAGTGTTTAATGCAGTGCTCCCCAAAGAATAGGCTATATTCGCAAAGTATAAAAGCATTGAGCCTCTGCACAAAGAGATCATCTATCGAGGGAATGAGACTTAAGCTAATGTTTATTCATGAAACAACTTCCCTGTCACAGCAGTCAAATCAGCTTTCAGTCTTTAAATGGCTTTTTTGGTTTCCCCTTTCTTCGTTGTAGTGCCTGTATTGATCTAGTGATGTTTGCATTAACTCCGAGGCCTGTATTTTAAGATTAAGGGATAAACAGGAGATAAATGTAGGATAAAATTAACGCCAAACGCAGTGTTTTCTTTTGCATTTACGTTTGTTCATATTTTCATATTGTTTTAGCCCGTTATCCTGATATTCCAGATGCTGTTTGACTGAGTATAACATATGGAAGAGAGTACAGATCTGTAAAGGGCGGATGAACAGGTTCAACAGCAGGCTACTGACAATGTTCAGAAATATTGAATCATTTTAAGTTACACGTGATATTATCAGCAAAAGACGAATTTCACAGTTGAGTAAAATTTGAATTTCACAATTAATTTAAATGAAAGTCTTAGTATTTGGTTCATCCCTCTTTGCTTTAATGACAGTAGCATAAGCTGAATAAACTTATGATCATGTTCTCCAGCATGGTTTGATATGATCTAAAGAGTCAGTGATCAGACAAATCTACTTATTGAATAATGACCTGGGAATACTGTAGAATCTTGAATTTGTCATGCTTATTTTATATTATAACATTTCTATTGTTTTCTCCGGAGTATAAATTCAATTTTGAATCCCTTATTTTCAGTGTGAACTTTTGAACCCTGTATGTAAAAAGTTTTGGTTTGACTTTTCGATAAAATTTTTAATATTATAACCTTAAAGTATCTTCTAATTCTAATTTGCTCTAGCGTATTCTGATTTCTCGTTCATAGCCAAATTAAGTAAGATTAATCCACAAAACCAAAACAGCTCTTCTCCTCACAAACTTCCTAATTGTGTATCAGAGAGTGTTTCTGTAACATTTGCAGTTAGGTTTCTAATTATCATGGATGGCACACTTTGCGCTCCATTTTAATGTGAAATTGTTTCTTTTTGAACATGCGTCATTGGGCCCCCCTTCTGTCTCTGTCTGCGTTACGGCAGGAGCTCAGTTTAGGCAAAGATAACTGAGCACTGTGTGGAACCGACAGGGCACATTAACATGACTGACAGATCAGCTCTTACATCTAATCGCTGCTCATCTGAGAAATGGTTTTTCACAAGGCCAGAGGGGAGAGGGAGGGACAGACACCTCCATATCCATGTCTCAGAGTGTGGCTCAGTGTAATCAGGTGACAAATTGAAATAGATGACATCGAAAGCTATGTCGGAGTAGGACACTGCAAACCAATACAGTAAAAAACAGCATGTTCTACAGTATAAAACATCACATAAGATTGCTATCATTATTAGTGGGACAAAATGTTTTTTTTTTTTCTTTTTAGATAATAGATAATCTAATCCAAGAGGCATGGTTAGATGCACATGCATTTCTTTGAACGAATGCACAGTATTTTATGAAGAGAATATACATCAGCCCCAATATTACTGGTGCAATTGCAGGGATACAACGTCATTCCCAACTAATCACATGCAGCCACAGAAGTGATCATTAACAGTTATGTAAGGAAATAACCTCTGTTACATATTATGAGGAATCAAATTGTCCTTGTTTTTTTTATTTTTTTATTTTTTATAAAAGAGCCTGATGTACATTGAAAATGAAAATATTTAGCAAAAATGGCTTCTACAGCATTGTGACGCCACAGAGGTAATGATCAACACATGCCTGTCCTTAATTTACTCTTCTGTTTCCCTATTCGGATGGGATTAGTTTTACATGGAGAGGTGATGTAAAGTAATTATTAATCCCAGAGTTCCTCAGACATTAAGGACACCTATTGGGTTGTTGATTTTGCTTGTGAAATGGGTGTTTCTTAACAGCGCAGAAGTAAAATGGATTGTAATTTTAGAGAGAGTGGAAATTGGAATTGAAAAATAATTTTTTTTGCAATGAACTTGGACTAATTTATAACACCTCAGGGATAATAATAATAATAACGTAAAAATGGGGGGGGTTTGTTGTTTACAAAAACAGCTGTAATTGACCTTTTAATTGAAAGGAATTAAACACTTAAAGTATTAAAAGGAAAAAGGAACGGTAAAACAAGTTCTAGGTTGAATTGTAGTTTTGAAGTAATCAAATTATAATTTTCTTGTCTCATCACATTCAGTTATGACTCCCATGAATCAAGCATATTTTGGCTATCTCATTGACATTAACAAGTGCTGTTAGACCACTGAGGCAGACCAGCCTAAAAATTTAACTTTTAAAACTTTTTGTCATCCTAACATGAATCAAAGCGGTGTGTTGTATATGAGTTGTATATCGTTGGCCTGTTCACACCAAGGACGATAACTATAACGATAACAACAAAGATATAATTCTAAAAATGTACTAAAGGTAATAGAACGTTATAGGGTCCACACCACATAATGATAACGGCACAGAGAAATGATATTGTTGGAATCACTTTCAGAACAACTTTTTTTTTTTTTTTTCAGGTGATGAATGATAAAAACAATGATAGCCAATCAGGATCCACCTGACTTTAAAGAGCTCCAGCATTTAAAGCGGCAGATGACAAAACTTAGCTATGTAATTATATAGTTATCGTTCTTGGTGTGAATGGGCCTTGTTGCTCTGGTTTTAACAAAGCGGACTACTTAGAAGTATTAATTATATATATATATATATATATATATATATATATATATATATATATATATATATATATATATATATATATATATATATATATATATATATATATATATATATATATATATATATATATGTAATACTAGGGACATTTCACTCAAAAGTAACAGTTCTGTAAATCATGGCAGGCTGTTCATACTGCTGTACTTCATACAATAAAAATGGATGATGGCCAGGGGCGATCGAGTTTCAAAAATAACAAAAAGGACCATAAAGTACCATAACAGTAGTCCATATGACCTCTGAGAGAGTCACAGTAAATTAGACATTTATATGTGAAGAACAATTTAGTTTCAGTTGAATGACTTAGACAGGGGGCATTTTTTTCTTCATCTAAAACAGCTTGAACTGTTGATAAAGAGTTAAAAGTTTGTGTTTACTTCTGCAAAGTTCCTCTTACAGGGAGCCAAGGCCACTTTTCTCTCCCACTCACGTGTTTTCTCATGTACCGTCTCCATCTCAGATGGACATACATACTGTAGTGATGAAATATATTTTAATCTGCATTTGCTCCTCAGCTGTTTGCAAAGCTCTCTATTCTACTGATCTTGATGCAAATGATCCTAATAACCAGCATCCCTTTATTTTCTGTTCACTCTTTCTCTTTCTATTCAGAGGAAAACAGAGAAGTCCTTTAAACTTCTCAACCAATCTGGTTAAAAAGAAGATCAATTTCTTAAAGATAAACTCCCATGCACCCATTGCAAATATGAAGGGGGAGTTTTGCAATAACACTTTATTTTACAGTGTCCTTGTTACACGTTACATGTAGTTACTAAAGTAATAACTATAAATTCTGCATAATTACAAGCAACTCTAAACCAAATACAAATCCCCAACCCTAACCGTATTTTAGTGTAAATGTTTATTGTAAGTACATGTAGCTAATTACTATTACTCAGTGCTTAAATGTATAATTACACTGTAACACGGAGACCTTCAAATAAAGTGTAACCGATTTTTGTTTAAAATAGACAGACTTAAAGGGTTAGTTCACCAAAAAGACATTAGTACATCAGTAATAATGACTTAAATGTTTGTTTTCCACTTAAAAGTTATCTTACAAGTTCAGACGACCTGGATTATACAGTACATGCGAATGAACTATGTGTATGTTTTATGATACCACAACTAATTTTACTTCATTGATTTACACCTGCTTCTTCTGTTCTTTAGGTGGAGCTGTGATGGCCTCCTGAAGCCAGTTAAACAGGATTGTGGCTCTCAACATCCTCAGATCACAGACAGTGTATTATAGTAAGACCTCTTCATTCACAATTACGGGCTAATACAATCATTTACTTGCTTTTTTATCTTTTCCCCCATTCAAATCTTTAGGACTGAATGGTCAAATCTTAAGACAGGATAAGCATGAGTAGCCTTTTTCTCACCAACCTGCTCCACTTTAATAAAGACACACTTTTGCATTGCATACATTTGTGACTAGCCAGCTAACCACAACTGCACGCTTTTGCTTAGCAGAACATCAGCAGGTGTTTGACCTCTCTGGTCTCTCACAAGCCTGAGGTTAGCACATGTACTCTTCATTTTCTGGGTCTTTCATTACCCTGGTTTGTCTAACCTGTAAACTATCTTTTTTATAGCAGTTCATAGACCCTCTCCTCCATTCAACACAGTATTTTATCATGGAGGCCAGGGGAAAGTATGACTTCAATGGTACAGCAGAAGATGAGCTCAGCTTTCGGAAAGGAGACATTCTGAAGGTGAGAGATAGAGGACCCAAACACACACACTAAAAGCTCTTACTTTAGTTTCAGAGTTGTGAGGCCCTCGAGTCAGGGCTTTAAAACGGCGCTTACTGTATGCACAATTCTTTGCATTGACCGACATATGGAAAGCATTACAGATGCTTGTAAAAAATAGAAAGTGAACAGATTAAACAGTGAAAAAAGTATTTGAGTCTATAAGACAAATCCAGCTATTGTTTTTATACATTGCAGAAATAAAAAAATGGGCTCGCTGAACATGGGTTCATAAAACTCTGGATGCTACATGACTGCCTAGAAGATGAGGCATTCAAGATCTCTTCATAAAGTTTGAGCTTTTAAATACAAATGTAGGTGTGAAGTTGGACATACAGTATAAAGACACACATTGTTTGAGTCATGTGATTTTTCAGATAATTGTTGGCATCAGCCGATGGGGGTCAAAGTTCAAACAATCTTTTAGTGCTGCTCTACCATGCCTGACTACAACAGTTACTCTATAGCTAGTGCCATAGCATTGGGCAAATTTAATGCGAGTCATGTGATGTCTGTCCACTGTTATTATTATTATTTTTTTAAATAAATACAATTATGCATTACATAAAATATAATAATATTTAATAAATAATAAAACAAAACTGCTTTGGTAAATCATAGTTTAGTAAAATCATACACAAAAAGTCACAATTATGACATAAAATATAAACTTTTTGTCTCATCTCAGCTTTTAATGCCATAACTGAATTTTTATCATAATTATGTCTTTATTTCATAATTTTGACTTTTTATCATAGTTATGACTGAGAATGTCATTTTTTTATCTCATGATTATGATATATTTTTATCTAATACTTGTACATTTTTATCTCATAACTAAGATTTACCAAAGCATGATTTTTTTCTTATGTGATGGAAATGGGCCATTAATTTGGACAAATATTACTCCAAATAGATCCTGGGATCTCAAGATGACTGGTTCAAGGCAGAGATACACGGTCACGAGGGCTTTGTACCAAAAAACTATGTTGACAGGCAAACGCCAAGGTGAGCTCATGTGATATTAATCTTTGCAACCACATGCAAATAACCTGTGTGCATGTAGTAGTTAATAGAGAGAGAGAGAGAGAGAGAGAGAGAGAGAGAGAGAGAGAGAGAGAGAGAAAGTGAAAGACCTGAATAAGCACACAAGTGTATTTGAATTCCCTCTCCAGCTGGTTCAAAGAGAGCGCCAGTCGTGGCTCGGCTGAGGAAATGTTAATATCCCGAGAGGTGGGTGCTTTCCTGATCCGTGGCAGCCAGAGTTCCCCTGGAGACTTCTCCATCTCAGTCAGGTAACAAAACTGGAATTAGTGGATTAATATTTTTATTTTTTCATCAGCACATATCCTTTTTGTTTTACCTCTGTGTTCACTGTAATCACCATAAAATTACATGAAAAGAATGAGATGAAAGAATGATAAAGTCACAGTCCTGTTATCCTAGTACTAATATTTCAGATGGCCCATGAAGGTCACCCTAATTAAAGTGCTGTGAAATTGTAATCATACAAATTGTAATGTCAGTCTTCTGCCCCTTAAGTCTTGAGGATGAAAGATCCTCATAGACTAGAGTCTCACACCTGAGCCATTTTGGCCCACACACACTAAATCTGGCCTATGGAAACACTCCATCAATAATGCATCAATAACATCCATCTTATTACAGTGGTCAGACAGTCCATTTGTTTCAGCCATCCTCTCATAAATCACCTATACAGTATACTAACTGAATGCACTGTGTAAGACTGAGAGAGAGAGAATGAACAAGGGTTCCCTCTAGTGCAGAAAGCAGGTTGTGCTGCTTTTGGTAACTGTAGTTGATTAACGCTGGACATTAATAGATCCTCCTAATCCTAGGTTAGGCTCCTAGATTCTAATCGAAATTACAGATTATTATTATTATTATTATTAGGGGACTGCCTCTTTTATAAATTGCTTTGGATGAACGCTTCTGCTAAATGACTACTTGAGTTTATTTTTATACATGTATATCAGTCTGTCATATGACCAAAGGAGAATTAGGAGAACAGAAATAAGTGTGAACATTTATGGTTAATTTTTCTCACGTTCACTTACTAATATCTCACTTTGTTTTTCCCCCTGCTCACAGACACGAGTATGATGTACAGCATTTTAAAGTTATGAAGGATAAATCGGGCCAGTACTACCTGTGGACAGAGAGGTTTACCTCTCTAAACAAGCTTGTGGAGTTTTACAAGACCACCTCCATATCCAAGCAGAGGGAGATCTTCCTTAGGGACGGAAGTGGAGATGAGCCAAGAGCACCTCCGCCTGTAAATAAACTCTAGATTTAAATCAGTAAATACAGTAGGTTTGCTGTTAATCTTCTAGGTCACTGTTTATACTGAATCTCATAACAGAACTCCATGAAGTCAAACTTAATCATTAAACTCTCCTTTTACCTTCTTTGAACTAAGCCATCTGCTGATTTCACTCTAGCTTGTCAAGAGATATCTGATGTAAGACAATTTTAATTTCTAGGTTTAGATATTGTCAGTTCTCTATATATGCAGATTCTGTCAAACATGCCATCTAAATGTGAATGAATCTGAGAGTCTACAGAGTGTACAGGAGATAAATAATGATCAATAAATGGTCCTCATTTTCAGTTAAAGAGTCAACCAGAAGTTCGGCCTCCCAGGTGGTGGTTATGGCGGTCCACAAACCTCATCACAACACCGCAGCACAGATCACACCCAGAAGGTACAAGCATGTCATTTATATATTTTTATATATATATATATATATATATATATAATATTATAAAATGAATATATATATATATATTCCTTTTATAATTACTCATTTTATATCTATATATATTCATGTAATATACAGTACATCCAGAAAGTATTCACAGCGCTTCATTTTTTCCACATTTTATGTTACAGCCTTATTCTAAAATGGATTCAATTCATTATTTTCCTCAAAATTCTACAAACAATACCCCATAATGAAAACGTGAAAGAAGTTTGTTTGACATCTTTCTAAAAAAATCTAAAAAAATCTCAATACTTTGTTGAAGCACCTTTGGCACCAATTACAGCCTCAAGTCTTCTTGAGTATGATGCTACAAGCTTGGCACACCTATTTTTGGGCAGTTTCTCCCAATTTTATTTGCAGGTCTTTGCAGGACCTCTCAAGCTCCATCAGGTTGGATGGGGAGTGTCGGTGAACAGTGATTTTCAGATCTCTCCAGAGATGTTCAATCGGGTTCAAGACTGGGCTCTGGCTGGGCCACTCAAGGACATTCACAGAGTTGTCCCGTAGCCACTTCTTTTTTTATCTTGGCTGTGTGCTTGGGGTCGTTGTCCTGTTGGAAGATGAATATTTGCCCCAGTCTGAGGTCCAGAGCGCTCTGGAGCAGGTTTTCATCAAGGATGTCTCTGTACATTGTTGCATTAATCTTTCCCTTGATCCTGACTAGTCTCCCAGTTCCTGCCGCTGAAAAACATCCCCACAGCACTTTGCTTCACTGTAGGGATGGTATGGCCCAGGTGATGAGTGGTGCCTGGTTTCCTCCAGACATGATGCTTGCCAATCAGGCATTCAGGTGTCTTTTGGCAAACTCCAGGCGGGCTGTAATGTGCCGTCTGGCCACTCTACCATACAGGCCTGATTGTTGGAGTTCTGCAGAGATGGTTGTTCTTCTGGAAGGTTCCCCTCTCTCCACAGAGAAATGCTGGAGCTCTGTCAGAGTGACCATCGGGTTCTTGGTCACCTCCCTGACTAAGGCCCTTCTCCCCCGATCGCTCATTTTGGCCAGGCGGCCAGCTCTAGGAAGAATACAGGTGGTTCCAAACTTCTGGATGATGGAGGCCACTGTGCTCAGTGGGACTTTCAATGCTGCAGAAATGTTTCTGTACCCTTCCCCAGATCTGTGCCTCGATACAATCCTGTCTCAGAGGTCTACAGACAATTCCTTGGACTTCATGGTTTGGTTTGTGCTCTGACATGCACTGTTAACTGTGGGACCTTATATAGACAGGTGTGTGCCTTTCCAAATCATGTCCAATCAACTGAATTTACCACAGGTGGACTCAATCAAATTGTAGAAACATCTCAAGGATGATCCGTGGAAACAGGATGCACCTGAGCTCAATTTTGAGTGTCATGGCAAAGGCTGTGAATACTTATGTATATGTGATTTTTTTCGTTTTTTATTTTTAATACGTTTGCAAAGATTTCAAACAAACTTCTTTCACGTTGTCATTATGGGGTATTGTTTGTAGAATTTTGAGGAAAATAATGAATTTAATCAATTTTGGAATAAGGCTATAATATAAAATTTGGAATACTTTCCTAATGCACTGTATGTAAATTGTAAATAATTATGCTTAATTGTTTAGCAAAAAAAGGAACTGGCTAATAATTAAAATTGTGCTCTTTTCTCAGAGTAAGAGAGGAAGTGTTGAGGAAAAAGCTAACACTGTGGGTCACCAAGGGAGGAACAGTCCAGCCCCTCGGCGAACTTCTGACACTTTGCCTGCTCCGGTATGATGCCAGAAATTCTCACAAACTGTCTCACCTGCTGTCAAGGCTTAAAAACCATTATGTGTTAACTTCTTCTTTTTTTTTTTTTTAAGGGTGTAATATGTGCAATATTTTCAATGTTAAAATACTTTCCTGTCCCAGCTTAATATGCTGAGACAACCAGCCAATGGTATGAGTTTGGGGGCAGGACTATGTTTTTGTCCGGCAAATAGAATGTTTAAGAAACTTGTTTGCAAACACTTATTTTTTGCAATTCTTTTTCGTGATGCTAGTGGCACAGACATGACTCGCATCACCTTTAAATGGCTACTGTAGTTATTTAAATATACAGAAGGATATAGTAGCCTAGATTTGATGGTACTGACACTTTATGTGTGTGTGTCTGTGTGTGTCAGAGGTCAACCATACAGGTGAGAGCAATATATGACTTCACTGCAGAGGAAGATGACGAGTTGGGCTTCAATGCTGGTGACATCATTGAAGTACTGGACCGTTCTGATGCATCATGGTGGAAAGGTCGATTGCGTGGCAGGATTGGTCTTTTCCCTACCAATTACACAGATCAGATCTGATTTCTTCAGACTTCCTGGAAGTGTGGAATCCCCATACTAAATCCATCGTACTCTCACCAAATGCCTGCCTATAATGCACGGACTGGTTGATTATTTTCAAATTACTTTTATAAAGCTGGTTGCAAAACATTTGAAGAGAAGTGAGAAAGACATTACTCATGAAGGTCTTTTGTCACTTCTCTTTTTTATACATAACCATGTGTATTATTGTTTTTTTAATTTTGCAAATAAGGTACGAAGAAATTGTCAAATTCTCCTAATGACTAGACGGTTTCCCTTGTATGAATTATTGAATTACACAGTACATACTGTAGCCCATTCAATGACAGTTTTATTGACTTCAGCTCCAGTTCATGTTTATATTTTAAGATTTTCAGTAGGACACACTAACACGAGAAGGTGTTACAGTACCAAGCAAAGCTTTCATGTTACTGTACCAATTTTTGTACTAAAAATCTTAATGTTGTTTGTCAAAATAGGTCTATGGCACATGCAGAATAGGTATGATTATTGTTTTACTCTGCAGGATGGAAAATACAGTAGTATAAAGGATTTTAATAAACTTTACCTTTCTGCTTTCAGATAGTCAAGTATTCTTTTTTTAAATGATGGTTCAATACAAAAATGAAAATTCTGTCATTCTATCACCATTATTACCAAACCTGTATGGCTTTCTTTCTCTTTTCTCTGTTTCAATAATTATAACTTACAGGTAAATAACAAATAACTTTTTCCTCCTTAGTAGTAGTTTTTATTATTCAATTTCTTGGCAGTTTTAGAAAGAAAGAAAAATCTGTCAGTCAGTCAGGGAAAGTACCGAGACAGTTACATTCGTCTTTTATATTTGAAGTTTGAATTGTTGTCATGTCAATTCCCAAAAACCTTCTTACAGTTCGGTGATGCCTCGCCCACAACTTTACCGAGACTCCGCCCACCTATTCTCTTTTAATCTCGCTCTGAAATCACCTCAACCAACCACTCAGACAGGTAAAGGTGGGCTGAACGCACTGCCTGGAGCCACACAGGTGAACCGTTGTTTCCGGGAGCACAGCTGCCATGGCTGAGTCTCAGCTAGTATGCTTGGACGATGAACATGTTAACGTGAAAATACCAGAGTCCAAACCAGAGTTTTACTACAGCGAGGAGCAGCGGGCCGCGCTCGAGCAGCTCTTGAAGAACGGGGATGGCGCGTTTAAGATGCGTCTCAAAGAGGATAACGTTAAAGACTTTCTCTCCGCCAGGGAAGTCAAATGGATGCGGGACACGTTCCAGGAATATGACAGTGACTCGGACACCTGCTGCTCACGGTCGCCCCATGATACGAGTGAAGACTCAGGTGTTCACTCTACCTACTGGCCGACCATGTCTGACACGGAGATCCCTCCGCTGGACATCGGTTGGCCTAGCAACGGCCATTACAAAGGGGTAACTCGGGTGTCAGTTTACACCCACCCACCCAAATCTAACAGTCCGCATATTAAAGAGGTAGTTCGCCGACTCATTCAAGAATCTACAAAGGTAAGTGATTATGGCCGTTTACCATTTATTCCTTTATATATATATATATATATATATATATATATATATATATATATATATATATATATATATATATATATATATATATATATATATGTTACATTAGCCTAGGCTACCTATTTTCCAATAGTAACTAGATTGTCGTTCAGTTTCACAGTTCAGTTGTGACCTGCCGCCTATCTGTTTAATGAGTCAGCTCACCTTTATTTACACAGCGATTAATACAGATTGTTTCAAATCAGCTTTACAGTGACAACAGGGAAATGATTCCATGATGCAAACAGTTGATTTCGACTGTACAGCAGCTCTAAAAGAAAATAGTGTCATTGTCCAGCTGAATCAATAATATTGTTGAATATTAGTCTTTAGTAGCCTACTTATGCATTAGATACTAGTACCTATTAATTTGCTACTATTCACTATCCTAATATCTCAACAAATAACTGGTTACTATTTGCAATGATTTGCAATTCAATTCTATGGTGATCTGTGGTTCATATTACTAGGATATTGGCTATTTATTAGTACTTATAAAGCACATGTTAATGCCTTATTCTGTATGACCTTATTCTACATCCCTTAATCCTACACAATACCTAAACTTAACAACTACCTTACTAACTATTAATAAGCAGTAAATTAGGAGTTTATTGAAGCAAAAGTCATAGTTATTAGTGAATATATGTTCCCCATACTAAAGTGTTACCTTTATTTCCTAGTACTATTTCATTTGTTGCTCAAGTTCTACTATTAACTCATGCTAGTACCTAGTTCAGTTTCAGGAGATCATATTTTGTTTTCCTGCAGTGCCCACTGAATAGTCACTATTACATTTTTATTGGACCTCTGTTGTGAATTTAAAAACTGTGACAAAGCGATTCCAACCAGTTAATAAATGGGATAAAAAGCAATTAGTGATAGTGACATAACAAATGTTCACAACTGGGATAGATACTAGTCTGTCTCAATTCAAATATCCAAATCAGAAAAAGCTTTACTACACATATGAGGAATTTGTCTTGGTGACATAAACTTCCACAGCGCAGACAGAATGACAGTGACAAGACACAGATAATAAAAATATATATAAAATACACAATATACAAAATGGACAATATGTGTACAGTATGTTATGTACAAATAAGGGAATGTAGATAAGCATTATGGTGGTGCTAAATAAATGTAAGTATGAATAGTGTTTTTTATTGCACATATTTATTGCTCAGTTAACTGTTCATGAGGTAGATGGCCTGGGGAAAGAAACTGATTTGGTGACCGAGCCGAACCAGACAGTTACAGAGGTGCAGAGGACGAACTGCAGAGTAGAACTGCATCAGCATCTCCTGTAGCAGGTTGAACTTCCTCAGCTGGTGAAGGACGTACAACCTCTGCTGGGTCTTTTTCACACTGGGGTCAATGTGATGAACCACAGATCCCCACTAAAATCTAATGAATAGTTAACTTGTGAAAAATATACTACTCACTATTGAATTACTTTATTTAAAAGAAGTACTAACAAATCAAGTAGAAACAGAAATAGACACTAGTTTTAAGGAAATAAGGGATTGTTAATTAGTGTCTTGACTAAGTCTGTTGTGTAAATAAACTCATATTTAAGATGTTACATAGATTTATTGGTTTTTATTTGTATCATTCACATGATGACGCATGCGGCCTCCACCAGCTTTACTGTAATATGGGGCTGTCATTCAGACCGGTTTTGAAGTTAATTGTCAGTCACGTTGTTTTATACTTTCGACGTGACATTGAGCGTGACATCATCTTTTAAAATAGTTAACATTTAACTCTCACCTAACTTTTAAAAACATGCCATAAAGTTGTGGGAAAATAGAATAAAATTAAGAACAAATATTAAAGGGTTAGTTCACCCAAAAATGAAGTGTCTGTCATTAATTACTCACCCTCATGTTGTTCCAACCATTCATCTTCACCTTCACCTTGTGTTGTGAAGATGACCTTCATTCATCTTCACAACACAAATGAAGATATTTGTGATGAAATCCGAGAGCTCTCAGACCCCTCCATAGACAGCAATGTCATAACCAATTTCAAGGCCCAGAAAGGTAGTAAAGACATCGTTACAATACTTCATGCGACTCCAGTGGTTCAACCATAATGTTATCAAGGGACAAGAATACTTTTTTTGTGCGCAAAAACAGAACAAAAATAACTACTTATTTAACAATACCTTCTCTTCTGTGTTAGTCTCTGGCGCTGTTTACGTCTACGTGCTTATGTCTGTCTACGTCAGAACGCCAGCTCATTATTGGCCAGCTCCTGCGTCAGCATCACACGCATTCTGCCGTAAAACCCAGACACGCGGCACTATTTACTACATGAACAGCGTCAGAGACTGACATGGAAAAGAAGAAATTGTTGAATAAAGTTATTTTTGTTCTGTTTTTGGGCACGGAAAGTATTCTCGTCGCTTCATAACATTAAGGTTGAACCACTGGAGTCACATGGACTATTTTAACGATGTCTTTACTACCTTTCTGGGCCTTGAAAGTGGTAATAATGTTGCAGTCTATGTGGGGTCAGAAAACTCTCAGATTTCTTTAAAAATATCTTAATTTCTGTCCTAAAGATGAATGAAGGTCTGACGGGTTTGGAACGACATGAGGGTGAGTAATTAATGACAGAAATTAATGAAAGAACCATCCCAAGAATTAAGCTCATCAGATTTCGTCTGAGGTGAAGAAGTCAGATATCTTGGAAATTGATGAGACCTAGTCCCTGCTGTCACCGTGATTTTGCCAAGTAAGACATGTTCCTGGACCAACATATTTTGTTGATCCGGGAACAACATTTCTGTCTGAAAACTTAGCCCTAACCCCATCCCTACCCCTAAACTTAACCCTACCTACAACTTATTCCTAAAATCAGAGTGAAATCAGTGCTTGAAGTGGGCCGGTACGCACAGGTACCGACACTTCTATATTTGAATCTTTAGCGTACCTTCACTTTTTCTTGTGTATCGCCTTTTCAAAGTGTCAGTGTCTGGGTGATTAGTCATTGTAGAAATTCCAAATGTGATAATGATGATCACAAGAAAGTACCAGCACTTTTTCCCCACTTCAAGCACTGAGCGAAATGATAGGTGAATAACACTGATGTAGAAGCACCTAACCCTGGTTAAGCCTAAACTTGACATAAATGGTAAACTTGCCCCTCAAATCTGATTGAAATGTTGCACTTGGTGAAATCACATTCACCCAGTCCCTGCATGGGGCAGTGGCTTTTTTTTTTTTTTTCAGTTGAGTTACAATTATTTTAGAAATAGATCTGAGCTCTTGTTTGGAAATCACCCTTGAATGACATGCAACAGATACACCATAATTCATTGGAACTTTGAATGAAATCAACATTGAAAATGAAATTGACCTTCAAATTAAAATGTAAATAAATGTATACTTAAGGTACAAAACTGGTAGTTAGTGAATAAATACATTTAATCTTATTTAATCTTATGTTAAAAAAATAAATAAATAAATCAATCAATGTTGATTTGAAACAGTTTTTTGGATAATTCATTAAATATTAAAGGAGAAAAAAACAGGCAAGTTAAGACAAATTTTCCTTGAAGATACACAAACAGAAGTATCTTTCCATAGGTTAGATCAGGCAGTTTGTAAATAAATATCTATAACCTTTTGTATGGTATGATGCATGTCATTGTGAATGAGTTTCAGTAAAAAGGTTGAAGTAATTATCAGTGAAGAAATCACTCCTGTATAACCTTGTCACACTCCCCGAGGCCTCAAGTCTTACGTCTTTGCTACCGGTTTTACACGCACATGATGTGACTTCCTTAACAGTTATTTATAATGACACACTTTTTCAGCGGCCTTCAGTCCACCTCCATGTACTGTACACTAATCCTCAATTAATACAAAAGCTGTAATAAAGGTTGATAACAAATATAGGTTCGACATTTTATTGTAACTTATAATTTAGCTTTCCCCTCACAAATGACTTGTAAATATGTCATACATTACAAAAGCCATGAGATAATGCTTAACAAATCATTAAAATCTTTGTACCTACTGCTGAATTCAATAGATCATTTTCTATTTGTAACAGTAAAATTAATACAGTATGAAATATGTAGCTGGCTAATTGAGCTTGTTGGGGTATATTGTATATAAAGATTTTGTATATAAACATACTTTGTGTCTATTCTATTTTAGAATTGTGTACTCATGGTGCAAAGAGATGTGACAAGCAAGACTTATTTGTTGGTGGGTTGCGGTGAAACTTATTCAAATGCACTTGTCAAACAAAGTTAACGTCATTCTAGCAGGTGCTGCCCTTGTTGACCTTAGTTTCTTGTTACATTCCTGTATAGATAAACTTTATACAGCAGCTGAGAATGTTTTTGTCGCTAAATTGTGAATTTATGTTTTTTACTATTCGTCTTCAAGCACAGCTTTTGTAATATTCTTGATATACAGTATTGATATAGACATTATATGCATATGCATTATGTCTATAATATTTTATACACCTCACATTCTGGGTACATTTGAGATAGGGTCCCATAATCTTTAATTGGGTGATATTTAGAAAGTTCAGAGCCGACTGCTGACTAGCGTTTCATTTTAGTTTGAGGAAATGTGTCAATGTTAGCATTAGTCTATGTCCACAGGACATGCAATTTACATGTTATTCAGGTTGATCCTGATGCTCGCACTTATCTTTCATGTTCATCTGAAGCGTAAGGCTTCTTCTCTTGAAGAACTGATAAGAAGCAAAAAAGTCTTAAAAATAACATTTCCTTGAACTTTAACTTGTGCAAGACTGTTAAAAAGGCTAGATCCTTGTCTGAACTGGATAGCTTTGTGACAGTATAATAGGCATGTCTTTACAGCATTTCTGGAAAAAAATAATTTAAAAAATCCATATGCGTTTTTAATTTTAGCAGAAGAACAGAATATGTGTTACCAAAAGTAATTTAACAGACACACCTGTTTCTTTTCTATTTAATGCAAATTGCTTCATTTTTATTTACATAGAGCTTTAACGTGTGAGTCAGTGAGGATGAAGAAGGGTATGAGGCCTAACCTTAAAACCCTTTAAAGCTTTGAAATGATCCATTAAATTTAAACTTGTTTTTCCACGTCATTATGGGTTTTATGCTGACCTTTATTTTATTTGTTTAAATGCTGCAGTGTGTAGTTTATATAAACACATACATGCCCTTTGAACCAGATTGGCTGCTTTGTTTTATGAATAGCTTGTGACAAACTCATGAGTTTGGACTCTTGGTCTAAACCCCCTGAGTATCATCTCGCCTCTAATGTGTCTGCTGGAGTGTAGCTGCTCCCTGTTCTCCCTCCACCTGTATGAGACTTCACATGTTACCTCAAGCTGAGACAAGCTACACTCCCACTGCAAAAAAAGAGTCGACAAAAATGGCCAATGTGGCTTCATACACACCTCAAAGCAGATACTATGATAAGCTCAATGAATAAGTTAAACTCTAACCACTGTTTGGTTTCGTTTGGTTTTCAGTTGGTTGCAGTGGTCATGGACCTATTGACAGACCTACAGATCCTGCAGGATCTCTTAGATGCTGCGAATAAGAGAGGGGTGGCTGTGTACTTGCTGCTGGAGGAGAACGGCTTGCCACACTTCCTGGACATGAGCAGCAGGCTGCAGATTTCTACGCAGCATCTGAAGGTGAGAACAATGGACTGATTCACAAACTTTACCCCAATAAATCAAAACAAGGAAAATTATCAATTGTATTTTGCATAAAGCAAAAATTATGCCAATACAATTGCACAAGCACTTTTCCCCCAAATGTTCATTATAGTAATGCAAAAGAAAAGTTTCTTGTTCTTTGTAGCGAGGTGGACGAGCGAGAGACGTGGGAGGAGCGAGTCCTCTCACGTCTCTCGCTCGCCAACCTCGCCACATTCTTCTATTCTCATTACCATTTTCCATACAGCTTTAATTTAAAAACATTTATGGTGTTTTTTTTTTTTTTAAATGACTGTATTATAGTAATAAGAATCATCACTGATAGAAGGATGCAGTATACTAAAGCAAATATAAAATATTTGGTCCTTAATGTAGGTTTCATTTTTTTATTTCATTAATGATGTTATCATTTTTTATTATTTACATGTATTATTATACTTTTATTTTATATAGTTTTATATAATTCAACATTTTAACTTAACTATTGAGACCATGGCGTTTTTAATATTAAAATGAACAATTCTTTAGATCTCAGGATCAATCAGTGTCTGTTCTTCAACCCCATTAAATATTTGTTACTTTTAAAGGGATAGTTCACCCAAAAAAGAAAGTTCTGTCATTAATTACTCACCCTCATGTTCCAAACCCGTAAGACATTCATTCATCTTTGAAACACAAATTATGATATTTTTGATGAAATCCGAGAGCTTTCTGACCCTCCATTGACAGCCTATGCAACTACCACTTTCAAGCCCATCTAGTAATGACATCATAAAAGTGATCCAGTGGTTTAACCTCAATTTTATGAAGCACTGCAGGTGCTTTGTTTGTGCAAAAAAAACATAACTCACCACTTTAAATACAAAATATTAATCTCCAATGCGCATTCACGAGAGCATCACGACGCATACGCGTTGTTGACGCAAGAGCAAATGTTGCTTGAACACGCATCGGAGATTAATATTTTGTAAATAAAGTGGTAAATATTTTTTTTTGCACAAAGTACTTGCGTCGCTTCATAAAATTGAGGTTGAACCACTGGAGTCACATGGATTTCTTTTATGATGTCTTTACTACCTTTCTGGGGCTTGAAAGTGGTAGTTGTGTAGGTTGTCAATGGAGGGACAGAAAGCTCTTGGATTTCATTAAAAAGATCTTCGTTTGTGTTCTGAAGATGAACACACTACAAGATTCAAGATTCAAGAGTTTTATTTGTCACATACACAGTTATATACAGAATATACAACCGGCAGTGAAATGTAAACAGGTCCGCTCCATGGACAGTGCAAATTCACAGTTAAAAACACAAGAGGAAATTATAATAGAATATCTATCTATCTATCTATCTATCTATCTATCTATCTATCTATCTATCTATCTATCTATCTATCTATCTATCTATATCTATCTATCTATCTATCTATCTATCTATCTATATCTATCCATCCATCCATCCATCCATCCATCCATCCATCCATCCATCCATCCATCCATCCATCCATCCATCCATCCATCCATCCATCCATCCATCCATCCATCCATCCATCCATCCATCCATCCATCCATCCATCCATCCATCCATCCATCCATATATATATATATATCTGTAGAATTATAAATAATCAAGTCAAGTAGAAGAAAAAAACAAGACTTAGAAAAAACTACAAGATAGTCGGGGTGATTTTGGGCCGATTTCTCCCCTTCCGACAATCCTAGGTAATGTCCCGATTATCTTGATGGTTCTACAGATTATTTTATCAGATTTTCCTGTGGTGTGAGGTGTGTTAAGATTGACTGAATCTGCTCGGAAGAATGTCGGAGCCGCCTTGATCTCGAATCGTAAATATTCAACATAAAATTCTGTTGTGTGGGGGGAACCCCGAGGACAAACGTGCGCACACTCTGGAGATTATCACGTGAAACGAAACAATACCCAATCAGAAAGCGAGCTGACGGAAGACTTGCCTCCAGCTGTCACCTAAAGCACCTCTAGCTCACTCTGTAACATGTAAAGTCCATGTTCACACCGTCTCCACTACTTTCCCCCCCGCAAATTTTCTGTAAAAAACAGACCATACACTGTAAGTGCCATTTCTCTTTGTTCGTCATCCGCCATGTTTGTTTACTTTAAAGTCACGTTTGATACGATAGATTTTGCGAGATTTCCTGTGTTCATAGGCGGTTGTTTGTGCATGGACTCTTGTTAGTGTGTGGTGTGCTTTCCTGGTCATATTGCGTCACTCGACACACTAGAGGAACAAAACGGTTAAATCTATGATTTCTGAAATCTATGGTTTGTGGTCCCTCACATTTTGAAAATCTTAATGAAGTTCACACTTGTAGTTCGGTTCGTTTGGTCCAGACCAAAAAACAAAAACAAAACATATAGTCCAGGTCCGCTTAGCGTTCACACTGCCATTTTTAACAGCGAACCTAAAATTACTGAACCAAAGGCATAGGGATACGGTAACAACCTGATTGGTCGGCTTTTATGACGTATATATTTTGCGACGGAGCTTGTCTACCGAACATTCAAAACAATGCTGTGTGCTGGATTAAACGTGATAATTTTATGCGTGTACATATGGTTTTATTTTTACCAGCTGAGAACTCACGAAGAGCTCATAAAATGTTCAAAACATTCAAAACAGCACCAGGATTTCCTCCGTTGTATGCAGAAACGAAGATCTGCAAAGAGACACTCCTCGTTGCTCCACATTTGCCCTCTACTCATTTAGGATACACCGATCTTTCCGCGTCGTCAGATCAGCTGACTTGTAGCGTCGCATCTTGTGACATCACATCCTGTTTTTGGTTCGTTTACATGTCTTTGGTCCGTGTTGCGTTCATATATTAATCGAACCGCACCAGAGTTTGTTTGGAAGCGGACCAAGGCCCATCTTTTTTTTAGCGGTCTCGGTCCGCTTGTTTGGTGCGCACCATGGTTCGGATGGCAGTGTTCACATATGTTCAAATGAACCGCACTAACCGAGCAAACGCACCAGGGTTCGTTTTAAGACCCTTATAAGATTTTAAAAATCTTTTAGTGTGGCCCCAGCTTTACGGGTTTAGCATGACATGAGGGTGAGTAATTAATGACAGAATTTAAATTTTTGGGTGAACTATCCCTTTAATACAAGTTATTCGTAAAGCAACATGATCCCTTTTGCCTTTTTATTCTTAACTCTGTGTGTGATCACACAATGTAAGTTAAAGAGAAGACATGTGTTATCAAAACAACAAAATTCGTATGTTAACAATAGGCAGACTGGAAAAGAAGTCAAACATGAACACGTGATTCACCATATCACACATAAATGCACTTCTTAACAGATTGTCAGCTGACCTATAAGGGATCTGTGTAAACTTGAAACTCTGGATGATTCTGCAGCTGTTGCCACAGGGTTCAACTGACTTCCTGGTCTGCTGTGCACATGCACATCTACAGCACTGTAGAATGAAACTCAGGACTTTCCGCAAGACTGCCCCAAATACCGCCGATCTACTTGAGATACACTGCCAACAAGTCTTATCTATGTGGATTGTTTTATATAGGACACTGGGGCTTTTCATCTGACACTTTACACTGAGCAATAGAGTTGGATAATTCAGCATTGTTATTTCCTGAAAGAGGATCTGCAGATTTCAACAGAACTAAGAAAAAAGGCAACTTAATCTCATTTAGGAGAGTTGTAGAGCACTCTCATCTCTCACGCTTCTGCTTTTTCCTTGTCCATGCCAGCCTTGTACTCAAGTCCTTTTGTAGCTACAGTATTCCTTTCTTTTGAGTCCTCAGTGTGCAAATGAAAGCGCCACACCTCTGTGAGCAAGGATTTCTTTTTTCATTAACTAGCGACTTCAACTTGGATATTTGCCCATGTCGGGTGTGTTGATCTGACACCTCACATCTTTTGTGAAAGCCAGATTTCCCACTTAATACCAGGAGTAAAGGCCCATTCACACCAAGAACAATAACTATAAAGATAACTATATTGGGGTCCACACCAACAACAGGTGATAATGTTCTGTTTATTAGAAGTGCAAGCTGCAATTTTGTCGTCTGCTGCTTTAAATGCTCCAGCTCTTGAAAGGTGGTGGATTCTGTTTTTTTTTGTTCATCAGCTAGAAAAAAACATTCTGAAAGTGATTTCAAAAATATTGTTCCTCTGCGTATTTATTTTAGGCAGCGGGCTATTTGCACTAAGTGAAAATAACATATTAGCGATAGATGCTATTTACTAAGCTAAAATGGTGATATGTTCTATTTACACCATATAAAAGTAGGAGTTCTTTGCAATATGTGTAAATAGTAATTAAATGTAAGTTTATACTTTATTTTGACAGATACATACTATTTGCACCTCAGTATTGTTGTATATTAACAGGATGCAATAATAACAGAGTGTAAATTATTATTTGTATTAAAATTATTAAATGGATGCCGCCATAAAGGGACACTAAAAGCCCTCCCTACACCTACACTTAACCCTACCCAATAAATACTTTTATTATTATTAAACATTTTGTTTGGCACTTTATTTCCACGTTTAGAAAATTGTATTAATTTTTATTGAAAGTAAATGCCATTCCGATGTGATATGTGATGGGAAAAGGGAGAAGAGCAAGCCTTGCAAAAGGCGGATTCGAACCCGGGTCGATCGCGGCAAAACAATGATCCATTAGCCATACACTTTGCTGATTGCGCCACTGAAGATGTTAAATTACAAGTGTTTTTTTTTTTTTTTTTTTTTTTTTTAATCTTGTTTGACCCAACCAGGCATTGTTAGGCGGAGCTAGTGCGAATAGCACTTGCCAACAACGCTATTTGCACTTGGTGTGAATAGAAACTCAGTTATTTTTATAGCTTTGGTGTGGACTTAAATTTTCTCATAGAATTAGAACAATTATTAAAACTTGTCTGTTTATTAAGATTTGTTGTGTGTTTTGTCATCATCTTTTACACGTGTAATTGACATGATTCTGCAAGAGGCTAGCTCTTGAGCTAAAATCGACTATATGTTTCTATTAACAAAAACAAACTTGTGTGTCTAGAGTCAGTTGTGACTGGACAAAAGAGGTATTTCTTCATTCTTCAGAGTAAACCTGTGGTAATTTTTTTTTACCATAACTTGTCTGGAATGCTCAGGTAAAATACCTGAGTGAAGTTGGCCCCCCACCCAACGCAAAACGTCAGCAAATTAGTCTCAGTCGTTTGTGCTCCGTTTGTGCCATAAAAATGTTCGTTTGTGCTGCTTTGGTTTTTAAGATATTAAAAGAACATTTATAGGTCATTCTGAGGTCACTCAGCCCCCTCCAAATCCATCAGAAATAGCCTCGTTTGTTTGTGCTTCGTTTGTGCCGGTAAAAACTTCGTTTGTGCTGCTTCTGTTTTTAAAATATTGGACTTTGAATTATAGACGATGACGTCACCAGCGCCCCGACCTGCTCCAAATTCACCCAAAATAGTCTCAATCGTTTGTGCTTCGTTTGTGCTGGTTTGTGCCGGTAAAGGTTTCGTTTGTGCTGCTTCCGTTTTTAAAATATTATACATTGAATTGTAGACGATGACGTCACCAGCCCCCCGACCTGCTCCAAATTCACCTCAAATAAGCTCGTTAGTTTGTGCTCCGTTTGTGCTGGTTTGTGCCGGTAAAAGTTTCGTTTGTGCTGCTTCCGTTTTTTTAGATATTAAAAAAATATTAGGTTGTCATTCTGAGGTCACTCAGCCCCCCGACCTGCTCCAAGTTCACTTCAAATAGTCTCAATCGTTTGTGCTTCGTTTGTGCCGATAAAAGTTTTGTTTGTGCTGCTTTGTTTTTTAAGATATTAAAAGAACATTTATAGGTCATTTTGAGGTCACTCAGCCCTCCACATTCTCCAAATTCATCAGAAATAGCCTCGTTTGTTTGTGCTAGACGATGACGTCACCAGCCCCCCGACCTGCTCCAAGTTCACCTTAAAGCACAATTCTCCTCGGTGTGAACACTTTTTAGAAATCGAATTGCAAAAGACTTTGTCAAGGATAATCATCACATCATTTGTTCAATAAACAATTATTTTTACTTCATTCACTGGTCTCTTCTGATTTAACGTTTTATTTATTTGCAAGGGGTTTCATCTGCTGCTCTTCGCTCCCACCACTAGGTGCAAGTGACACTAGTGGTGTTCTAGTGGAAATTAGTAGAGGAAAAGTTGATATAAAATCAAACTACAAAAGTCGTTACTAAATCAAATCTGGCAAATGTAAGTACAATGTTTTACACTGTCAGTTACAATAGTATTAGTTAACTTCAAGATTAATGGTACAACATTCAAAAGTTAAGATTGTCAATGTTTATTGAACAGAAAACTCATTGATAATACAACTATGAAATGGTAATTACAGCTGCACGTTAGTTTTTTTTTTAATACATAGTGCATCTAGGAGTCAACATTACCTATCCTTATATTCGGACAAATACAGTAATACATAAAATATGTAAACTGTAGATGACATTTGAGTCAGGATTATTTCAGTGGGTAAATTATGTTTGTTTATGCCAGATGCCCAAGAAACCAGCAGTCGACAGAGATTCCATTTTCACAGTCTTGTGTTCATCAAAAGAGGCCATAGTACAAAATGGCAACATAGCTACTCCTAATTAGAGCATTTGGACAGAGCTTAGTAAGCAGCTAGAAAACAAGATCACTGCAAAGGCTCTATACACTTTTGTTAAAATAAACAGACACACCATCTGGACTGCTTTAGGGTTTACTCGTGAAAGTGATCATGAAACAAGTGGCAGTAGTGATGACACTGATTTTGCCAGGGTCCCTTTCCCCCAGACCAAAAGATGCCTGGACTTTTGATCTTGAAGTTCCATTTCAGATATGGATTGAATTCATGCCTGAAACAGTTACGTACAAAAACAAGTTCTCCAAAACACAAAAAAGGGAATACACAATTTTGAAGCCGATGGCATCGTGATGTTATTGTGTTTATATCAGGATCAGATCACGATGAGTTATATATCGTCTATAATTCAGTGTATAATATTTTAAAAACAGAAGCAGCACAAACAAAACTTTTACCGGCACAAACCAGCACAAACAAAGCACAAACAAACGAGGCTATTTCTGATGAATTTGGAGAATGTGGGGGGCTGAGTGACCTCAGAATGACCTATAAATGTTCTTTTAATATCTTAAAAACCAAAGCAGCACAAACAAACATTATGGCACAAACGGAGCACAAACGACTGAGACTAATTTGCTGACGTTTTGCGTTGGGTGGGGGGTAACTTTACTCAGGTAATAAACCTATTTTTTTAGCTATACGCTTCTATGCAAAATTGTTATCCGTCGCTGTGCTTATTTTGTTTTTTCATTATTATTTCACTTGACGGACCCACAATTTTAAATACAGTTATGTTTTCTGAAGCATAAGATTGTTCTCATATCATCCAAGACATTGCCAATTTTTCCAGTGTGACAAAAGAAATAATTTACAGTCCCAGAATTGTGTCTTGGATGGCAAAATCGTGGCAAAATTATTCAGTGTTCACCCAGCTTTAATTGTTATTTTCTCTCTTGCTCTTTCAGAACCTGCGAGTGCGAACTGTCAGGGGCTCTGGCATGCCGCTGTCCTTTGGGCGTCTGCCAGGATCGCTTTGCTCAAAATATATGTTGGTAGACGGAGAGAAAGTGATGTTTGGATCCTATAGGTTAGTATGTAGACCAAACAGTTCACCACTGTGGTGCGTTTGTTCACTCGTTCATCATTACATTTGCTTTACTCTTCTCATCTTCATAGCTTTACGTGGAGTTCCTCTAGGATGAACCGGAACACAATCACTGTGATGTCAGGACAAGTTGTTGACGTCTTTGACAATGACTTCAGAGAGCTGTATGCTGTGTCTGATAAAGTGGACCTGTACCGTGAGTTTCACATCAGCAAGCCGGCCCTGCCAGTTCCTGTGCTGAAAACACCAGCGGAACCCAACAAACTCACAGTTCCCGTATCCACGTCGCGCTTCCAGATCTCTGTAGAGGACAACAAAAAGGCGAACCTAAAGGTGCCTGCACATAAATACCACAACCCTAAGTACTCTTTAGTCGTTGGCAACAGTTTAGGTGTAACAGGCTCCCTGCAGGATCTTTCTAAGCTGAGGGATTATGTTGACCATTCCTCTGTGAGTAACATGGAAAAATTAATTCACCCCAATGGGGACAGTGTATGTTCACAGTCCCCAACGCCCCCGGATGGGACAGAGGACGGTAAGGGTGATGGGAAGAAGCACTCGCTGTTTGGTTCTAAAAAGCAGCGTTCTTCCTTCCGACATTTCTTGAAAGGCAGAGCAAACAACCAGAGTCCAGATACTCTCTCTAAAACAACCTATCAAAACACAGATACAAAACAGATCAATCATAAAGACACTAAGCTTACCAACAATTCCAAGGAAGCATCTTGGTTGGCCAATCATATTAAGGAGCAAGAAGATGCATCCAAAAACATTTCTCCCGCTACTCGCAAGATCTCAGAGACTGAAAGCACTGATGAAATTGAGGACACCTTTGAGATCATAAATCCACCACAAGTGAAGTTTAAACTCAAAAAGAGCAAAATGGGTCCAAGGAGTGTTTCTCTTCAGACTGTTGCCACAGATGGCGAGGATGGTATGTATCCTGACTACAGTCATGTACAGTATTTTCAAATGGTGCAGTAGTTTCATTAAGGGCTGCATGATTTGGGGCAGAATCTAATTGTGATTTTTTATTTGTGAAAATGCAATAAAAAAAAATCCAGGTTTGCTGTGCTTGTTTTGTAGGGCTGCACAATTTGGCCAAAACTTGGTGATTTATATATCAGTATAATAAAATAATACTAATAATAGAACTTAAAATGTTATAATTACTGAATAAAAACAGCAATATTTAAATTTTTACGAGAATATAACTTCTTTTGTTTCTTTTCAGGCCTGAGAGAGCGGAGGCGTAACCAGAAGAAGGCCTGTATTCAGTCCTGAGGTTTCTTCCCTGTCAGAGAAATCAACAAGAATGTGTGCTTACAGATCAGGACCTTGGAACTGCAGTATATGCTGTAAAAAAGCTGTCTTCATTATGTTCATTTTGTATGGAGCCCCTCACATGACATGCAAGAAAAAAAAAGTAAGCTGTGCGCACAATTTACTATTTCGTTCCCTCGATTTATAAATCATGCACATGTTTTACTAATTCGTTCCCTCAAATTGCTAAATCGTGCACACGATTTACTATTTCGTTCCCTAGATTTATAAATCATGTGCATGATTTAGCAATTTGAGGCAACGAATTAGTAAAACGTGCACGATTTATAAATGGAGAGAACAAAATAGTAAATCGTGCGTACGATTTAGCCTACTAGTTTTTACTGCATGTCACGCGGGTCTCCGTAATTTTGGACAAGATGTGGGTAGTGATTCTCCATACAATTATATTGATTCAGCTGTTAGCTGAAACTTCATGTATTGGTGCTGTATTTTTAGAGGGTTGTGAGGTTGCTTGAACAGCTTCCAAAATGCTGCTGACACTGCAGAAAACAATGACTGAAATATAGTGTGCAACCTGGGATCATGTGACCTCCTGCCGGTTACACAGCTCATGGTTGGACTACAGAGAGCTTTGAATATAAGTGTCTAAAAATGTAGAATGTCACATTTTTCCTGTTTGGCAGATCTCTGCCTTACATATTATCCCGGTCCTAATCCGTTCTACTTACCCAATCCGTGAGCCTGTGGCTCCCTCAGAGTCATAGAGGAAGGAGGGAAAAGATCCAAAGCAAAGCTGAGAGATGCCTGATTAAAACATGCCTGATCACTTACCATTAAAGGTGTGGTCACATTTACTGTTGAACTTTAGCAGGCAAAATCCAGTCATTTAAATAGGAATCTGTATGTTTGTGAGTTTTGCATGGAGAAAAACTAATTTGGCCCTTCTGTGTGAAGTGAACGTATGCTGCTCGGAAAGAATAGATGCGACACAACTGATATTTCAATCATGAATGCCAATAAATGGCCTTAAATAATTTTTTGTATTTCTTTTTCATTTATCTTTAAAATATGTAATCTTGCACTGTGGAAAACTGTCTGTGTGAAAACACAGTAAGCCTAATTTTAATCAGATTTAATTGTTAAGTGACCGCTACTTTTACACACATTATTGGTTTTATTATTATTTAGAAACCATTTAGGTCTTGATACATTTAGAAAATGACACCTATTGAAAAAACAGTATTATCATACCTCATCTTTTGATAAATGCAGCAACTATTTGGCGACCAGACTGCTTAATAATGTGTGATAATGTGTTGAATATTTGTGTTATTGCCTTTTTTTGCACAAACTTTTTGTTTTGAGTCCAAGGGATATACATAGTGAATTCTGGTAAATTGGGCCTCTTTATGACAGTTATTTCAGTGTCAAAAAAGTGACTTGTGCTTGTATATTCTGCAGGTTGAGTTGTCGGAAAATGCGATTTTGCATTCAGTTGTGACTTTATAAGACAATGTAAAACAGCAAAAGCAGAACTGTGTCAGTGTGCGTATGGTGACGTCCTCATTACTTGAGCTAACACTGTCAGAGACACAGTACGTCAACAGATTGGTTAGACTAACATGGGTGTGACATTTGCCTTAGCTTGTGTGTTAAGAGTGTTATGATGTGCGCTGATAAAACATGTACGTTACACCAAACACGATTGTGGAGAATGTGTATAAAAATGACTTTTTTACTTGAGCCAGACTCTTCAGTCTACAAAGGTCACCAAATAGTAGTGCTCAACTGCTGAGTTGGCACATTTTGTAAAGTATGAACAGTTAGAGGAGTGAAAGACAGGGCTGAAAAGATGGTGATTGACACAGAGATGAAGGAAGTGATACACAGGAAGAGGGTTCTCTTGTAGACCACAAGTGCAATATATATGTAGCTAAGGAAGCAACTGTAGCCCATGAGAGTTATTTCAGTAGATTAGGGGGAAATAGTGTAGTTACTGGAGAAAACCTTGCATACCACGGTAATATAATATAGCTGGAGAAAAGAATGGATGTTTATTTGTAAGTATCACAATCTGTCTGTACACACGCACACGCGCTACAGGAATTGATCAACAGTGCCCTCTGCTGGACAAACGAAGCTTGATCAGCCTAGTGAAGTCATTATATTTTAATAACATGGCTGTAATGTATTCACAATCTTAATAGTTCTCAGTAATTACATAAGCTTATAATCAAATAATGATATATTTATTAAATCATTTATTATGTACAGATTATGGACAATTTCAATCTGATAAACATTAATGCTAACCAGCAATATTTACAAGATGGACATATTGATTAGATAAAAAAAAAAACTATAATTATAGTGATAAATGTGTTTTAGTCAAATGGAAAATAGATTTACAACATAAATAACTTATTAAATGTAGCTTAATTTAAACAGTTTCATTGAAAATAAAACTAGATAAAATCCTACAGTTAACAGGTGACACTGTACAAGCTTTTTTACAATATTTTACAAGTAAAAGAAACTGCGATCTTTCCCAGGCTAACTTTTCACAGTAAGATTTTTTCGTAAGCTTAAGCTAAATATATATAAATATATTTTTGGACTGTTCTTCTGACCACAACACCACTGTGTGAATGAACCCTGAGGCTGCACACATAGCAGTGTGTGTGGTGAGAGGAAGGCCAGAGAATTAGCACCCTGAGAACCTCATTCATCATTTCCAGCTCACTCGCTCAGTCCCATGTACCCACAAACGTCCCATTGGCTACTGTTGGTACTTCAGTCTGTGTGCAACTGATTAGAAAGATCAGATCTCCTCAGTTCATTAATCTGTCAGCTGTTTAATCAGCTTCAGTCGTGTTGTTCGGTGTGGCTGATGATCTTCTTCTTGCGTGCAGATACCAGGTCATAAAAAGGGTCTTTTGTGATACAGGCTCTAAGAACAAGAGAGGAAACGGTTAGACTCAGAGACACCTTTTTTTTTCCAGTTCCTCTGTCAATGCTAATATCTAAATGCTTTTAAATTATTTTACTGTTAATGCATGACTAAGTGTGTGCAAATTTCTAAACATACAGTACTTAACTTCCTCTTTCCCACAAACTACAACACGTTTCTGTACTCATGAAAAGTTATCTGTTCACACGACTGATAAAATGTGATGTCAATACAGTGTTGTCAATATCTTCTGTCTACATCATATTTGTCTGTCATATTCCTTTTAATGTATACCTTTTTAATTTTAATGAATGCATTTTTTCCCATTATAATTTTTTTATATACATTACTTGACATACTACTGTGTATGAAATGTGCTATATAAATAAACCTGCCTTTCCTTACTTACACTGGTATAATAATGATGTAAGCATTAGCGCAATGGAAAAACTCAACAGGAAATTTTACTTAAAGGGTTAGTTCACCCCAAAATGAAAATTCGCCCTCATGTTGTCCAAACATGCAAGACCTTCGTTCATCTTCGGAACACAAATGAAGATATTTTTGATGAAATCTGAGAGCTCTCAGGCCCTTCCATAGACAGCAGTTTAATTAACACGTTGAAGGCCCAGAAAGGTAGTAAAGACATCGTTACAATAGTTCATCCATAATGTTATTGAAGCATCAAGAATACTTTTTGTGTGCGCAAAAGCAAACAAAATAACTTTATTCAACAATTTCTTCACATCTGTGTCAGTCTCCTACGCTGTTGACATAGTAAATACAGTCCAGCGCTTCTAAGCGCTACACCAGAACGCTGGCTTACCATTGGCCACAACGTATGCGTGTGATGCATGGAGCGCGTGATGTGACGCAGGAGCTGGCCAACGTAAACTGCGTAGGAGACTGACACAGATGAGAAGAAATTGTTGAATAAAGTCGTTGTTTTTGTTTGTTTTTTTGCGCACAAAAAGTGTTCTCGACGCTTCATGAAATTAAGGTTGAACCACTGTAGTCACATTGGACTATTTTAACCATGTCTTTACTACCTTTCTGGGCCTTGAAAGCGTTATTTATTGCTGTCATGGAGGGGTCAGAGAGCTCTCGGATTTCATCAAAAAGATCTTAATTTGTGTTTGAAGGTCTTCCGGGTTTGGAATGACATGAGGGTGAGTAATTAATGACAGAAATTTGAACTAACCCTTTAATGAATGTCACATATTGTAGAGTGTTATATGAGGAAAAACACACCATTTCAGAAAGTACTGCACTTTGTTTGACAGAAAAATAGAAGTATTTTTTCCTCATAATTTAGGACAGTATTTCTATGATCTCTAATCTGAGATAATGTAAACAGATATATTCCAGCAGAACTGGATTTCAAACCTCATATTGATGTGGATTGAATTACATTCGTAAACGGTGTTACACTTGTATTTACTGTGCAAGCTAGGGTTGTGTGCCATTCAGAAATGTATCATCCTGTTTATTGTGCTGTCTGGTACCTGATGGCCTGGATCCAGTCTGCACGTTCCTCTTCAGAAGCAGCACTGAGTCTGTAGGAGTGATGTTTGCCCATCACGACTCTCCCATCTGTCTCTGTTTTACATGCCTTTATCGTCTCTCCTTTACGATGAGCGCTAAACAACTCCAAACAGAACTGAACACACATTTCAAAAGAGGAAATGCACATGCCGTCATTTTCTAAAGGTTACATTCCATGGTTACAAGAGCATGTTATATCACAAACATTTAAATGTCGATTGGTTATTACGAGATGCTGACTCAGAAAGAAAAACAGAAATCAGAATCTGGGCTGAGTTTAGACTGCTCGCAGAGGGACAGTTATCACGTAGTGACTAAAAGAACCATAAAGCAGCAGGTGTAATAGGGGCCTATAGAGAAAAACACTATCTGGATCGGTGATAATAGATACGATGGAATGGAAAGAACATTGCAAAAGTACCTGTTTGTGTCCTTCCTCCACCTCTTTCACACTTAAGTTCTCTAGGGGAATGATTCCTTTTGGTTCTTGGTCCTAGAGAGGGAAAAGATTGCCTTTTAATGATTAAATTTTAAATATTCTTATTCAAATTAGAAAAATAAAACTAATTTAATGTGTTTTATATCAGTGAACTCAACATTTTTGTAAAGGTAGAGTACTTACAGTGGTATATTGGAAATAGTAGAGGCAGCCATCAGTCAAAATGAACCACCTCCTCTTCCAGGTCTTTATTCTGCCACCTATGGATTAACCAGAATTGTTACTAACATTCAGAAATACCAAGATAATCAGAGAAGAACAGTTTGTTCCAGTCCTCTAATCTGATTGGCCGATCTGCACAGGGCCATTTCACAGCTTGTAATGCCGTTTGATCAAATAAATTATAGGAATGGAACTAATGATTTAAAATGCTTAATTGCAATGCAAACAGGTTTCTCATAATAGGGATGAAGCTGCCATGTCATCATTTTATACTATTTTATAACTATATTATATAATTATTAGCTGTACGGAAGAGGTACAAACCTTCTTTTAGTAGCCAGCCCTCTCGATCAGGATTAAAGAAGGTGTGCGTGAGATCATTGCCATCATCTTCTGGGATCTTAAAGGGTTCGTTCTTAATGCTCTCATAAAGTTTCTACAGAATATTTCCATAAAGAGAAATTATCAACAATTGATTGTTACAAAATCATGACATCAACAGTGGATTCTAAAAAAGATATCCAGTACAAAACTAATTTGCCTTTGAAATAATAATAAAAAAAAAAACTAATAATAATATAATTAAATTGCTTATAAATTACATTTCTAACTACATTTACATTTATGCATTTAGCAGATGCTTTTATTCACGGCTCAACTATATTAGAACTATAAAAGAACTATATTACTGTTTAAAAGTTTGGGGGCAGTAAAATTGTTAATGTTTTTGACAGAACTCTCTTATGCTCATCAAAGCTGCATTTATTTGATTTAAAAAAATAATTAAAAAAATAAACATATATATATATATAAGTTTAAAATTTTAATTTAATTTTAATTTTTAAATTTTTTTTTTTTTTCACCCATCATTTTTAACAAAATTTAGTCCTGTAAATGTCAAAAGTAATGACAAAATTTCGTCCTGTAATTTTCACTGTCAATACTCCAGTCTTCAGTGTCACATGATCCTGATTGGCTGCTCAATAAACATTTCTTATTATTATTCATTTCTAAAAACCATTTGTGCTACTAAAAAGCATTTTAAAAAAACTGCATTTATTTAAAAATAGAAACCTTTTGTAACAATATAAATGTCTTTACTGTCTTTTTTTATCTATTTAATGCATCCTTGCTGAATAAAACCATAATTTTTTTTTTTTTTAAATGGTAGTGTATCTGAATGAAAAACCCTTGGATTATAACATACTGTAGATGCAAGTGTTTGTGATTTGAGGGAAAATGTGACCATGTGACCTGTCTCACCTCAAGTAGTTCATAAGGAAGATCTCCTCCATTGTTGATTCCTCTATTCATGCTGATGAAACGTTCTAGTGTGGTCTTGTCTTTCACATTGGGGTTGTGCAAACTTGTGTTGAGCATGATGATAGCAAAGGAAAGGATGTAACAGGTGTCTGCAACACACAACCCACACATATATAAGCGTTTTCAAATGTCTACATGAAAGTGGTTCGAGCAGTGGTTCTCAACTAGTTTTACTTCCATATTTTAATGAACTGCAGATCGAAACTTAAATGGATGTAATTTATGAATGCTTGGACTGTTTTTAAAAGACACTCAGCAGATTATTGCAGAAATTAAAGCAATAAATGAATGTGTAAAAGTTATAGAAGCTTAAGTTTACTGTAAAGCAAATGTACTGAACTAAACATTTTTCCTTTATGCAAAATATAAACGTTTTACTAAATAATTTTGACTCTAAAATTTCAAGAAAGTCAAATCCATGTCTATTTAAGTTGTGTTCCAAATTGAACCAGTTGATCCTGGTTTTTTAAGCATAATAATGATACCCGAGTTCAATGATCACTAAAATATTGGATAGGAAAAAATAAAAAAGCAATAAAAATACATGCCAAGTGTCCCCCTAGTGGGACACTGCCAGTTAACAGGCTATAGTCAAACGCTGAAATGTATTAATATTACCATGAACTGCATAGGCTTAACAATATGCTGAATTATTAACAATAAGGAAAAATGTGTATTTGGTTTCTAAATGTCTCTTGAATTTCTTGATGTTTTCATTCTCTTGCCAGTCAAACACGAAACCTATCCTCTAAATCCAGTGGCAAACTACCTGTGGACTGAAACACCCCAGCGTTACAGGTACAGTAGCGCAGAGCAAAGGCCTCCATCATGCGGTCGATCTTCTGAGCCTCACCAGGTAGACGGAAACTCCACAAGAACTGCCTATGCCCACAATCAAACAATCACAGATTCCCCCAAAATTGACATAATTAGTATTTGAATATGTTACAATGGTATAAAGAAATAAAAACAGCAAGATGAGGATCTCCTCTCACCTCAAAGCCTGAACTAGATTAAGGTTTGAAAACTCATGAAGGTGAACAAAAGCCTGCAAGATCTGAAGGTGGATCTCCTCCCTGTGGATACAAGAAGGAAACATCTTTTTCTCTATATCAGAGCCACAAGCAGTATTCACCACAAAAATATCACCATCATCATACCTTTCTCCTAAGAAATTGCCAATAGCTGTTTTATTGAGGCCTTCCTCTTTGTAGAGGAACTCTGCCACAGCCTCTGGTTTCCACTCCAACAGGTCATTATCCACTAGGTACTGGATACCCTGAAAATAACACACGCAATTAACTTCAATGAAATAATGCTGATTTTATACCACAGACCACTGGCAACGCTGTTATCAAACATTCATTAAGAAACAGGATATAAGATACAGATCATGACGCATGATCTATTGGTTTAATAGACCTTATTCAGCATCATCTTTGATTTATAACGGGAATGAAAGCAAGGCTATGAGGGATAGACATGCATCTCTTCAGTGGGTTGTACTGTCATTTCATGTGTCTTTGGTTTGTTCAGCTGGTGATATAGGATCTTTATACTGCTTTTTACAGCGGATGCCATTAAAAAAAACACTGTATGTCTGCTCTGAATAAGGTCTATCTGCTTGTTAAGTCGTGACGTAAGGAACGCCGTTTCTGGGTCCAAGCCTCAACTCGTTTCACTTGAGGATGCCATAGACGGCCGTTTATGAGCGCTATTTATTCATATTAAACATCAAACATTTTAAATACTTACAGTCTACCCAACAGTCTCTGTGCTCACAGCGTCCCAGACATTAATATTTTAACGATTTATGAAAGACAAATTACTGTCTGGCCATCTGGAATTTTGGTATGGAGATAAAGGTTATGATTATAATTTTTTTTTGTAGTATTACACCACATTGTGTGTGTATATTAGCACCGTTTGTTGTTTTTCTTGCAGTATGAGATAAAGCATTTGGACCCGGAAGCGCTGCCGCGTGACATCAGACTTAACAACCGAATAGGTACATCAATTGCATCACTCAGTCTATTATCGGTGAGATCTTATATATGTATGTTTCATATGATTGGGGGATGCATGGTGAAAAACGATCAAAACTGGTCGTTGTTTTTAACATACTGACCATGTATACCAAGCTACTTGGAAAATGCAGTGTGGCTTGAGCTCACTTGTTCTACATAAAACACAGGATGTGGTTCAATCTCTCTTTCTCTGCCTCTCTCCACCCCCTCTTCCTCTAACCTAGTTTTTGCTAATTCTCCTTGTAGTTGTGAAGCTGTTACCCTACATGTATCACGCTGTTGCGCTGCATGCAACTCAAATGATTCATTGTTCGTACCTTTTTGGGGTCCATGTTAAACTTCTTTTTTCCACACTGGATTCTCTTGTTCTTCATAACATTTTTACTAGAGGAGAATGAACAAAAATGTGACAAAAATGAAATGCGTTCTCTAGTCCACAAAATGTTTCCAGCCTGTTTATGACAGTAGTATAGATTCAGCTAAGTCTTGATGTGAGTGTGAAGTGGTTCTTGCATATAACCTGTTTAACATTTTCTGTGGCTTAGCATGCCCAAATATAAATGTCTAAGAGCCAAAGCTCTTCTTGTAAAATTGACACCAAGAAACAGGAAACAGATACCCACACTTATCGATGGTGTTTTGTGATGTGCAAAAAAAATGAACCTGCATAGATTAACTGTGAATTCATGGTAGTGGATATGAAAAAGAATGATGCAATACAGAATTAAACTACACAGGGAAATTATTATGTAGCAAACGTCCAAACACATTTGATCGATTTTCTGTTCTAGTTGCTATGGTACCTCAGAGCTGAGTGATAGCAGTGAATACTCACTTCTCATCATCGGCCTCCATCGTTTGAATTTCTGTCATCATGTTTTCGATTTCCAGCCTGAGTTTCTGCAAGAGTGAAAACATTGATCATCCAAAGCTTTGTCTGCACATGATGACACAAAGCTCACAAATACTCCATCATTTTCTTCACAAAGTTTTGCATGCCATTTTTCTTTAGCACAAAATTGCATTTATATGCTTAAAAGCCTTTGTTATATCTGACGCTATTAATAATAATAGTATGCAGAAAGACACTATAAAGCCAAATACCTGAATATCATCTAGAATCACATGCTTATGGACATCAGACTGCTTCTTGTTATTTGTATTGTAAGCTAAAGGTGCTGAAGATGACATGGGAGCAATAATAGATCAACAGTTAGCAACAATCTAGACGATCCAGAAAAGGAATTGCACAGAGAGAAAATCTTAAAGTGCAAACACAGCCCAAATGTATCAGCTAAATATAACACTGCTACTTCTGTTTTGGAGAACTGCCCCACATAGGATGTATTTTGGTCTGTTACTGGTTGCATTTACACAATACTGAAAATTCTGTGGATGACATCACACAAAATATTTATAATACATATTTATTACAGTAGCTATGCCCAGTGGAACAGTATATGATATTATTGTATCATTAAGTGATTTTTAAGTAAGTCTCATGAAGAAAAATTCCATTGAAACCACACAATCACAATATTAAACAACAATAGCAGCATTGCAAAAACAAGGAAATAAGAAATATAATAAAAACTAAGAAAACACAAAACAGATGTATGGTTGCTCTCTTCAAATAACATACACAGGTTGCTATTGAGAATCCTTAGATCCTTTAACGTCATATCCTTAATTTTAACACTAATTGCTGGTCCTTTAATATCACACACATACGTAGGCCTTTATAAAATGTCTAATGATGAAGGTGATATCACAGGTATCCCACTACAGGTGCAACTGGAACATTTAGCATGAAAAGCCCCTAATTCACAGAACCTTAAGAAGATGATTAAACAAGAACATACCTTTCCCCCAGAGGAAGCTGTCCTTTCTTTGGGTTCCCATGCTGGCTGTGTTGCAGGGGGACTGTATAAAGAGAAATGTTAAATCTCCAAGTGCTGCTGTTAGCATAGTATAAGATAACAGACTATTAAAATAACGAAAAGTATTATGATAATGTCTCGATGATGTCAGTTTTTCAGTATACACATAAATTATTAACCAATTGATAATATTCATCCCAGCAATCTGTCGAAAAGCAACCTAACGGTCGAAAAATAGGTTTGTAAAGACTCGTGTAAAACGATTGGTAAATATGTGAGATGTTATGGAGGTATGATGTAAAACTTATTTCTTACACTAAGGAAATCAATTACAAAGTAACTATTAAAATGGATGTAAAACAAGTTGTATTTTTCAAAAGCAAAATAGTGGTTAAAACGCATACCTTCATATGTGTAACTCGGTGTGCAAGTAATCGCTGTCGTACAGAGCGAATGTAAACGTGGAGTGCGCTTTAATTGATGAACAATCTCTGAGTTCGTGCGCGAGGAGGGTGACGTCACAGCCATGAATGGCAGCTGAGCTCTGAGAGCTTATTTCCTCAGCATTTCCTCAACGTGTCAGAATTTTTATTTCTTCATAAATGTGAATAAGATTTGGTCACATTTCAATTCAGAGAATCCACTGACATGCACCTTTTTCAAAAAATCCTCCCCCTCACAGTAAAAAAAAAAAACCTACAAAATATCTTTGTAAACTGTAAAATACCATTTTCAAAACAACAACAAAAACAAATTCTAAATTCTGTATGATTGATTAGCTTGTTTCCTCATGGGGACCCAAATTGAGGTCAATTCAAGTTTAAGTTCCCACCGGGATAGAAAAAAAACATGAACACACACACACACACACACACACACACACACACACACACACACACACACACACACACACACACACACACACACACACACACACACACACACACACACACAGAGTACCGGTCAAAAGTTTGGAAACATTACTATTTGATATTATATTTTTAAGATTAACTTAAAATAATACTTACCTATTTTAATATTTTAATATAATTTATGTCTGTGATGCAAAGCTGAATTTAGTGTAAATGATCCTTCAGAAATCATTCTAATATGCTGATTCAGATGTAGGTTTTGTTACATTTTTAAATTGCTTAATATATATATATATATATATATATATATATATATATATTTTTTTTTTTGGAACATGTGATACTTTGTTTTTCAGGATTCATTGATGAATAAAAAGTTAAAAAGAACAGCATTTATTCAAAATAGAAATCTTTTCCAACAATATAAATCGTAACTATCACTTTTTAAATGTACAGATTTTAAAAATTAATTAAAAGGTATTCAAATGTAAATATATAATTGTATAGGCACGTTCAATGATGATTCGACATCGCCCTCTCGTGGTCTGTAATGCATATTACGCAGTGATTAGAGCGCGTTCATGTCTTTCACTTAAAAGTTAACAGCTTCCTTACAGTTCGACACACGTTCAAAACTGTCACAACCACATGAGCGAGTGCGGAGAGAGAGAGAGAGAGAGAGAGAGAGAGAGAGAGAGAGAGAGAGAGAGAGAGAGAGAGAGAGAGAGAGAGCTGACACACTGAAGAAGCAAATCTGTTTCCTGTATTACAACTTAGTTCCTTAACAGTTGTTTTACAGCGGCAGCCGGCAAACGTTTCTAAAAGTATTGGAAAATGCAAGCAATAAAGTGTGTGGTGGTCGGAGATGGGTGAGTGAAGAAAGTTCAACCTTAAATGGATTTATTAGCAAAATCTGATTTTTACCGTTTAACTTTAAAGTTGTTTGTAAACATTACAATGGTTTATATTTTCATGTTTATTAATTCGAAACCGGCTTGATAGCGTTTATTACAGTTTTCAAGGGCACTGCTAATGTCTTATGAAGCACTCGTTTCATCTCATTCGTCTGCTGGTTACTTTTAATTTCCTCATTTGTCACGTGAGATACTTTGTATTTTAGTTTATGTAGCCTCAGGCTCAGGTTAGTTGCTGAACCTATAAGGTCATGAATACCTGAATACACTTCATATAGATTTAACATGTACTACAGTTGTGTTTGGCTAAAAGATAAGCACTGAGATGAGCAATATTGGGCTGACAGTCAGATTGGGGGCCGCAATATATATATATATATATATATAAGCCTTGACATTCACAATCACAGGCAAGTTAATTTAGTGTGCAGGAAGTTATGCCACACAATATTACCTGATAACTGATTTTCATTCACTTGGGTCATGTTCACTGGATGTTTTTATGCTTTCTCTGTTCTGTGAGTGACAAGATCGTGTTGAGAATGTTATGAAATCTTATGGTTTAAACCAGTGGTTAAGACTAAGGGTCCAGGGTAAGATTTAGCTTTTGCTTTGTTAATAGATTAAAAAATACATTTGGGAGAGCATTAATAACATTAATAATGATCCCATATTAAGTCTAATGTTGTTGAAGCCATATTTGAACCTTAATGATGGGCCTGTTGCTGCTGGGAAACGTTTGCTTTCACAATTGTGCACTTCATCAGGCTGTAAACATTTGGGCTGTTACTAGTGAACCAAGCATGTTTTCCATGAAGCATGCACCATAACAGCGCCAGGAACACAACAAGCATCTGTTCTTCTTTCATTGTACGAGTGCGGTCATACAAAGTCAAGTCATGCAGTCAAAATGGCTTTTCAAGATGAATGGCAATGACAGAGAAGGAAATTCTCCTTTATTCCTTTAGACCTAAATATGTCACGCTTGTAGTTTGCTTTCTGTTAAACACTGACAAACATTTTAGGTGTTTCTAGAGCATATGCTGACCTACAGACAGTCATGATTCAAGATGGAGGATGAGATGGCTCTGATTTCGAAACATGTGAGACTGAAGATGCTTTTTAAAAGGGAGGGGGAGGTAGGAACATTGCATAGGAACATATATGAGGTTTTGATTTGCGACATCACTTCATCTCATCTGCTTTATGTATATATGCAGGTGAGACAGAACAGGAAAATAAAAGCAATGCTGATGTGCAGAGCAGAATGCTGATGAAACGGAGGCTTAGGGACGGAGGCTGAAGGTTTAAAGTGTTGAAATGTTGTAATTTATGAATGACATGTATCAAAATGCAGTTAATGCTTTGCTTTTTGGCCACGTTCAGTGGAACATCTAACATTGCAAATGGCAGCAGGGGAGAGGTGCTTTCGCTATGAGGATATCCTGTTTAAACCCTGTGCACGGTTCTCCATTTTGAAGCTGTTAACTTCCTCTTGCATTTGATGCTGTGACCCAACTGCTTAAGTTCCTCGTATTGCTCGAAGATGAGCTGGTTAAATATTCCTTATTTTAATCCTCATAGTCTAAAAATGAAAATTCTGTCACTATTTACTCAATAAAAAATTTGAAGTATTGTCATATACGTAGATCTTTTTCAGACAATAACAGCTTGAAGTTACCACAGGCCGTTCGGCTGCAACAAGGACAAAAAAAAGCACCATTTAAAACCACAAATTAGTCCACATTACTTTGGACTGTGCTACGTTTGCCCACATTACATTTGGTTACCAGTGACGCAATGTTATATTGGATTTGAGAGCTGTAGTGGAGGTGAATATTATCAGAGATAATCTTCAATAACTTTTTGTTGGTCCTATTGGGTAGGGGTGAGTGGGTGGGTAAGACTATTTGGAATGTAGCCCATATGTTGTATGATATGTGCAGTTTATGTTAAGTGTGGGTGGTGAAGTTTTTTGTTTGTTTGTGTCTGTGTATGGTTTTGAATTTGAAGTGAATAAAAGGTTAATCACAAAAAGAGATAACGTCAATCTGGTTTATTCCTCATACAAATACATTGCATGACTTCTGAATACTTGAAATCTTGTGCATATAATGGACAGCCTGTGGTCACTGTGAGATGTCACTGAATGGAAAATATTTATGTGAAGATTCCTTAAAAGTATTTTTTTGAGTTCCACTTCATTACTAGTCATCCTCAACTACTGTTAAATATACTGTTAAATTATTATAATAATTATAATTCATTCCATTCATATCCATGCGAATGCGGAGGATGGAAATTCAAGCTCATGCGAATTTTGGTGAACTCTGACCTGCAAATTCGTATCACATTAATACGTGACCAATAGAAATTTGATATGTCACAGTGTGACCTTTAGACAAACTTTAAAGCTGCAGATTTGTAGCATGGGGAGTATATTGTATAGGCTATTTTGTCATGCGTTTGCAGTCATTTGGTATATGTGGAATGTCTGTTTTTTTTAAAAAGAGTGAGATGCCATATCACAGCATTTGCAGTTTCCACAAAAGTTTTGCATGCTTAAAGTGCAGTTTGTCTGTGGAATCAGTCTGATTATGTAAAAAAGCTTCACAAGACTTAACGCACTTGGGTGTGTTTAGAACTTTAGAACTGAAAATGAATTTCAGATAACTGAGTAAAGTTTAGATAAACAAAAACAAATCATGTTATGTCAGGGAAATAATTATTTTCTAATTCAGTGAAATATAATGTGACCCCATTTTTTTGTTGTTTATATTGTAGATTCACTTAACTTATGCATGTCAACACAATTCCTGTAGCACTGATTTTTTTTCTTTCCTTTTTTATTTTTAGTTTGTTCTGTTTTTAACTGATGCTATCACGTGGTGTCTGCTCCGAACTGTCATGACATTTTTGTGGACATTTTCCATTTTCTGACACTTCTGACACTCTATTGACTCTTGCTCTCTGCTAAAGCACGAGGCCTTGCACTTTGATACGATCAGCATAAGATATGTAACACGCAAGTACATGTGCACACTAATAGCGATCACATTGTTTTACAGTTGTAGGAGATGCACACAAATACTTGTGTTTTATAATCAAGGAGAGGAAAACAGAATGAACAAGTTGAAGCGACCATGGGCACATTTTTAAAAGCACACTTCAAAAAGAAGCTCGCTGTCTCTCTTCCTGGATGACACCGCCCAACTTCCTGTCATCCTGTCACTGCAATGCCAGGCCCCATACTGAGTTTTCTCTCGCTCTCTTTCTCTCTGTATCTATCTATATCTGATTTACAACTTCAAAGAGCCCGAGAAAGCAGTTATCTCCCACTGTTTTCTGATTATGTTTTCAGCGCGCTGTCTCCAGTGTGTACTGGAATTTGTGTAGCTTAAAATGTATTCAAGTTTGCTCAGTGATGTAAGGCATGTTTGATTTCCACCTTGGCTGCACTCACAGGCTCAGTTCTGTTAATATTACATTATTTTGTCATGACTTGTCAAAATGCACGATACGCTAGAGCCTAGCCCTTCAGTCAAGTGCACACAAGTCTGGATAACTCGCATGGTCTGTGGTTGTTGCCACGTGTGTCCGTATGTTTTTCCATGTGTTTTTTATGCCTAAATATTAGAGAGAGCAAGAGAGAGAAATCAAGCACAGAAGTGTGTGTAATAAAGATGGCAAATAGTTGTGATGTGACTGAACATGTGTAGCCTGAGGCGAGTGATTTTGGCCTTGCCCTTGAGTAGCTCCAGTGATTCCTGATGTGAGAGAGATATAGCCACAGGCTCCTGAATCCCAGCATTCCTCACTTTTCGCTGCCTGCATGCAGCAACATGCACATTTGTGTCTCGCACACTCTTTTTTCAGCCCATGTTTTTTGCCTTTGCATTTTGCAGTTTCAGGTGACCTGTTTTCATACCGAATGTCATCTTCTCTTTTTGAGCTTATGTGCACAATTGTTTTGAGGTATTTTGAATTGCTCTACAGTCTGCTGGCACAGCTCTGCATGTGGCATAACTATCCGTGGATTTTATTTCTAGTTGGGTTTCTGAGTGTATATATATATATATATATACAAATTATTTTACCTTGAGGGTAATCTTCTGTTGTTGGTAAAACAATACGAGCTGCAAATGGAATGCAGACATTTTTTTGCAGAAAAGAATTCAGTAGGTTATTCACAGGAGTGAAATGCATCAGTAAAGGGCTGTTTAACATGAGGAAAGGTAATAATAATAATAAAAAAAGAGCAGCGCAGATTGCTCAGGCTTTTATTAAATAGCTAATGCCTTCCATACACTACATAACTTTCAAAGTCGTTGGATTGCAGTTCTTTCACTCTACACAACTGTCTGTCGTTGCCGCTGTCAGTTCTAGTCAAAACATTTCACACGACACGACTTGGGTTGCAGGTATGGGGGGGTCTGGAAATTTACATCACATCAGTGACTATAGCTTAAGTTTGAGCGAGTGCCGATGTGTCATGTCGCAGATGCCCGAGAGATATTTAGCAGGTAAAATATCTAGACCTGTTTGCGGTTCAAGTAGTGTAAAATGCCATTAAATATCTCTCTGCATTGGCGCTTCTTTCAGAACGCATCTTTGATAATTGAAACATAGCGATTGTCACTCATGTGAACGAGAACTGATTTGCTTCTGATTTTGAGCTTTTATTTGCAGTCTCCAGTAGCCTAACTCTCGGTGAGCATGGCGCTAAAATTCAGAAGTGTTGGCGGCATAAGTTATTTTGGGAGTTATTTTGAGGTCGCCGTGATTTTGCCAAGACAGACATGTTCCTGGATCAACATATATCCCTACCCCTAAACCTAACCCTGCCCATAGCTTATCCCTAAAATCAGAGGTAAAAGATATAGGTGAAAAACACTGATGTAGACGCACCTAAACCTGGCCTTATAAGCCTAAACTTGACATAAACTGTAAACGTGTCCCTCCAATCTGAGTGGTTGATTGAAATATTTTTACAGGACCAACAAAGATGCTGATCCAGGAACATGTTGTACTTGGTGAAATCACGTTCATTGTTATTTTGATTAAAGACCAAGGGCACATGAATTTTAAATAAATAATGTGCACGGATAAATTATTTTTAATGAACACTGCAATATTCCATAAAAAAACTATGATTTCATGGTGACTGAAGTAGAATTTGTTTAACAACACTTTTCATGAGGGAATCACTGAATAAGCGGACACTGAACAATGGTAAAAGATGTCCACACGTGTTTACATAGGAAAAACTATTAAAAAGCAGTGCAGTGGCATGCAAAAAAACTTGTTCCGTGTGAACCAGTCATGAGATAGTTGCTTTGAGCAATGAAAAGCAATAGTACAGACAAAGTGGATACAGAATCTCTCCTTTATGTATGGCATTGCTGTATGCAGTTAAGATTTAAACATTCAATGCCTCGTTCTTGAAAAAGGACCACATACAATGTTCTTTGTATTTGAGAACAAATGTGTGAATTCACTATGGAAGTACAGTACACCTGTTCCTCTTATTGAATGATGGTTACACCATAGCGTACTTTGAAGTCATTTTAGCAGCATTTGTTTTACCTGAAAGTACATTATGTTGTTTGTTTTCCAGTAATCTGACAGATAACTAACTCTCTCTTTTTTTTTTTCATTGTTGTTTGTATTTTTCAGAGCTGTGGGAAAGACCTGTCTTCTCATCAGCTACACTACCAATGCTTTCCCTGGGGAGTACATTCCCACAGTGTGAGTATCACAACAATAGAGGAGGATTGAACTGTTTGTATTTTTATATTGAACTTGACACTCATGGTGAAATATTGAGAGATTGTGTGGGTTGGCTGTTTTCGCTCAGGTTTGATAACTACTCAGCAAATGTAATGGTGGATAGCAAGCCAGTCAACTTGGGCCTCTGGGATACAGCTGGACAGGAAGACTACGACAGACTGCGGCCACTGTCCTACCCTCAGACGGTATACACACCACCATAAACATTTAGTGGGACACATCCCCTTGAACATTCATAATTGTGATCAATGAATTATTTTTTTTTTAATATATTTTTGAATGAAGTCTATGCTCAACAAGGCTGTTTATTTGATCAAAAATACAGTAAAAGAGAAAAAATTTAAAATAATAATACAATTAAAAACATTTGAGTCCTCACTGTAATTTTGAATATACACTGCCCGGCCAAAAAAAAGTCACTGTTTGGAATTAAATTGGCAAATGCTTAAGAGTCAATGATTGGATCATTATTGCAGTGATTTTTCATGTATTGCAGGTTTTGTTTCTAGCATGTTATATGTTTGGCAACAATTATTCCAACCCTAACTGATGGAGTGTGTAGCTTTTCATTTCTTAAACAACCATGTAGGAAGACACATCATGGCCATATTCCAGGATGACAATGTCAAAATTCATTGAAAGACTTTGGGATGTGCTGGAGGAGACTTGACAGAGTGCTGGACTCTTTCATTGTCAATACATGATCTTGGCCAAATATTAATGCACCTCTTGATGAAAATAAATGCTGTGATGTTATTTCCATCAAGAGATGCATCAATTTTTGGTCCAGATCTTGTATTGACAATGCAAGAACTCCACTCAAGCACTCTGTATTCCTCCAGGACATCCCAAAGACTTTGCTTTAATAGTTTTTGTGGAATATTTTTGTGGAAACCATAAAGCATGTTTTTTTCAGGATTCTTTGATGAATAGATTTCAAAAGAACAGCATTTATAATGAACATAGAATAGAATAAACTTGTGAACGGTAGCATTTGTTGAGTTTATTCATCAAAATAAATGTCCTCTGATGGTATTTTTGCAGGATGTGTTTCTCATCTGTTTCTCTCTGGTGAGCCCAGCATCGTTTGAAAACGTCAGAGCCAAGGTAAGTCCTTACTGGTGGTGGCTTTGTCTGGATCTTAATGGAATACAAGTTCAGTCACACCAACATGAACCTATAGACACAATCCAGTAGCAAACAACAACATTCACCCGCACAATAACCCACATGCACACATACCCTCATGCATGCCCTTAAACACTTGCTCTGTACTGCGCTGGACACTAGATGCCACTGTGCATTAATCCAGGATGCATTTACTGACCTTAATCACAAACTTTCACTGGATGTAAGAGTCATATTCAAATAGAGATACTCATTAAGTGGACATGACGTAAACATCAGCTTCTATAAAATGTGGCTGGCCTTGTGAGTGTTCAGACATTCACAAATTAAAGGCTGAGTTCCATCAATGCCATTCAGCTGTTTTAAAAGAGAAAGTGTTTTGTTCTCAGGAAGCATTTATCACACACAGCATTATCTTTACCTGTATATTTTTCAGCCAGCCAAAAGGTTTGTTCAATACAGACTCTATTTAGTAAGTTATTTATCTACCTCACACTCACAACCCCCATGCCAGCAGTTCAGCTGACCTTGATGTGTTCTCCATTAATGCAACTGTTGATGCCTGACAGATACACAGCATTTAGTGTCGCGCTACAGGTACCGTGTTTAAATTCTTTTTCACCCTGACAGAGAGCATCTTTAAGTGATCCAAAAAGAGAATGTCAGTTCTCTGTAGTGCAATCAGAAATAATCTAATGTCCTATGGGCAACAATAGTGTTCAGGCAATGTAGAACGGCTGGTTAGGTTAACGTTGACTCTGGTTTGTGATTCTGTGATGATATCTTGTATTACTATGGTTAGACATTACTCCCTTAAACTATTACTAGGATTGTGTCTTTTATTTGCATTTTAACAAAATAAAGATAAAATAAAATAAAATATCTATATTGTAATTATAAAATTACATCGGTCAACCCTGCGCTAATCAACGTTATTAACGTTACCTCGTCACAATCAGGTAAGTGATTGTAGTGTAATAGCAAAGCCCTTGACCGATTGTGGTGAACAACAACGTTACTGAAATAATTTTTTTTCCCTTGTAGATGAATGTGGCGTTACGCAAATTGCCCACGCTAGTAGCAGTCCTAATATGACTGCTGCTAATGCTATTGCTAAACCGGTGTGAAACAGACTCAGTGTGAAAGACTCACTGTTTCAGACTCCTTTAACTCCCTAAACTAAAACTCATTATTGAATCAAAATAAAATTTTCCTCTGTGAAATGAGCCTGTTACATGTTTTGACTCCACCCCTCAAAGAATCTGAATCGAGAATCGAAAAGAACCGAAATCAAAAGTCAGAATCGGAATCGGAATCAGAATCGTTCAAATCAAAGCGATGCCCAACCCTACATGCTTATAATCCATGCTATGGATCAGCAGTGTCTTTTCAGAAAATGCTTCTTTTTATTTCCAAAAAAAAAAACAATTTCTCTTTTGAAAATGTAAAAGTTAAATATTTAGTCAGAGACATGTTCTGTTTAGAAAAATAGATTTTTTTCTTTTTTTTTTCTCTTTTACATTCCTTTTCTCTGTTCACAAATTAATAGATTATTGTTGGGATAAACGTAGACATCTCTGTTTGAAAAGATTGATTGCAGGATCTGTGTTTACATCAAAGTGCAGTTTGACTGTAGAAAATATGCCGCTTTAAAGGGATGGTTCACCCAAAAAAATGAAATTCTGTCATGATTGTCAGGGTTTAGGTAAAGGGGTGAGGTGAGGTGAGGACTAAGATGCAGAAACAATGGGTTTTTATTTAATAAAACAAAAACTACCCTGAGTGGGAAAACAGGATCCTTGACTTGACTGGCAGGGAAACACACAAGATGGAACATTTGAAGATGATCTGGCGCAGGGCTGCAAACACAAGGAGAATAAATAGGGAACAAACATAACGGGTAACAAGGGAGGACAGGTGGGCCAAATGAACCAATAATCAGATAACAAGAAAGGTGGGGTACACAATAGACATGTGAGCACATGGCACAAAGAAATAGACATGACAAGTTCATGTGGAACCTGGAAACCGCACGCTCACAACGACAAGACAAGACAATGCACTGTCACAGCTCTGTCAAGAATAAACAGAACCCTGACCATGATTCATGATTTTTCAATGATCACTCATGTCATGTCGTTCATGTTTGTTTGCTTTTGTCCATATAATAAAAATCAAAGGAGTTTATGTTGTTGAGAACCCAGTTTTCTTAGTTATATCCCAATATCCCCAATATATATAATATATATATATATATATATATATATATATATATATATATATATATATATATATATATATATATATATATATATATATATATATATATATATATATATATATATATATATATATATATATATATATATATATATATATACCCAATATCTTCGTTTGGGTTGAAAAAGAAAGTTGTAAAACAATACAATAAGGTTCAATTTATTAACATTATTGTTAATGCATTATCTTGGACTTGTTGGTTTTAATAAAGACTTGGAGCACTTATTTCTAAGTAAAATGCATTGAACAAAAGTGTGTCACACTTTACTGTGTGTTTAATAAAATGTACAAGAACCAGAATACAAAAATATGCTTAGAGCTCCACCTAGTCGTCATACTATGAAAATTAAAGGAAGAATTCGCATCCTACAGCTTGATAACTTAATTACTAAATACACATAATTATTCTAGTATTTTTCCAACACGCCTTCTCACTCGCAAACAGAATGATTAATTAACTGATTTCACTTCAGCCATCTGTCTCAGCTTTGTGATCTTTTTTTTCCTTTCACTCAGTCCTTTAGTGAATAGTCAGCAACCATGCTGTAGTATTTCAAGTCTATGACTCCACTTGCAATTTGCTCTCGAATGAAGTGGTACTTGATGTCTGTGTGTTTGGTACATCCGTAAAATTGAGGGTTCTTTGTAGGGATGCACGATATGAAAAAATGTAACGGATACCGATAACAGATAATTAAGTCCTTCTCATGGCAGATTCTGATACAGATACCAATAAGTTCATATTTTTATATTACAGTTTTAATATAATCTGCAGTTTGTGCACCCAGGAGAATAGAAAAGCCTTTTTGCAGTCTCTGGAAAACTTTTTTACAATTTTCAAATGCCTGCTGAATGGGGACATCAATGCTCAATGTTTTAGGCTTAGCACTAGTAGCTGCTGCCACAGCTGCTTCATATTCTTTTAATACAGCTTATTATTTTAATACAGACATGTTCACATATGAGCACGACACAGTTTTAAAGCTGCAGTCACTTGCACTTGGAAAGTGGATGAATCTCGGAAAAATACCGATTGATTGATTGATTTACCAGCAAGCGTACTTCATCTGATCTAGTTATCGGATTTCATTTATTTATCGGAGCAATAAAAATAACGTCATTTTCACCCATATCGCCCAATAATTTATCTGTCCAATAAATATTGTGCATCCCTAGTTCTTAGCCATACAGATAGCAGACTGATTATCCTCAAACATCAGTGTCGGCCCTGTTTGGTTGACCTTTAGATCTGTCATCAGCTGTCGCATCCAAACTGCTTCTTGAACTGCACTTTCCAATGCCATGTACTCAACTTCAGCTGTCTGTTTCTTGCTTCTCCAACTCACAGCTGCGCCACTGATTTGAAACATGTATCCTGATACAGATTTGCAATCATCTTGGTCTCCAGCCCAATCTGCATATAAAAATCCAATGCATTCCTTTGACTTGTCTTTGCTATACAGTAGACCAAGATTCAGAGTACCATTCAGGTACCTCATGATTCATTTGAAAGCATGCAGTCCATGATCCATTGTGGGTTTAGCAAAGAATCTTGCAACATTGTTCACAGCATAAGCAATGTTCTTGTTCTTGTCGACAAATAAAGCAGACTACTAACCAACAGCAGACTGAAATTGTGTTGGATCCACCCTTTCTTTGTCATCAGAGTTCGAGTTCATGTCTACTGGTGTGCTTGCTGGTGTTGAATTTTCCATTCTGAATTTCTCTTAACACATTTTTTTGCACATGTTGTCTGACCCATTCAGATTTCTCCAGTTTCTGAACAATTTTCAATCTAAGAAAAAGAGTTACCTCATTCATGTCCTTTATCTCAAAGTGTTCCGCAAGCATTTTCTTCATCTTCATCATCCTTTTATCATTGCATCCAGCCAGGAGAATGTTGTCAACATACACAGCAAGCAATAATGAACATTGTTGCCTGTTGCTCATCTGTTGCTGCAGTGTAAATGCAAGGATCAGCTGTAGTTTGTACTAAGCCCATCTTCTTCAGCTGTTTATCTAGGACGATGTTCTAGCATCTTGGTGATTGCTTCAGTCCAGATGCTGTGATCACACTAGATATTCCTTTCCTTTGACAACAAAACCTTCAGGTTGTTGCATGTACACATCCTCCATTTGTTCTCAATTCAGGAAAGCTGTCTTGACATCTATCTGATGCAGATTTTAGTCCATGCTGTACAGCCAGAGCAATTATTGTACTGACTCAAATCTTACTACTGGACTGAATGTTTTGTCATAGTCTGATTCAAACTTTTGTGAAAACCCTTATATGACTAGACGTGCTTTGTGTCTCTCAAATTTTCCATCAGCATCATCCTTGACTTTGAACACCAATTTACTGCCCACTGCTTTTCAATCTTTCTTTTGGTAGTTCTACCAGGTTCCACACATTGTTGGCATACAGTGATTCAATTTCTTTCTTTATAGCGTCCTTAAACTTCACATTATGTGGACTGGTTAAGACATCTTTTACAGTTTTGGGTTCAGTTGTCTGGTTATTAGTGAGTGTTACACACTTTCCGTAATAGTCTTGTGTTTTTTTCACTCTTGTTGATCTCTTGTTCCGCTGAGTCCTCACTGTAAAGTTCTCGACAGTCAAATTCCACATACTTCTCAGTTGCATGATGAGATGGATTGAATATCACATCTCCACTGTATAACACTTTTGTAAGTTTTGTATCATAGTGTTGATATCCTTTCGCTTCTGTTTCACAGCCCAGAAGGATACATTTCTTTGCTTTGGGATCAAGTTTCTCACCTGTCCAGGCTTCAAAAGGAGTCATTCCTTTCACTGATTTCATTGGGCTTCAGTTTCTTATATACACAGCTGTTGACAGTGCTTTTGCCCAGAACGTCTGAGGTAGATTTGCATCAGCTTACATTGGGTCTCATTCACTAAGTCACTTGTGATGACAAATTTGTGTGTGAAATGTGCGTGCAAACGATTTTAATTGAGAACAAATCCCAATTCACCAAAGATTCCGTAATAATTTTTTTTCTAAATTTACGAAAAAATATAGGAACAACTGAAACCACATGTACGTAAAAAGAACTTGCTCTATATGGCTTTGTAATCGTGTTAAAGAAACACGCCGAATTTTTGGGACTTTAGCTTTTTCACCGTATCCCCCAGAGTTAGATAAGTCCATACATACCATTTTAATCTCCGTGCATCCCATAACTCTGTCTGACGCACCCACCGCTAGCCTAGCTTAGCACAGAGACTGGAGGTAAATGGCTCCATCTAGCCATGATGATATTGATATTATGCAGCACCTGAAAATAGTCCCCAGCACGCTCTCTGTGCAAGCAGGTTGTCATGTTGGTTATGTTGACGAAAGTTAGCCTATTTTCAGGCGCTGCGTAAATCACACTGCACCCATCGTACTGCAGCAAAGTTCCTGGATTATTATGCAGGAATGAGAGTATAGTCCCTAGCCATATCGGTCTAGAAAATCGCAACTTTTCATTTCCCGTCGGTCTTAGTACACGATGTAACTATACACATCACAACATGTAAATAGGAAAATGTTGGCGTCATTTTGTCACTTATTGAGCAGTATACAGCTGGAGCCGTTTACTTCCAGTCTTTGTGCTAAACTAGGCTAGTGGTGGGTGCGTCAGACAGAGTTATGGCACGCACGGAGATGAGAATAGATAAGTCCATACATACCAACTCTGGGGGATACGGTGAATAAGCTTAAGTCCCAAAAAGTCAGCATGTTCCTTTAAGAAGTTATATTTCATCCTAACACGACTATAATTACATTGAAGTATATTGCATTAATTGTATTATATAATCCATAGATACGATTATATAATTGAATTATGAAATAATACAATTTAATAATTCGATCATATACAGTTAAAGAGTAAGAAAAGCTGCATTATAGCTTCAGCTGCAAGGTTTCTCTGAATAACGCAGATATACGCATATATACAGCTGGCTAAAGAGAGCTCTGTAATCTGGGTCTTTATAAAAAGGTGTTTGTTTATTGTGAGAACTGGTGAGGATGGCACACTTGGCATTGCTTGAGGATCCGAGCGAGAGTGCATCTGCGAACAGCGACAAGTTTGACGAGAGTGACGAAAGGCTGTAAGGAAAGTGTGTGCGGAAAGACCTTATATAGATGGTTTGGCCGTGTTTTATGCAAATGACTAACCTTGTGCATGCAGCCACTCATTTAGAATACTCCAAATTCACTAACATCAGAACGAGGTTGAGAACAAATTCATGTGCTTATGAACGTTTTGTGAATCAGACGGAGATTTTCTGTGAGAAGTTCACCTCTGCGAACAAATACGAAAGAATCCACGCAATTATTTGTGACTGAAACCCACTGTCTCCATCAGTGTTTTGTTCATTCATTCAGCTACTCCTTTTTGCTCAGGAGTCTTCGGTACTGTGAGCTTATGTTGAACTCCTCCTTTCTTCAGGAAGTCTTGAAACTCAGACGAGGTATATTCTCCTCCATTATCTGTGCGTAAGACTTTTAGTTGTCTTCCAGTAGATTTTTCTGCCATGGCTTTCCATCCCAGGAACTTCTGAAAAATGTCGTCTTTCCGCTTTAGAACATACACCCATACATAGTTAGTATTCTCAATCAATTTCAGGAAGTATTCAGCTCCACTCAAGGATTTTGCATTTATTTTCCCGCATACATCACTGTGCACTAAGCCAAGTGGTTCAACAGCTCTTTTACGACCACTAGTTGTGAACTTGCTGCGATGATGCTTTCCTTCAGCACATGAATCACAGGAGTCTGTCTTTTGACACATCAAAGCCAAAGTCATCAACTAGACTCTCATTGCTCAGCTTCTTCAGATTTCGTACACCTAGATGACCATAACGTCAGTGCCAGGTTTGTTCCTTAGTCTCTTTATGCACATTCACATTTTCTGTTAAATGCACTTTCTCTACAGTTCACAAAATAGAGACTGCCTTCTTTTGTTGCAGTAACAATAAGCTTTTGATTAACATTAGTGATGCAGCATCTGTTCCCTGTGAAATTGAACATTTTTCAAGACCCTTACCTTGGACACACTCAGTAAGTTGTATGACAATTTTAGTACATACAAAACATCATTCAGCTTGTGTTCTTTTGTCTTACCATCACATCAGTGAGTGTGCGATCTTCAGCCACACAACTCTACGCCCTGTTGCTTCAACAGAATAATAATCTCCCAGTGTTACTTCTTGTAAGGGTTCCAGGCTTTTAAACTCAATCTGTTTCTTGTCATTACACATGTAACATGTTGCTCCTGAATCTAAAATCCAGCAATCCATTCCTTCATTGGAACTTGTGCATGACTGACTATTAGTCCAACACACTCACTATCCGATCCGCTGTCTTTTCAATTGTACCTTGTTTGCTTTGTGTTCATAGCCCACCTTCTTACTCTCTTTGTTGAACTCTCTGCAGTTATGCTTGATATGTCCATACCTTCTGAAGTAGTGACACTTTTCCTCTCAAGAACTGTTTTCCAGTAAGCGCTTTTTTAAACATTGCGTTCTTTCAGTTTGTGTTCTTCATGCAGCTGTCGTTCCGTGATGACCATTTTAGGTCCACACTTGCTGTGACTATTTCAGTCAACACCTTGATGTGCTCTTGAACTGAGTCTCCATCTTTCAATTGCAACAAGTACAGTTTATGCCTCACTGCTAGCTTATTTGCTCAAGACAGCAAGATCTTCTGGCTCTCCAATTTAATAGAGCAAAGATGGTTCTATTGACAATACAATGATAGCCAGTGCACAATCACTTTTAGCCATATAACTTGCTAACTTAGTTGGATCAGATCATGGAGCAGTCGCTGTACCATTTACCAAATCCCATAATCCATCACTCATCAATGCCATCCGACATTGCACTTTTCACGTAGGATAGTTTGATCTGTTTAATGGAACAATTGTCACCATCTTGGACTCTGAGCTCACAGAGTTTTTATTCTCAGTTGCTGGTTCTGGGCCCATAACCTGTTGGTATTAATAAAGACTCTGAGCACTTATTTCGAAGTAAAACACACAGAACAAAAAGTGTGTCACACTTTACTGTGTGTTCAACAATATGTACATCTCTTCTTCTATAAAACAACCATAATACAATAATATGTATTATGTGACTGAAACCCACTGTCTCCATCAGTGTTTTGTTCATTCATTCAGCTACTCCTTTTTGCTCAGGAGTCTTCGGTACTGTGAGCTTATGTTGAACTCCTCCTTTCTTCAGGAAGTCTTGAAACTCAGACGAGGTATATTCTCCTCCATTATCTGTGCGTAAGACTTTTAGTTGTCTTCCAGTAGATTTTTCTGCCATGGCTTTCCATCCCAGGAACTTCTGAAAAATGTCGTCTTTCCGCTTTAGAACATACACCCATACATAGTTAGTATTCTCAATCAATTTCAGGAAGTATTCAGCTCCACTCAAGGATTTTGCATTTATTTTCCCGCATACATCACTGTGCACTAAGCCAAGTGGTTCAACAGCTCTTTTACGACCACTAGTTGTGAACTTGCTGCGATGATGCTTTCCTTCAGCACATGAATCACAGGAGTCTGTCTTTTGACACATCAAAGCCAAAGTCATCAACTAGACTCTCATTGCTCAGCTTCTTCAGATTTTGTACACCTAGATGACCATAACGTCAGTGCCAGGTTTGTTCCTTAGTCTCTTTATGCACATTCACATTTTCTGTTAAATGCACTTTCTCTACAGTTCACAAAATAGAGACTGCCTTCTTTTGTTGCAGTAACAATAAGCTTTTGATTAACATTAGTGATGCAGCATCTGTTTCCTGTGAAATTGAACATTTTTCAAGACCCTTACCTTGGACACACTCAGTAAGTTGTATGACAATTTTAGTACATACAAAACATCATTCAGCTTGTGTTCTTTTGTCTTACCATCACATCAGTCAGTGCGATCTTCAGCCACACAACTCTACGCCCTGTTGCTTCAACAGAATAATAATCTCCCAGTGTTACTTCTTGTAAGGGTTCCAGGCTTTTAAACTCAATCTGTTTCTTGTCATTATACATGTAACATGTTGCTCCTGAATCTAAAATCCAGCAATCCATTCCTTCATTGGAACTTGTGCATGACTGACTATTAGTCCAACACACTCACTATCTGATCCGCTGTCTTTTCAATTGTACCTTGTTTGCTTTGTGTTCATAGCCCACCTTCTTACTCTCTTTGTTGAACTCTCTGCAGTTATGCTTGATATGTCCATACCTTCTGAAGTAGTGACACTTTTCCTCTCAAGAACTGTTTTCCAGTAAGCGCTTTTTTAAACATTGCGTTCTTTCAGTTTGTGTTCTTCATGCAGCTGTCGTTCCGTGATGACCATTTTAGGTCCACACTTGCTGTGACTATTTCAGTCAACACCTTGATGTGCTCTTGAACTGAGTCTCCATCTTTCAATTGCAACAAGTACAGTTTATGCCTCACTGCTAGCTTATTTTTTCTACTGAAACTGATCCAACAACTTTTTCCACATGACAGCAAGATCTTCTGGCTCTCCAATTAAATAGAGCAAAGGTGGTTCTATTGACAATACAATGATAGCCAGTGCACAATCACTTTTAGCCATATAACTTGCTAACTTAGTTGGATCAGATCATGGAGCAGTCGCTGTACCATTTACCAAATCCCATAATCCATCACTCATCAATGCCATCCGACATTGCACTTTTCACGTAGGATAGTTTGATCTGTTTAATGGAACAATTGTCACCATCTTGGACTCTGAGCTCACAGAGTTTTTATTCTCAGTTGCTGGTTCTGGGCCCATAACCTGTTGGTATTAATAAAGACTCTGAGCACTTATTTCGAAGTAAAACACACAGAACAAAAAGTGTGTCACACTTTACTGTGTGTTCAACAATATGTACATCTCTTCTTCTATAAAACAACCATAATACAATAATATGCTTAGATCTCCATACTATGAAACTTCATATGAGCTTGATTACTTAATACACACAAGCTCAATATAATTATTCTGTTAAGAGTATCAGTGCAGAACTCTGTCGCACAGCAAAATACAGAAATCTTTGGGCATACCATTAGAACACATGGCATTTCCGTCACCAGTTTTGATGTTATCGTTGTGTGTCGCATTAAGAGGGACGTAAAAAGACGGTTTGAAATCCGATTTGAGCAACCAGAGCATTTGTAGAAATCTGATTGGAATCGCATATCAAACCATCTTCATATGTGGTTTGAATCCAATTTTTTTTACTGGTTACTGTTTTACAAAAACTCATCTAGATAAAATCTATAGATATAATGAATTTTCATTAAAGTTCAGGAGGAGCACGTTCAAATAATCAGTCCAATCAACTCATCAACAATTTTATATATATATATATATATATATATATATATATATATATATATATATATATATATATATATATATATATATATATATATATATATATATATATATATATATATATATATATATATATATATATATATATATATATATATATATATATATATATATATATATATATATATATATATATATATATATATATATATATATATATATATATATATATATATATATATATATATATATATATATATATATATATATATATATATATATACACATATATATATATATATATATATATATATATATATATATATATATATATATATATATATATATATATACATATATATATATATATATATATATATATATATATATATATATATATATATATATATATATATATATATATATATATATATATATATATATATATATACATATATATATATATATATATATATATATATATATATATATATATATATATATATATATATATATATATATATATATACACACACACATACTCAGTCAGCTCACCGACATTTCTTGACAGTTTTCAGCATCTCTCCACCAAACCGACTCCTCACTCTTGGCTTGTTCCTACCACAGCCTGGTATATGGGGGGAGTATTCTGGGTTCGGGCCATATTCCGAGCTCGAGTCCTCTCCTCGGACAGCACGCCATATACGCATACCATTTATTCTATCTGACTTATTTGTAAGTGTGAACTCTGAAATTTTTTTTTTTTGCATATCCACTTTTAAGACAACATACAACAAGTTCTGCACCGTGACATGACAGGGTGCTTATTTAGAGAGCAGATGATGCACCTCCACTACCATCCATTTTGAAAGCCTCGTCATATATGTGGGTATGCCTACGTCATTACCAAAGCAACCCATGCAGATAGGTTGTTTATGTCTGGACACACAAACCTTATTTGATCACTTGCAATTAATAGTACGGCCTGAATCGATCTGATTTGAGAAGAAAAAAAAAATCCCTGCAGTATATAACATACCTGCATGCTAAACATTGTCTAACTGATATTAATTTAACTTAAAATGTTAAAAATTCATTAGTATATGAAAATTTACATTGATTATTAATTCTGTCAGGACCACTATAACCAAAGATGATTGACAATTAGCATAAAATAATATGGATTACCAGTATGGTTCTGTTGTGGGCAAGAACCAGCATGCTCATCCATGCTGCCTAGCATGGATAAGAGCAGGGAGAGCGACAATAACCCCCTAAACAAAACCAATGCCGATTATCCCCCAAACATGAACTGATGCAAAAATCTGAATGCCTTTTTAATGGGGGAAGCATCAGCCCAAGCTGCAGCAAGCAATGACATATTTGCAACAAGCATGTTGCTGTACCCAAATTTAAATCAATTGTATAGTATCTGTTGGGGGAAACTTAAACCCCCAGCAGCAGCAAATTCTGATACAACAAGCATGTTGTAATCACAAAACTAGTATTAAACCAGTAGTCTGATCTGGGAAACCTACACCCTGCAGCAACAGCTCCAAGTTCGATGTGCACCTAACAATGAAATGCAGTGCTTCCTCATTCATGATCATGATTCTGCTCCTGTCGGGGTGATTCCATCAGCTGGAGGAGAAGGCGACGACCTCCATGACTCCGCACTTCCTCACAGGATCACCAAGCCACGATGTTGTTAGTGTTGAATAAGAGACCTCAGTGGTGAAATGTACCTGCTGTGTGTATTTAAGCACAGCATGTTATTGATACTCTAGATAAGCTTAAACCACAAACATGTTGCTAACATTAACACAGCATGTGCAATATAATAATGTTCCCATTAGCAACTATAGCTAAGAACAGCATGTTTCCAATAGTAACCAGATAGCCTTTAGATTGACCATGTTTCAAATGGCAACTATTCTTAAAAGGACACACCTGCCTCCAATAGCAACTCTATAACGTTACAAACACACCTGCTTCGATAGCACTACAGCTTTAAAAACAAGCGTGTTTCCAATAGCACTATAGCTTTACGAACAAACATACAGATAACAGAATCAATGCTGAGCTGACTCAACTGAACAATGAATGTTTACTATTGTCTTTTTAGAGCTGCACCAGTTACCAATGACAGATTTAACGCACATTTGCAAATATGATTGCATAAGCCTAGCACAAGCATTTACTGAAAATGACTAGAAGCCTAAGCAACACGATGGCCTGTTGCCAAAATCCTGATAGCTTAGCAATGAGCATTAAAAAAGGCTTAGCTTAGCTTAGCTTCGTGAAGACATTCAGGGATGAATGGAGAGTGAAATATAGCCAGCTGTGACATGGATGTTTGATCTCTCTTGATATCCTTCTTCATGCAGGTGAGTGCAGATTTCATCGGAATTATTCTTGGTTCAGTTAGGCTACATTAGTACATGTCAACAATGCAGCGATGTGAGAAGCAATGCCAACTCAGTCACTTCCAGATCAGGTAGCTTACAATCAATGCAGCGAATCGCGTGATTAAGTTCGCGAACTTGAATGAATCTGAGGTGAAATCCATGTGGAACGAATTCCTTTTGCTAAATCCCAAATGCACAATTCCTAGATGATGTGGTTTTGCCCTCCGAATTCACCATTAAATGAGCTCCGGAGAAACGCGATAGCTGCTGATAGTACTGAAGGAGCTTATATATGTATGCTGTGATAGACGTCGTATTCCTATAGGTAGACGTGATCAGCTGATGTGAGTTTGACTAACCTGACCTGCCAGCAGTGTTAATTTCTTTAACGAAGACGATGACGAAAAATATTCGTCAACGGCCACTTTTTCTGTGACTAAAACGAGACGTTGACAAGCTAAACTAATATCTGATGATAAAAACTATGACGAAACGTATTCCGTTTCTTTGTTAACAAGACGAGACAGGACTAGAATGTTATTTGAGGAATATCGGACATTAAAAATACATGATCTCTTCCTATGCTGTCTTTCAAAAATGTGCGTCCGTGGGGGCGTTTGCATAATCTAATCTCTCAGACAGCCGCAGCAGCAGCTGACGTCACAGGTACGGGTAAGTCTAGGCTACCAAAACTCGAACTAGCGAGCTCACTGCAATGACAGCGTTCTAGTGTAGACTAATCTGAAAATGGTCACGCAAAGAACGATCTTCGATAGGTATAAATGTCAGCTAAAAAAAAAAGGAAACATTTAAAAGACAAAGAGCAGGGATCGAGTTAGTCAGTAAAATCCCCAGCCAACAGGTCATTTTACTAAAGCTGTTAATGTAGTGGAAGTTGTGGAACAGCAAGTTGACAGGCACATAAAGCAGATAAAACACAGCATCATCGTCCCCACCAAGTTTAGGTTAGTTTGATTATAAACTTGATGGATGTATATTGCTTTTTATGTTTGAACAAACTCTATCCTATATATTAGTTTAAAGCGTGGGTGATAGCCCGGTTGAAATATTTCAATCATGTTGCTCCGTCATCATGTAAGCTTATCATTTAAACGCTTTTTAAGTAAACCATTGAGACACATTAAGCAGCAAGGGAGAATTAATTTAGGTAAATGTGCGTGTTAAAGTTAAGCCTGATACGTGCGGCGCACACCTCATACAGCGCCTAAACTTGAGCTCTATTTCGTTCCTTTGTGCTTGAACGTTCAAATACACAGTGTCAAAATCCCCTTTTGTCTTTGTGAGAGTCCTCGTAAACTTAGTCATTTGTGTCTTAAATGAACGTTAACATTTTAAGATAAAGCATGTGTAGTAGTAGGCTATATATGAGATCCTGGTAGGCTATTAATGAGGTCTTAAAGGTATAGTTCACCCCAAAATGAAAAATCTATCATCATTTACTCACCCTAAGTGGTAAAGGGATATGTAGCATTGCATAAGTGCTACTACTAAGAGTGTAATGTCAATACAGCCTGATTTAAATTTTGCATAAGCTTAATTGAATTGGTCTAAATAGAGAAAAATTAATGACCATTTTCGTCTGAAGACTATATATAAAAAGCTACTAAAATTTATCTTGGTAATGGCAGTTTGACTAAAAGTAATGACTAAAACTTGACAAAAATGTAATGACTTATCGTCGACTAAAACTATGAAAGACAAAATGACTAAAATGTGACTAAGACTAATAAGCATTTTCGTCTGAAGACTAAGACTAAATTAAAATTGACATTTTATTGTTATGTTAGTTTGCCATCAGCTATCAGATTAACTGTGACTAACTATGATAGCATAATTTTGAATTGCAAATTTTAGCCAAAATGAGCATGGTAATATGAAGCTGCATTAGTGAGACAGCAACTGATGGTGTAGACATACAAAGAGAATTAAAAAAACTAAAATAAAAAAAAATAATTCATGATAATCAAACACAAACAGAAAGATAGCTTTATAATATTACACCATCCTAGATTTCTTTCATTAATAAAGACAAAAATGAACGAGCAAAGAAAAAAAAGCAAGTTGTTGTTGTTGTTGTTATATCACGACCCCCACAGCACATTTAAGGTGCATGAGATAGAACGGAAAGCAAATTGTTTGTAATACCAATAATTCCAGAGCCACTCAAGGCTTAATCTGGTCCAATTTGCATTGCTTAAAATCAGCGCTTGCATAAACAAGTCCGCAAACAGTCCTTTGAATTGTTATTAAGTTCAAACAATGGCAATCTCATCTCGCCGGTTCCTTAATGCTTGTTGCTTTCACTCCCAATCAAAGACCTTCAGAAGCTTCTTTCACTCTTTGCTTTTTCTACCCTCCCGGCCTTTTCCTTTATTATTTCAACAGTATATTCCCGAGTAGTAACCATGGTAACACTGGCTATATGCAAATGTAGTCTTGATAGATTGTGCGAGGTTGAGGAGACAAATTAAAATCTATTTAAAGAGGAAAGGAAAGTGCATAGATGCACGTTGCAAGGTGACTTGTGCTTACACATCCATTCGGTAGCAATCACCTATCATGAACAAGTTAAGTGTGAAGAGATAATTTCTCATTACTGATGCAGGCTGATAGTATGTGAAAATGTGGCGCTGCAATAATGGTTTGCTTTGACTGGATTAGAAAGCGATGATCAGAAAGCACCTCACTCACCCGGCAATCATATATGCTCACAAATATCACTGGAGACATGCTGATCCCTAAAGCCCACTATTTTGTGTCTCTAAACCCTTTTGAAGTCTTTTATTAATATGTTTGAAGAAAGGAAACAAATAAACCTTTAGTTTCATACACAATCTGTAATACTGAGCTTCTGTAGATCAAATGTAGGACTGAAAGGGAATGGATGAACAACTAGTGCTTATTTTAGAAACTGAGTCATGGAAGCATCAAGGAGAGGTTTGTTTATTGGTCTTTTTAAAGTGATCTTTTGTGTGCACTTTAGTTCAAAGTCCCTTTAAGACAAGTCATTTCACTTAGTGGCCATATTTGAAACGCCTCTCGGGGAGCTATTTCAGTCAATGAGGAAACATCAACATGCTCCGTCTTCGCTTTAGTTCGCAGTACAGTGTCTGGTCCGTGTCTTCAGTGTCTGCATTGTCATGTTAAAGTGCCCCCATTATGGAGTGTGTAATATTGCTGTTTGTGAATGTAAACATTCTGCAAAGTTGTAAAGTCAAAAGTGCACAATAAATAAAGTTATTGTCTCCCAAAAGAAAGAATCGACTCTGAACCGCCTTTACGAGTCATTTCGAATCCTACTGCCTGACAGTTATACGTCACTAGAAAAGACATTTGCATTATGCAAACAACTTGACCAGCCCATAAACACGTCATTTTCTCGGAGTTCAAAGCAGGATTTGCAAAACACTTACTCTTGAAAGATGGGTCGGTACCCAGTTTATTTGGACCAGCTTGCTCCTCAGTATTACTACCTGTAGGTATGAATAATTATTTATGTATATATTTTCTTCCGGGTGTTCAAAATGCGTAGTTTTGTGTTTTATATAAGAGGGTATGCATCGTCATAACTTTCCCGCCGGAACACGCCCCCTCAGCCATGACTGAGTGGCAGAAGTGCTGCTGCATGACTAGATTCAATAGGGGCAAACGAGAGTAAAACAAATGGTTATCAGTTTAAACTCAAGGTTAGACTCAATATAGTGTTCTTTACAACTTACCTGTTTGTTTACTTACCTGAATTGTGTTTCCTGACGTTTTATATGAGCCTGATTTCGATGCATAAATATTTATCACTGTCAGTCATCACAATTTCGAGAGTAATTCCCACATGCATATGCAGATGTATCGAAGCGTGTGTGTGGCCACTTGTCAAGAATGGAAAACTGAATTCCATTTTATTCAAATTCCAAATATATTATAGGCCTATTAATAATTTTCTTTATATCGCCTAGACAGCATGCAAACAATGCTACCTTTATAACCCCTAAAAGCTGACACTCATTCAATGAACGTGATCTCACAAAATTCCGTTATATTAATCAGTGAAGCTGACTACATAATGAATCTCTTATTTACATAATGTCTTCACTTTGTTAGAGAGGATTTGCACGTCTGAAGAAACTCAGTACTGGACAAAAACTCGAGTAGTGAGTGGATTCTAACTTCATCACCTGTGATTGGCCATTGCGTTCAAGAAATCAACAAAAATTTCTATGATTGGCTACACTACTCAACGAAGCGAAAACACATTGGAAATTAAATAATTTGACAAGCGCAATACAGATACACACTGGATCTTTTGCCCACTTTTTTTTTCTCAAAAAATATGCTATTATTACAAAGAAAATAACTAGTTCTTCCAATCTTTCATCATCGGACTCACGCTCGGATTGATATGGTAAAATCGACGCCATCGTTACTGTCTTTACAGTGTGTACAATCGCTGAGCTTTAGGAAACCTCCGGAGATGAAGTTCAGCTATGGTAATGGGCGTTTAGCTTCTGAAATGTATGCGGTAGACCAATCACAACAGACTGGGCCATCTGGCCAATCAGAGCAGAGTAGGTTTGAGGAAAGGAGGAATTTAAGCAGCCATCCTGTGCTATCGGAAATTTCCTACTGAAGTCGTGATTACAAGCTCATCACGTTCAAATTTTGACTTGAGAGGGCTTTCATGTCCTATTTTTTTAATTAGGAAACTAGTATTTACGATAATTCCGATAGCATGTGAAGGCAGCATTAGAAAAACTGACTCCCCCATCGAGTCATTTGAGAATCATTGAAAAATGTGATGCAGTGTATATTATGAGAAAATGTGTTTTTTGACCTTTGATGCATGTAAACCTGTTGTAGGAGACCTCCAAAACAAAATAAGGAGCCTTTAAAATAGCATAATAGTGGCACTTTAAACTGTTTTACCATATAAAGTTGTGTCTGGGATGGCAAGGACACCGTGGGTTTACTGTAGCAATGCTCTTGTGCCATTGACTGCTTAAGGTCTGCTCAACGTGACTGCATGGGTTGCTTTGTGTATGGAAACAATGGGGCTTGTGAGTGTCAGATTAAAGACAACATTCAGAGGCCAGGCCTTGAAAAGTGTAGCAGTCCTTGTGTGCTATAGGTTTTCATAAATCTTTTTCCTCCGCTCTGCAGTGACCAACTTGTTTTTGCTGCATTTTTCACATACTCTGCACACTTTCTGAGATACCACTGACATTGTTAATGTGCTGAGCTTTAACAAATTATTCCGTTGGTGCTTTTCTGAGGAAAATCTTTTTAAAGCAAAGGCCTTGGCACATCTCAAATTGACAGACATAAGTGGAACAAACTGTAAGTGTCCATTAGCCTGTATTTTCACTTCATTCTGTATTGGAACTGAACGACTGATTGTTGCATTGGTAGCAGATAGGACCAAGCAGTGGAATAAAATCTCAACTCTTTGCAAATGAATAGCTTTATAGCCCATGTATTTGACAAGAGACAGGCAAAGAGAAATGCCAGAGTCTAGAGATGGACTGATAATCAGGAGTGAATTAATTGTTTTGATCTGCTCCTCTGCTCCCTCTAGTGGTATCCAGAGGTGAGGCACCATTGCCCTTCCACTCCAATTATTCTGGTTGGCACCAAGCTTGATTTGAGAGACGAGAAGGAGACCATCGAGAAGCTGAAAGAGAAAAAACTAGCGCCCATCACTTACCCACAGGGTCTTGCATTGGCCAAAGAAATAGGTGAGGCGGCAGAGGTGGATTTGTTTATTTTATATCACTGGACGACAGTACACTACTGTTCGAAAGTTGGGGTCAGTACAGTTTTTAAAAAAGAAATGTATACTTTTATTCAGCAAGGACAGAAAATATAAAGTGACAGAAAAACATTTAACTTAAAGTTAATTATAATAAAATGTATAACAGTTTCCACAAAATATTAAGCAGAACTTTTCAACACTGATAATAAAAATAAATCAGCATATTAGATTGAGCAGCAAATCAGCATATTATAATCAGCTTGATTTCTGAAGGATCTTGTGACACTGAAGACTGGAGTAATGATGCTGAAAGTTCAGCTTTGCCATCACAGGAATAAATGACATATTACAATATATTCAAATAGAAAACAGTTCTTTTGAAATGTAATACAATTTCACAATGTTACTGCTTCTACTGTCGTTTTTGATCAAATAAATGCAGCCTTGGTGAGCAGAAGAGACTTCTTTTCAAAAACATTAAGAAATTGATTACAGTTGCAGTGTAAATACACATTTAATATCAAGTAACAACATGTAATTACAATAGGGTTAGGACTGGGAATGGGGTTTGGTTTAGGGTTAGCATGTTGCATGTAATTATGCATAATTTACAGTTATTACAACAGTAGGCAAGCTACATGCAACTTATGTAACAAGGACACTGTAAAATAAAGTGTCATACTCCGGTTCAAAAGTTTAGGGTGAGTAAGGTTATCTGAGTTATATACTTCTGACAATAAGGCATAAACAATATTTTTTTCCTCTGTTGTTTGAGCTTAAACGGTTTATAGTTGCAACAATTCTACTGGAAATCTGTTCATAGAAAGAAAAAAAGAGAGAGAGAGAGAGAGAGAAATAAGGCTTAAGGTACAAGACAAATGTAAGCACTGTTTACTGTCTGGTTTCTTTGTAACATACAATTCTCTAAATACAAAAAGAATTACAAAGCACTGCATATATCAGACTACAGATTTAGATGCTAAATGCAATTTGTTCTCAGAGTGATTTGAGCTAGCATTTGGGAGAACACATGGGCTAGTCCTCCTACACGTTCAAGATATGACAGATTTGTGCACACCTAATACACCCAGACATCTGGTGCTAAGTATCCCACTCAGAACGGATCAGAGATGATTCAGTACTATGCTTAAAATATACTGTATATATAGAGAAAGGAGGTGATATTAACAAACCTGATATGTGTGCATGTGTTTGTGTGTGAACAGATGCTGTGAAATACTTGGAGTGTTCTGCTCTTACTCAAAGAGGTCTAAAGACGGTGTTTGATGAGGCCATCCGCGCTGTGCTTTGCCCACAGCCCACCAAGGTCAAGAAGAAGGGCTGTGTGCTGCTCTAAGGATGCACGGTACATTTTCATGCGTGTTATCGTTGTGTTGAAACAGAAAAAGTCAGAGAGGGAGAAGGCCATGCATAAAATTTCAGATGTGACCTCAATTATAGCGAACAGCTTTTGTTCTATTGCTGCTTTGCAGTTGTCGCAACTTACAAATGCGCTTACTGCTGGAAGTTAAAGACAGCTATTCTGATTCACGTCAAAGGCTATTCTTTAGAAAAGAGGATGTGAGGAGATGCAAAAAGTAGGACATCCACTGACCTTTTGTTCTTTCTGCCTCCAGATTCGTCACTGTAAAACAGGTACCAGAGAAATCCACTGGTTTTCTCCCACAAACCAACAAGGGATGCAATTACATTACGAAAGCCTTTCTTCTCTTTTTAGCTGAATATACCACATTGATGCCAATTAAATAATGTTGTTGTTGACAAAATATTTAATCATATTTTAACTGATGTATTGTGTTATATTGAGACTGATGTAGCGTTTTGTCAGGTACACAGTTCCGCATTGTTTTCTCAAGACAATATAAAACAGCTGATCTTCAGTTCTAGACCAAAAACAGCACAAGTACTTGTTACACAGAGCTGAATTCATTTTTTAGACAAATGAATCACATCCACATAATACCTGTATAGTTGTTTTGGACAAAAATAAACCATACCACTCTGTTTCTAGACAGTTGTGTGTTTTTATTTTTTTGGTCTAAAGAGTTCACTCATAACGGGTATATTGAGTACACAGTGTTTTCAGTGACTGTATTTGTAATTCCTTGACAAAGCCCTTTGATTCAGGTGCTCTAAGGTGCCAATTATAGTGCCTGATGCTAAGAATATGATATAAAGCAGCATGATTTCCCCATTGAGAGCAGAACTATAGCTTGAATAGCTTTCTGTCTATTATGTCTGATTGCTTCTTTCATTGCTGAAATTGTAACAGTAGAAATGTTACTTATCTGTTATGATATAGCGCTCTCTCACCTTATCAGCCCTTCCTCTTCTATTAGCCGTGTGGACTTTGTGATATGACAACATTGACTTCAATGCGACTGTCGTGAGCTCACATCAATGTGTTGCCATTTACAGCAAGTCTAGATGTGGTATAGTCTTCATCTCGTAGGTTTAGTACACTGTAAAAAAAATATTGTTGGTTTAACTTAAAAACAAGATCATCAAGGACTCTAATCACCCTGCAAACCCTCATTTCACGCTGCTACCATCTGGTAAGCGCTTCCGAAGCCTGATGGCCAAAACTGAGAGACTCAGGAGGAGCTTCTTCCCCCAGGCCATCAGACTCCTGAACTCAGTCACTTAACATCACGTGACTTCACGTCAGGATAAACATCGATACACTGACATTGCACTGCACTTTCTGTTCTCGTTGTTACTGTGTAACAACCTGTTATAAACCTGTTTGCACATTATACTCTTTATACATTTGTTAACCACATATTTATAAGTCTACAGTTTACTCACTGCAAAGTCTACTTCAATTATTTTATTCCACTTTATCCTTATTTGTTACCTTTTTTTCTCTTGACTTGATTATTTATATATATCTACAGATATAGATATATATATATATATATATATATATATATATAGATAGTACTTTTTTTATATCCTATTTCTATCATAATTTCCTCTTGTGTTTTTAACTGTGAATTTGCACTGTCCATGGAGCGGACCTGTTTACATTTCACTGCCGGTTGTATATTCTGTATATAACTGTGTATGTGACAAATAAAACTCTTGAATCTTGAAAAAGTAAGTAACCTGGTTGCCTTAACATTTTGAGTTCATTGAAATAAAATAAAAAAATGAGTTAATACAATGAAGGAAATGGGTTTAATAAATAGAAACTCAAAATATTATTGTATCTGAACCACATAAATAAAAATAAAAAATTGCGTAAAACACAACACGCAATATGCTTACAAAATCTTTTAATACTATTTGAATAAAGGGTGATGTCAATTCTCAAAACGTTCATTGTATTAACTCAAATTTTTATTTCAATGAACTCAAAATTTTAAGGCAACCAGGTAACTTACTTTTTAAATATTTTTTTACAGTGTAGTAAAACAAGTTCCAGTGCTTCTGGTTTTGCCATGTGCAGCATGCTAAATTCAGCACAAAATAGGGAGAAAATTCACACACACAAAAGAAAAACCTATTTAACAATATTTAGCAATTTAGGCTTTTATGTTTATGATAATGAATTAAAATTATATGATAACAAATATGAGTTTGCAGCATCAAGCAGCATAACAGACCAGCTAAAATACCTGGAAGCAACTGAAAATTAAACATGACCGTGCTCACACTTACATTAAAAATATGGTGGATATTTTGACCTTGTTTCTCATAATGCGACTTTACAGTGTGACGTCTTGTGGTGTGACGTCCTAATCTACTATTTAGTTCATATTTTAATTGATCTCACGATTAGCTTCTTTTTTTTCACTCTGAGGTGGAATAAGTCCCACACGCAGTGACAGGCATACAAAACAGTACTTTCCAATCTGACTGAATCAGATGATTAAGTAATTTATAGCTACATTTTAGAGTTTCATGGGGATTAACTTCCATTTAAATGTAAATGTGATCCCTTTTCTTATAGATTTAACCATGCTTAAGTTTGTAATAGTTATCAATGGCCCACTCATGATAGCCATTTTATAATTTATGGCTATAGTTATTAAAAAATACTCAATGTAGCGATCCAGAAATAACTTCATCTTCTGTACAGAGCCACAGCTCTGAGCAGAAACACCATCAGTGTGAAAGCACAAAACACGCTGTTAATGCATGTGGTGTGAAACTAGCCTTATGGTGTTTTTAAACTGTTAACGACCCAGTTTCATGATAAACCAGCTGATAGTTAAGCAGTTACTCAGGATCGCTCACCACGACAGAAGGTTGCGGTACCATGTAATTACATTAATAAACCAGGACACCATGAAATGAAAAATATTACTTGGATATTTTTCTGTTTTTCCTATGCGGCAAGGCATTTATTTCAATGACTCACAAGAAATCGGTATGACTCACATATCACAGTGACTTATAAATAAAACACTCTAAGAGGCAGCCATGGGGTCAGTGCAATGACCAAGGAATGGAATTGGATAAAAAAAAGAGAGAGATAGAGAGAGAGAGAGAGAGAGAGAGAGAGAGAGGAACACAAACACAGTCAAGTGGAGTCAAGAAAGATCAGCTTCCCATCAGGCATCTAAGGGGTTATAAATTATGTGCCGACGTGTGTGGACGTAAACGGGCTTCAGAGGCCAGGCTGCACTCTGGGATCTCGTGAGGTATCGCCTGATCTTCAGAAACCTCCCAGTCAGTTGCGATGTGATGAGACGAGAGAGCAATCCCACCGAAACGCCACCGGAATACCAAATTGATTGATTGTCTTCAACAGAAAGGAAGAAATGAGAAAGCTTCTGGGCAGAAAGCTAGACGGATACATAGGCTACATAATTCGACAGAGTCTGATGACGTGCGACTCGTCTCTCATTTCTTGCTCCCATTCTCATTTGTCACTGCACTGAATGAAAGAATCGGTTTTAATACAATGGCAATCCATCAGCATCAAATTGTATGTCAGTGCTTGAATGAAGCGTTGTTAAAATGTAATTTTTACTATTTAATTTAAAAGTAGACTTCTAAAGGATGTATTCATTGGTGGTGTATCTTTCAAAGCATTCAAATGTATGCTGCTATCGTCACAGATTTACTCATCACAAAAATGTCAATATTTAGTACACTGAAGAATTGAGAACCTGCTGTTGAGTTACTAAGGTCAGAATGGGTTAAATAAACGCCATGGTCTGTCCACCATTCGGGGCCATCATTGTGGCCAATACACGTATTTATTTTTTATCAACATGAACACAGGTCCACACCAGCACGTGCTATCCAGTACAAAGGGACAAACTGTGTTTTCAGTCTTCATCAGCTCATCTGCACTGTACTGATTTATGATGAAACGCAATAAATGAGTGGTGTAATGATTGAATTGAAGACTGTTTTTATTATTATTTGAACTATTCATGTCATATACTGTTTGAAAGTAAAAAAATGAATACTTTACAAAAAATAATGAATACTTTTATTCAGCAGGATGCATTAAATTAATCAAAAGTGACAGATCTGAAAGATTTCTATTTCAAATAAATGCGGTTAAATGCTTCTATTCATAAAATAATCATTAAAATTCAGCTTTGCATCTCAGGGATAAATTATATTTTACAATTGATTAAAATGGAAAATAGTTATTTTAAATTGTAATAATATTTCACAATATTACTGTTTTTAATGTATTTTTGATACAATAAAAGCAGCTTTGGTGAGCATAATAGACTTATTTCAAAAACATTTAAAAATATTATTGACCCTAAACTTTTTAAAGGTAATGTATAATGACATTTCATCCCTTTTTAATAGTATTTATTAAACAATTATCAAATTTTGTGTAGTGTATCCAGATTGCTACATACAGTCCATATGTATAATATTTTACTTAAACCTTACACACTGAACACTGTATTTTTTTATTATTATTATTATTATAATAATTATTATTATTTATTTGTTTTGCTTGTGGTTCATGTGTGTATACCTCTAACAGACCTTTTAGCAGATAGTATTTAAAATGTCCAGTATTATTATAAAGCTTTCGTAAAATTTAAAAATGAAACACCCAAAACTGTATATGGTACCATAACGAAGACAAACGTCAGACTGCGTGGCATGGGGACGTAATGACGTGTGCCATTAATGGATCTATAATATATAAAACGGGAACATGAACGGAATATTCTAAAAGCAGCTCATGTAAACACCTTAATCAGAATATTGTCTTATTCAGATTAAGGTCAATAATTAGATTACTGCTGTCCATGTAAATGTATAGTCAGTGACTACTTCACTAAGAGAAGCCGTCAATCTCAGCTGTCAATCATTCTGTCACATCCACTTTTTTATAGCATCAAACTAACTAAAACCAAACTTATTTAAAAAACGAACACTTGCAATTACATCAGCGTGATAAAAACTACCTAAAATAACAGAAGCCATCTTTGGGAAAACATTTTTTGAAGTGTAATTTGATTGTTTAGTTTGTCTCGCATCCATTAGAAAACACCTGGGGGCGATCGAGACGCTTTGGCTTCACTTATCAGGACGTGTGCGGCACGCTTGGTTTATATATGTACTGATACTTCCTGTCACATGACAAGGGGGCTTCCTGTCATGTGACCATTTTTCCAATTTACAACCAAGCTTCAATAGAAATAGAAGATTTATATACTCAGTGAGCATGTCTCCAACACCCTCCATCTAAAGCGTCCAACAATGTCCTCATGTGTAGAGATGGGAATCACTTCTCCATTTAGATTACATTTATGCACAACTTGGATTATGTATCACTCGGGACGGTGACATAAGGTGCATTACGCCATGTCGTAATTACGAGATTTTGACAGCATCAAGTTGAAGAAATGACAAGTATTGTCATTTCTAAATTATAAGGGTAATTATTTATATGTGAACCCGGATAACATTTGTGAACATTTAGGTACATTTAGGGATTGATGGGCCTTTGGGGTTGTATATTGTAATTGTTTGGGGTAGCAATGTCAAACTATAACTGTTCCCGGCTTTTGATATCACTTTAACACACATCTTGAGCAGCAAATATTAACTCCTTACCTTCAGAACTAACTCCCTTTTAGCTACTTTAAAAAGGAACAAGCTCTTTGATAAGCTCTTAAACAATAAATGCGTCCACAAAGGACAGAAACCTGCATTTGTATTATTAATTTTTTTTTTTGTTGTTGTCAAGACTAAACCTTTACCTTTTTTTAAATGATATTTGAGAAACGTCTTATAATTCTTCTTCTTAATGTTATTCTTCTAATGGTATTCTTCTTAGTGACACTTATTACAGCAATGTGTATAATTATCATCATGTATAAAACGGACATTTTCATTTTAATGTGAAAATGAAATGTGTTTAAACATTTTAATGTGTTTTATATATATAAAATCCATCAGCTATGTAGTTTCTTTTGATCAGCTATAAAATTGACATAAAATTTTGTTTTTCCTATTTGCATGTAGCCGCAGGGATAGAGTACATAAAATGTTAATGATGCACAGTTTTGCACCTCTTGCTAAAACATATGCAATGATTAATAAACACATCTTTATTCACCTCTTTTCCATGAGCAAACGATAACTGGGCAAGGCAACGTGACACATATGAAAAAATACCCCTTACAACATTTTAACATGCACATTACTCAATAATTAATTATACTTGTTTTTTTCAAGAGCAATTTCTTTTTCGTGATGAATTGATGAACCTTGATTGATGGTTAAAATGAATGGAGAATATCTTGTGTTTTTCCATGGGTGCTCGGGCCCCTGGGTTCAGTGCGTATGGAGGTTCTTTGAACTGCATTTTCTCAGACTCTTTTTTTCAGTCAATTACGTTATATGGGCCGACCAAACCTACTAAACAAGTGAAGAGGAAGAAATCTCTTTGAAATCTGATTATTTTTTTTATCATCCTATCTTTTCTCCTTTACAGTTTCGTGCACTTTCGTGTGTGTGTGTGTGTGTGTGTGTGTGTGTGTGTGTGTGTGTGTGTGTGTGTGTGTGTGTGTGTGTGTGTGTGTGTGTGTGTGTGTAAATAGAAATTGCTAGTCACCAAAGACATTTATAACATGAAATTATATTTGGTGAGATTATGTCTTTACCGAACATTTTATAAACATTTCCTATGCTCAGTTTAATTTTTTATATATATTTTATACAATTACAAAATAATACATAATAATACGATTTTATTTTAAATATAAGCATTAAGTAATAAATCAATTTTTTTTTCTTTAAGTAATTAAAGACTAAAAAAATCAATTAATCCAAATCAAAATGATCCATGCTGAAATCACAAGGGATGTCATAATGGGGACAATAGTCATGTCAAGCTAGACTAATTTAATAGCTACAGACATTACATGTCATCAACGTGTTTCATAAGGCTATGCAGAGTTTTGGACAGACACTCGCCGAGCTCCACAAGCAAACAGCAGCCGCCTTTTACAGTTCCTCAGACTCAGATTTGTACATTTCTATGACCACACTAATGGCGAAATGAATCTGCAGCAGTCAGATGGTACAAGAGCTCTGTAAGTTGCTTACATTCAATATTATTGTAATGTTATGTGCTTTGAGACATGAGGTAATTTAACACATCTCTCATCTTGTGATGGTTTGCAGATTCTGCTGTTTGCGTTCATGTTTTGAAGGAGGTGTGCCTTTGGAGACACTCTGAAGGGAGGGTGGGATACTATACATTCATAGCTAACTTGCTATTGCTAGCTTCTCTGAAATGGCCTACACCTACCTTTAATGGCTTGTTTCCACCGAGCGGTGGAATACAGTACAGCACGATTCGAGACCATAAACCCTGATCTGGCTTGCGTTTCCACCGCCAACAGCACCCTTAAGATAGGCGTGGTGTAGCGATCGACGTCATTCTTGCGCAAAGAAGAAAGTAACACAGTAAACAACAGTGGGCGACATACAGCAGATCTTGTTCTTGCCTCTCAGCATGTGGCTGTTGTAACAAGAAGAAGACAAGCTTTGTTTGAGCCAAGGCTGCAGGCTGCAAGGACAAACACAGCCGAAAAAGCACGAGCAAGTGACGATTCTCTGTCAACCAATCAACATTCTGCAGTGAGTCTAACTCCACCCTTTAGTACCGGACCACTGTGCTAGGTATCCCAACGGAAGGGTTCCAAAAAAGGGGTACGGTATGGTTCGGAATTAGGGTACCATTCACAACTTCTGACAATGGAAACGGCAAAAATTGCGTACCATACTGAACTGTACTGAACCATACCGCTCGGTGGAAATGAGCCATAAGTGAGTGGCATAGACAGGGGGCATTCAGCAGTCATATCTCCTGGAATCGTATCAGAAATCATCACATAGCCTCAAGGCAGGGTACTGGATCTTATTTAACAGAGGTGTACATTACACTAACAAGTGGGTACCTACAGTAAAGGGGCTTTCTGTTTTTTGATCTCCTTGACATGTCAATTAATCTAATTTGTAACCAATTACACAAATTAACAGCCAGTCCTAGTTAAACTGGACATCGGCCAATCTTCTGTATTTGCAGGCCCAGTCAGTGAAGAAAGTAGGAAAGGTTTGACAGAAATGATGATGCTCTGAAGCATAGCAGAGTGCTTGGGGGATTATACTTGTTGACATTTACAAGCCTCATGCTGGCTTAATGATGCAGGAACAGAAGCAGCCAGCGCACCTTAGCAGTGACCTTTAGCACACTGTGGGTGTGGGCCCACAAACCTGGCCAGTCAGATACACCAGACTGTCAGACTCCTCTGAACTAACACTCGGACGAGCCACTAATGGAGCTCGTTTTTTTATGCCAGAGAGGACATGGTTAAATTGGGATGGCTGGTTTAAGGTCTGAGCGGTTGTTCATGGTGACCCAGGGTTTGATGGATTCTATAACACCTCTGGGTTTGCTGTTAAGGCTTCAACAGTTTTGAAATGCCATAGATGCCATGAATAAACAAGGCAGGGATCCCTGAATCAAGTGAAAGTAATGAGCTATTGATTTCCTGCATCATACGACATAATCTGGACAGCACAACATCAGATTCGGACCAGGTTTAGCTCACCGACGAAAGGAAAAAGAGCAGTTATCTCATGCATTCACTAGAGTTACTAAACAAAGCATCTAAATCTTAAAACAAGCAACCATTATTTATTTATTGATTTTAAAATGTTTTTGAAGGTGAAATTTATAGAATGATTTAGTTAAAGACTTTCTAGCAACCTCTCAGTTCTTACACGATAACCTGCTTTAACCATCTATGCGCTCAGTAAAAGTATTTTCTTGTATATGTGTTACGTTGCATGACTCTTCAATGAAAATCCTCTTTAGGGGATGACCCTCTTACACTCATGCGGCTGATATAGGTATCACAGATTCATCCTTTTTGAAATGTTTGTTCCCAGATATCTCATGAAGGACCTATAACAGACATCACTTCTGCAATATTGTAAGTGCCTGGTTTCTTGAAGAATACAGTTGTAAGTCATATTATGCAAGAATATTTGCATAGTTTTTTTTTTTTTCTTCAATAAAGTACCTTTAAATGTCTTTGACAAGTAGACAAAAGTGAAAACTGCATGTGTTTCTTAAGTAAATGTAGCCATAACCCAAACCTTGATCTCTCTGAAAATCATTATTACGTATTCAGCAAGGGTTTCTGTCTTTCTGTGGTAAGAAAAAAGCTCTGCAAATACTAGTATCAGAAGGGTACATTACAGGTGAGTTTTTGTGTAACAGTCTCAAATATGCAACTGGAGCATGTTTTATGTAGTCAATATTTAAGTGTAAACCAATCTGTTCCCTGAGGTTTTTCATGAGAGCCAAACATTTTCACCACGTTTTGCACATAATTTTCCAATTAATGTCAAAAAATTAAAATGTTGTCATCATTTACTCACCCTCAAGTTGTTCCAAACCTGTATGAATTTCTTCTGCCTAACACACACACACACACACACACACACACACACAAAAAAAGATATTTTGAAGAATGTTGGTAACCATACAGTTGACAGTAGCCATTGACTTCCATAGTAATTTTTTTTCCTACTATGAGGAAGGAAAGTCAATGGGTGCTGTCAGCTGTTTCATTACCAACATTCTTCAAAATATCTCCATTTGTGTTCAACAGAAGAAAGAAACTCATACAGGTTTAGAACAGCTTGAGGGTGAGTAAGTGATGACATGACAAATTGTCACTCAAAATTACTTACATTATCCCAAATGTTTCCAAGAATGTTTAAATCCAGAAAAATAAGCAATTTTAACCAGGACATGGACCGTGTTTGTGCGTTGCCTATCAATGACATCCTACCCACATTACCCTCGATTTTTTTAATTTTGTAGAAACCATGGAAATAACAAAGACGCTTTAATATATTATGCGTTTTATTAGACAGGAGAGGACATTTTTGTGTACATTCATCAACAGAAAACTAATCATTGTTATATAGCTCAACACAGTTAGTCTAAGGGTCCTATCATACACAGTGTTGCACAACGCAAGTGTTTTTTGCTCAACACAGTTATCATTTTCACATCTTGCGCCACGTGGTTTAAATAACAAATGCATTTGTGAACCCATGAAGGTCGGAAAACAAGGTATGTTCAGGTGCATTGTTGGCACTTTGTTATTTTGAGGCAACTGAACCGGTTGAGGATGTCTATATTCCGCCAAGGTGCAAAAACAACTGGCTTTTAAAGGGAATGGGAGATGAGACTGTTATGCCCCAAAACACACCCACAGCTCATTAAGAGACTAGGTACAACCCTTTTGAACCATGCGCCTAGCGCACCGACCGTTTTTTCCATCGTTAAACTAGCAAAAGTGGTAATTTGAGAATAAGATGTTAATGTCCCCAAAAATGTATACAAAAATGCATTAGGGTTAGGCCATTTTTGCTTTATAATGACAATCTGTTTTAACGTGTTTATATGATGCTTGCTTATTCAGATTATGACACATGATTATGTGTAATGTGCTTGTAAACGTGGTCATCAGTACTCAAGTTTACTTAATGATGTCATAATGACTTTGAGTAAATTTTTTCAATATTCAGCCTTATTTGGAGAGCCTCTTATGTTTAACGAGCGAACATGAGCTCAACATGAGGGTTTACGGTGTGTGTGATCTTGAGACTCCGTCGCTATGGAAATAAGACACTAAAATGCCAAAAAATATTTGCAATTAGTATTCTCCACACTGCAAAATCCTTATGTTTATTCAGCTATGTGTAGGCCTATGTAAAATATGGGACAAATCGCTTCCCGTATCAAATCAATAATGATCAATAATCATTTTACCTTTAAAGGGTCACTGAAGTGCCTTGAAACATGCAGAATTATTCAATGTGTTGACACAATTTCCACTAAAACAGGAAGACAGTGCGGAACATATCGATCAGCTACTCCCCTTTTAAAAAAAAAAAATAGCCAATAGCATTTTGTTTATATCACAGCTCAGCCAGAGCCATTGAGCTTGATAAAGCTGCAGTTTCCTCCTAATCTGTTTCTCCTCCATATAGCTTTAAAATATACCGTTTTCTGGTATGCATAACTCGTGCATATGATCCACTGCAGCGGCAGTTTCTGTAACAGTAACGTGAAACCAGACTTCATTCGCCCCACTGGAAAGCATATTTATACTCTCTGAATCATTCCCTTGTAAAAGTGTAAATGTGTGAACAAATTATTGATTTTAGCCACAGTTTCAGCCTCTATTTATAATGTAGGGGGGCGGGACGCTTTAGATTCTAGAGAGTATTTGATTGGACAGAAAATCTGATGAAAACCTGATGTCATCAAAAGCATGTATCCATTTAGGCGGAAGTGAGAGACTTTTGAAAGCTTAATATATTCTAAATGCAAATTTTGTCGTTGTTTTGGAACACACAAGCTTATAGATAACAGTAAAGCTAACATATTCATTCTAAAAGCCAAAAAAAAAAAAAAAAAAAAAAAAAAAAACCTTTGATTTCATGGGGACTTTAAATACGGGACGGGCTGTCTAAATATCACCAGCCAATGTGCCCTTGTTTTACCTGAGCGGAAAAATATTATGCTTATTCTCATCTGGGATCATTATACGGAAATAATCTGTCCAGCAGTATTGTGCCATAATAATTCTTGTGTGTGTGTGTGTGTGTGCGAGCACGCACTTAGTTTATAATCAACAACAAACCTCTAAAACACACGGACGCGCGTGCGCGCGCGCGTACACACACACACACACACACACACACACACACACAAAAGGGTGACGGGTACCGGAGTGATTTATATCAACGCCTACCTTCCTTTGGCGTGTGCTTGCGGAAGAGCCGTTACCTGGTTACAGGGGAGTGATGGAGCATTGAGTAATGTAATGTTCAGGACTCCACAGATAAGAGAGTTTCTCTGTCACTCGCCGAGTCAAGCCACCACGCGCTTTTCCTGCAGCATCTCCGGAGCGCGCAACCACATCGTGTCCAGGAAAAGAAGGTTTAACCTCTGAATTAAGTTAAGAATATCTCCACGAAGAGTCTCCAGCTTGTCATATTACCAATTGTAAGGACCAAATTGGCCGACAGATATTGGTTTGAGGTAGGAAACTTTGCAAAGCGCATTTTTTTGGGATAGTCTTTGTTCAGTGTATAAACAGTCATGAATTTGCATTCGATTTAAAATAATAAATATTAGGAAATAGGCTAATGTAGATAAGTGCTGTGTGATGGCAGATGCTGTACTTCAGGGCTCATTCGTGACTGCAGTAAACACTGTTGTTTTCTCTGTTGGTGTTAAAGTGATAGCAAGACAGGTGAAGCGCAGGTGCTGCTTACTCTAATTACTTGGTGCTATTAGAGCGTTAATGTTACTTGGTAACGTCTTAGTAAAGTCTTCTATTCATATTGTAGAAACTGTCTTGTGGGCAAGGATGATTATGGGCTATGAAAATAATGTAAATATGCTTAATGTTCTTTAATGTGCAAGGGATTTTTCTTTAATGTGCATTACTTTTTTATGTTTTTGAAAGAAGTCTCTTATGCCCAGCTATCCTGCATTTAGGCTATTTGATTAAAAAATGCATACAAAACAGTAATGTTGGGAAATATTATTACAATTTAAAATATTGGTTTTAAAATATTAGTTTTAATATGCTTAATGTAATTTATTGCTGTGATCAATTATGTACTCAATTATCAATGTTGGAAACAGTTGCGTTGCTTAATATTTTGGGGAACTTGTGATACTTTTTTTCAGGATTCATTGATAAATAAAAAGTTAAAAAGAACAGCATTTATTCAAAATAGAAATCTTTTTTTCTTCTGTAAAATAGACATTTTCTCTACTAATATAAATCTTTACTTTTTAATCTACTTTTTCTTTTTTTTTTTTTTTTTTTACTTTACTTTTTATCTATCACTTTTTAGCAATTTAAGTGAATGCTTGTATACAAGTGTTAATTTCTTTCAAAAAAGAAAGAACAAAAATGACTGAACCCAAACTTTTGAGCGGTAGTGTATATTGTTTACATTATATTAACATTTATATGTTTAAAAAGATAATACACATTTTCTTAAAGAATCCTGAAAAAAGTATCACAGGTTTTAAAAATATTAAAGCACAACTGTTTTCAACATTGATAATAAATCATCATATTAAAATTATTTCTGAAGTGTGACTGCTTTGCATTACAGAAATGAATTATATTTTAAAGTATATTAAAAGAGGAAACCATTTTAAATTGTAATGCTATTTCACAATACTTGTATTGTTGATCAAATAAATGCAACTTGATTTTTTTATATATATATATATATATATAAGAAAAAATAGAAAAAGGTTGCAAATGTTGCATAAATTAAGGTTTCACTCAGTAACTGGTTTAGCGATGTTTTGTTTGTAGTAATTGGAAAAAAAAATACAGAAATTGTATTTGCTACTTGATAAAATAAATAAAATAAATAAAAAGTTTAATATTTTTTCCCCTACAGTAATATACTTGAATGGTTGAGCTTGATGAGTGCAGTCAACACTATAATTTGTATAAAACTTAAGAACATTTTCATTCCATTTTCTCTTTTCACTCCATGCTGTAAAAACATTGTATTTGTACCTCTAATGCTTACAAGGTAATATGACAGCCCTATCCATGGAACCATACCCTTAATTTCTTACATTTGGTTCCCCCAAATCATAAATATGAGATTACATGAGGTTGAGTCTGGCATTGAGCTGCACTACTAATATTAATACAGTAACAGAAGCCCTAACTCAAAAATCCCACTGAGTGTAAGCGAAGTAGATTGCACCTTTTGCTCTAGGAGAAAAACTGAACTCATGGCTATGACAACAGTCAGTGCTTTTCACAGAAGAAGCCTGCTAAGAAAGGCAGGGATACTAGCCAGTGAACCAAGAGAACCAGCCTGTACGATTCTCATACAAAATGTGTCAGTTTTGACAGCCTACATAGTGTAACTGGTGAACTGGCTCTGCTTGCATGGAGCCATTTGAGAACATTTTGAACAGTATCTTTCACAGACTGATAATTCCAAATCTTAGCATTGCAAATGTTTATTGCTGCTTAAATGGATGTCTTTTTTATAGTCTTCTGTCCTGTTAAAGATTACAGTTTGTGGTTTTGCCTGGCCTCCAAGCGGGTATGTATCTGTAGTCTGTCTTCTACATGAATAAAACAGAGAGAGACTGATTGAAAAAAAGAATAAGAGAGAGAGACAGGATGAGAGTGGGAGGGTTGGAGTGATAAATATGTGCCCCCCTCCACTGCCTAATTAACAGCTCCTAGTCCTGTTCCCCTTTAGCTGACAGTCATGACAGCCTGTCTCTTTAAATCAAATGGTCTCCGAATATACCTGTCCATTCCACAAGTCTGTGTAGAACATAAGGTCTTGACATGTTTCTTATCAATACCAGAAGATTTGCACATTCTTGCACCGTTGTATGTTGCATGGTCTGAGGTAATCTGATCTGCTGACTCTCACAAATATGTCTGGTGCATCGAGTGTGTTAGTGCATTATGTTTTATTTTTACCCACAGAACATGTCATTGCCTCTGTCAGTAGCCTTTTGACTTTTCGCAGTGTGTTACTGTGTGAATAACAGTAGGACTGCATTGTCTCATCAAATGCCTCTCTCCATCCCAACACTGCTTCCACCCACATGCAGCACACACTTTACCATCATATCATATAGAAAGTTAGTATGCACCCTAAACATCTACCAATATTTTTATTTTTTTATGTGCTTCCAACATGTGAAAGTTGGGCTTTCAATGTAACATGTTAATTTAGTTCAATATAAAAAAAAAATAAAAAAACCTTGGGAACCTTGGAGTTGTGATTGATGATCAGTTAAACTTCACTGATCATATTACTACAATGGCCCGGTCCTGCAGATTTGCATTATACAACATTAGGCAGATTAGACCTTTCCTATCAGAGCAGTCCACACAACTCCTCGTCCAAGCTCTTGTTCTCTCCAGACTGGACTATTGTAATGGTCTCTTAGCGGGCCTTCCGGCATCCACTATCAAACCTTTGCAACTGATCCAGAATGCAGCTGTGAGGGTGGTCTTCAACGAGCCGAAGAAAGCCCACATCACACCTCTCTTCATCAGTTTGCACTGGCTGCAAATAGCCGCTCGTATCAAATTCAAGGTTAGTGTTTGCCTACAAGACAACCACTGGCTCTGATCCAATATACCTAAACTCGCTTGTTCAGACTTATGCGCCTCCAAGAAGCTTACTTTCCGCAAGTGAGTGACACCTTGTGGTGCCGTCCAAAAGTGGCACAAAATCGCTCTCACTGACCTTTTCCTGGACCCACCTGGTGGAGCGACCTGCCAATCTCAATTCGAGCAGCCGAGTCTGTAGCCATTTTCAAAATGCATCTAAAAACACATCTTTTCCAGCAGCACCTGACCAATTAGGACTAGCACTTGCAACAAAAAAAAACTCTTGCTATGTGCTAGACTGAGTGAGACTTGTTACAGCACTTGCATACTGTTGCCCCTTGTTAGTCTGATTGCTTCTATTGCTTTCCTCATTTGAAAGTCGCTTTGGATAAAAGCTTCTGCTAAATGATTAAATGTAAATGTAAAAACATTAACACCATAAATGATACTCCCTGACCTATAATGAGGTATTTTCCTACCATCAAAACAATCTAAACTACTAACTATAGGCCAGTGACAGGTTATGTTCATTGATATGGAAATAAAACAAATTATATTTTGACATGTAAAGCCATTTTCAATACTTTCATCTGCCAAAATAAAGTTTTATCTTACACTGACCTAAAGGATTATTAGGAACACCATACTAATACTGTGTTTGACCCCCTTTCGCCTTCAGAACTGCCTTAATTCTACGTGGCATTGATTCAACAAGGTGCTGAAAGCATTCTTTAGAAATGTTGGCCCATATTGATAGGATAGCATCTTACATTTACATTTACATTTATGCATTTGGCAGACGCTTTTATCCAAAGCGACTTACATTGCATTCAAGGTACACATTTTTACATTTTGTCAGTTCTTGCTTTTCCTGGGACCTTTGCGTTGCTAGCGCCATGCTCTTACTGTTTGAGCTGCAGGAAAGCTTGCAGTTGATGGAGATTTGTGGGATGCACATCCAGGGCACGAAGCTCCCATTCCACCACATCCCAAAGATGCTCTATTGGGTTGAGGTCTGGTGACTGTGGGGGCCATTTTAGTACAGTGAACTCATTGTCATGTTCAAGAAACTAATTTGAAATTATTCGAGCTTTGACAGAGAATGGGTACATGGTGGTCATAAAGGGATGGACATGGTCAGAAACAATGCTCAGGTAGGCCGTGGCATTTAAACGATGCCCAATTGGCACTAAGGGGCCTAAAGTGTGCCAAGAAAACATCCCCCACACCATTACACCACCACCACAGTGGTAACAAGGCATGATGGATCATGTTCTCATTCTGTTTACGCCAAATTCTGACTCTACCATCTGAATGCCTCAACATAAATCGAGACTCATCAGACCAGGCAACATTTTTCCAGTCTTCAACTGTCCAATTTTGGTGAGCTTGGTGTAGCCTCTTTTTCCTATTTGTAGTGGAGATGAGTGGTACCCGGTGGGGTCTTCTGCTGTTGCAGCCCATCCACCTCAAGGTTGTGCGTGTTGTGGTTTCACAAATGCTTTGCTGCATACTTCGGTTGTAACGAGTGGTTATTTCAGTCAAAGTTGCTCTTCTATCAGCTTGAATCAGTCGGCCCATTCTCCTCTGACCTCTAGCATCGACAAGGCATTTTCGCCCACAGGACTGCTGCATAATGGATGTTTTTCCCTTTTCACACCATTCTTTGTAAACCCTAGAAATGGTTCTGTGTGAAAATCCCAGTAACTGAGCAGATTGTGAAATACTCAGACCGGCCCGTCTGGCACCAACAACCATGCCATGCTCAAAATTGCTTTCCCATTCTGACATTCAGTTTGGAGTTCAGGAGATTGTCTTTACCAGGACCACAACCCTAAATCCATTGAAGCAACTGCCATGTGATTGGTTGATTAGATAATTGCATTAATGAGAAATTGAACAGGTGTTCCTAATAATCCTTTAGGTGAGTGTATATTACATATACATAATAAAATAAAGTACATTCAGATCAATGCTGTGGGAATGCATAGATCAAATGGCTGCTTGCATATATGATGAATTTCTCTGAATTTCTTTCTTCTTCACTAGCATACTCATATGCAACCTCAATCTCCTCTTTTCTGACAGTGGACAAAGTTCATTTTGAATTGTGAGGCTGATTAAATGCAGGGCTGCTATTAAAAGATTTGCTTATTCTCTGAGAGGGACAAATAATGCAAGGAGTCGGACTTGATGTTAAAAGATCACAGCTGTGCCCAGGTGATTGAATGTCTTTCTATGTCTTCAGGGGGAAGCTTGAATGTACGGCTGAGATTGTTTCAGATAGGTTCAAGATATCTGATGCTAGCAACAGAGCAACTAATCAGATCAGCTTAGGGTGGCAAAGTAAGCAGGTGGATTTGATCTGGTGATTTGTAGTCATTTTTGTTTTGAGGTCTGTGTGATTTTTGTAGTCTTTAGTGTTTTAAGTCTGCAGCATTTCATGGTAGATAAGGGTGTTGTTTGTTGGTGCTACTGAGCTCTGAGTGAAGGTTTCAAATATTTGAGAGATCAGTTTAGAAACAGACTGACAGGCATGAACAGTGAATGCGTGGCCCATAAGATCTAACTGAACCAGTCTGCAGGGAGTGATATAATCTCTTTCAGGACTGGTAGCAATCAGTTACCACAGCTTTGGGGTAGAAACTCTAGAGGGTGCAGACTGATAGGTCCTTTAAATTAAATCTGCAAGGAATCACATCATTACATGGCACAAGCTGATTGGCCTCTGCTCATATTGCAACCAGTGAGATTGCTTGCTCAACATTTAAATAGTCTGGTTCATTGTTTGCTGTAAGGTAGTCCTGCAGCGCTCTATCAGGAGCCTGTTTTCCACCGAGGCTGAACAGTTAGAATAGGAAGGAACGGTTCCAGTTATATTTCCACTTGAGCCTGGTACGGTATGGCACGATTAAATACTGTTCTCATCCCGGTTGCTGAACCATGCTGGTAGAATGTGTGTAATGACAGAGCAAATCAGGATTGGTCACTTGTCTGTTGCTTGGCTACCAATTTCTCTGTAGCTGGCTAAACACGTTGTTTATAAGTGACGTAAAAAACGAATTAATAATAAAATTAAAAGAAACAAAAAAAACAAATGATCATCCTCCGTAACGTAGCCGCTATTTAGATCTCATGTCGTCTGTGAACTCTTCCAAGGCAACGACTAACACATTTGTATTACATTCCAAAGAGCTTAATTATCAGCCCCACAGTGGAAAACAAAACCATATCTGTACCGGTTGGGCCAGAAGTGAATGGTTAAAGGACATATTGCTGGTACATTTTTTTTCAAAATGAATACATAAATGTATGAAAATACCATATGAAAAGGATTTAAAATGTTTTAAAGAGACATGAGGGCACAAATTTAGTAGATAAAGTGACTTTTTCATTGAATGTTTCTTCTCAATGTTTCTTCAAGTTCACTCAACTACATACTCATGACATACATCCTCACACTATCGGTGAATTGGCAGGAAATAAACTCATACCACAGAATTTATGAATAAAGGATAACATGAAACGCATACAACAATAACACTATACTGTCTGTGGTTCGGCCACCGGCGGGAGACGTGATGGTCACGGATCCGTCAGAGATGCAGCTCAAAGAAGACATGAACTGTGCACCGTAAGTCTTGTTTTTTTTTTAAACATTTGCTAACCATCAAATCAGTCATGACAAACCCCTGACGTTATATCACGTAAGGTTAGGATATTAACGAGTGTGACATACGCCTGATCAAAGCTTATTCGTTTCTGTTATTGGTAAGAATCAATACAATTGCCTGATACATGATAATAATCTGTACAGTATTGTGATCTGAGCACAGTAACTTATCATTAGGTAACGCGTATACATCTGTGAGCTAACACTGGTCTCTCACCGAGACACCTGCTCTGTTCTCCACTGGTTCTCCTCACACCACAACTCAATTTGTCTCCTCTAATCGTTGATCTGTCTAATCCTGTCCTGTCTCAAATTGTGTGTCATAATTGTATGGCTGTGGTCCGTGATATGAGTATGAATAAACATTTACAATTTCCTCAGCGTCCGAACTGTCATTGCAATCCATTGTTTTCCTATTGTTGAAAATGACCGCACTCCCTCTCGTTATGTCACTTCCGGTTTTGGCATTTTAAGATGTGGAAGTAACATTTTCTCACAAAACAACTCTAGAAGCCTTAATAGCATATTTATAAGTATATTTTAAAGAAAATCTAGTTTTATTCTTGTATACATTGACTCACTGGGGGCTCTAACCTGCAATATGCCCTTTAAGCAAATAAAACAGTTTGAAAAGTGGCAATAGTTCCTCAAACACTCACTTCCCCAGCTCCACCTGCCTAGACCTGTTACGGGATTTATGTATGTCTATTTATATAGCAGCAGCAGCATATCTTACTTGCTTACAACAGCATGTCTGTGTATATATTAGCAGTAGCAAGTCCATACTTGCTGTGCAGCAGCAGCAGCAGCGTAGTACGTCTAGTCCACCAAAACTGAATACATTAACGTCGCAATATTCTATAAAAATGCAAAACTATTCAGAGAGTTGTCATGATTGTAGTAACATAGTTGTCATGATTGCGTGTGTATGTATGTGTAATATATATATCACTATTTGATCAATATCATACTTATATTTGGTTAATATCCTTTTATCATATTTATGCTCTAAAAGCCATATCTAGACTGGTCGAATAACAGGAAAAGTCACAGAAATTCATTGTCCAAAAGTATCATAACACTGCATGGTGTTTTACCTTTAAAGGAATAGTTCACTAAAAAATGATAATTCCATCATAATTTACTCTCCCTCATGTCATTTCAAACCTGAATGACTGACTTGCTGCTGTGGAACGCAAAATTGTAATTTTTTTTTTTAAATCTTGAAAATAAATTTCAGTCTGTTTGGTCGCACATGCTTCATACATACTCTGCTTTTATAATAAAAAGTAGATAATCACAACAACGCAGTCCTATAAAAACAAGAAGTTTGAATTTACATGAAGGTAAATGAGGACAGAATAAATTTTTTTGGATAAACTATTCTTTTAAGGACATGTTGGATCATGAATTTGAGCAATTCAAGGCCGCCTGGCTGTTCGAGTTGCAAAGGATGATGGGATAGCTCCCAGATGGAAGGCTCCTGCTGCTCATCAGCACAAACACAGACTTTAGCTGTAAATGTGCTGCAAACCTTCAACAAGTGTTAAATGACTTTAATATGAATAAATTCATGCCTTTGGTGGTGACACACACAGCGTAGCTTTACATGCATAACAATGCCAGAACCCAGTAACACAGTATTTTAACAGATCATGTCACCAGCAGTCTGAATTGCATGAGAATGGTCTCTTTACATGTGCATTTATTTATTTATTCATTTTAATAAGAAATGCAAACAAGATGGAATGAAAACACTAATTACCAATGCATTTCTCCTGACACAGAAAAGAAACCTAGTTGGAGAGAGAGCGCATGGTCTGACATTTAACACAAGTGAAATCATCCTCCTCATCATAGGTGTATTATAATTGCGGTTCTAGGACTCAAACATCTTAACACGTTTCATCTATGAGACGGATGTGTACAACTAAATACTATTATGTGATTGAATCTGGCAAACTTCACCAGAGAGCAGATTTACTGCTGATATGCAGCAAGGGCAAGTGATCTGATTAGCTGATGGAAACATGGAGATGGAGAAGAACATTTAAAACAGAATATATTGCACAGGGACGCAAAGGTGACACCACAGCAGATGTTTGTGAAACATTCATAGGTGATCTTTAGTAATATTCATCAGACTTTTCTCAGCAGTTTTGTTTTTCACTGTAGAGAGATCACATCTCCGTAACTGGGTCCATTACCATTCTTTTCATGTAATGAATTATAATTTTTTTGTTTTGTTTCCATCAAATTCTTATTAATCTCAAGAAGACACCAGTAAAGTCTTTTTTTAAAAAGGGTTTTTAATTAACATTTTAGATATTACATTAGCTTCTTCAATTGGTGTTGCATATATATTTTTTTAAACGTTGAAATAAATTGAGTTGTTTCCACTTTATTTTGCAACACTGAAGCTATTTTCTGTGAATGTGTGAGACTTCTGATTCATTAGCAGCTATAGGTAAATATGAATATCAAAGTGCAGCGAACTATTTTCACTATAAACCAGTGTTATGCATGTTAAAAATAAGGTGGATAGAAAAAAACGTGTACTGTAATCTTGCATATTTCAGTGTTCATCAAAGCAATATTGTTGTAAAGTTTATGCATAACATGACACATCGACATCACATCACAAACATTTTTCAAACTTAATACAAGCTAATTTGTATCCTACAACATGGGATGTCATGTTTGTCTCTCACTGTCTGTATAATGCATGTGCATCTGTTTGGGAATTGGAAATGTTCTTTATAAATGAGGCAGCATCCAGCAGAGCTGTCACTTCTAGGAAAAATGCAAATAGAAATATTTGTAAATATTTTAATTGTCACATTGTGCATGCATGCAAAACTAGGAAACATACATGTTAACTGATCTTGTTTACACTGATGCTGCACGCCAAAGTTTCTTTTATCAGATCAGTAGTTTCTGTTCATTTAATATGTCCATGTAGTTATTTTGTTGTTGCTCTTGTTGATTAGGCTGTTATGGTCATAAAACATTAGTTCTGCTTTTCAGCTGCTTATTTATTTGATATAAATTCATACCTGCATAAATTAGGCATATCTGTTGTACTCTGTCTTAAAGTTCATTAATCTCCATTTTATTCGGGCAAAGCAATCAAATCCTCACAAACGGGACTGCAATGAAATGTACACTCATAATTTCCAATACAGAGGTTAGGTAATTCTACACCATTCATTTTCTTTTTGTGTGTCTTGCGTACTTGCGTTAAGTTGCTTAGAGCATATTTAATCGTGATTGTCTGAACTGAAAAATGGTGACAGAAAAGTTCACATCAGATTGGTTTCGGCTACTATTACACATTGTAATAAATGTGATTTAATGTGTCTATTTTTAAATGGCACTTTTAAAATCTTATCTATCTGAAAGATTTGTTTAAATTTAGTCAGTGATTGATGAAAAATACGAAGCCATAGTGTACTTGATGACTTTATGCAGCAGACATCATTACTTACAAAAAAAGCACAGCATGTTGACCTCAAAGAGAGAGAGAATTTCAGTGCAAATACTGGCAAGACTGACATCAAAGAGAGGCCAAGGCCCACTCATGCTGCCGCCCATCAGGTGGCAAAAAAATGAATTGGATTTTCTCACGAGGAGCATGTTGTTAATAAATACAATACAGCATATAGACAGTGACCATTTGAAGTCTAACAAAGGCTGATAAAGACCATAAATCATTTAGAACATGGAGGCTGAGGCGATTATGACATTAAAGGAATAGTTCACCCAAAAATGAAAATTCTGTCATCATTCAGTCACGCTCAAGTTGTTCCAATCCTGTATACATTTCTTTGTTCTGTTGAACACAAATTAAGCTGTTTGGAAGAATGTTTGTAACCAAGCAGATCTCGGCAGCCATTGACCTTCATAGTGGGGGGAAAAATACTATGGTAGTCAATGAACTATGCCTTTAATATTCTTCCCCTTGTAATTCCAAATGTTAATTTCAATTAGTCAAATTTGCATTCAAATTATTAGGTGGTAATGCCGTTTTGATGATCCCATTAATCAGTGAAGCTGCAAGTTTCATGTGATCACCTTCTACAGTCTTAGACACCATTCGCAGTTTCATTGGGTATTACATCATCTGCTTTGAAAGCTAGCTGCACATATAATATGTATCGAATTAAATTACTGCTAATGCTTTTCACTTCGTTTGTGCCACGTGTCTGGAAATGCTGTTGCGAGACCCCCTGTCTTTCATCTCACCCCCCTGCAAATCTGCAATTAACTCAGCTGTCTGCACCCTTGAAATCTGTGATTAGATGATCTCTCTTCACGTTAGCTAAAAACAGCAGCTGCAGTAAACTCTCTGAGGTTATTTCACTCAAGTCATTCTCAAGTCATTAAAATCATTTTGAAGTTGTTACATTTCTGTGCTCCTCATATCAGTTGATAAAATCTATGAAAAGTAAAAATGGATCCATGTATCTATGGATCCGACCTTTTAAAACCAATTAGGGTCACTTACTGATTCGATTCATTGGCCATCACATTTATGCATACAATGCAGATGTCTGTGATTGGTTATTGCTACAAAAGAACATGCTGTAAATAAAACATTTTGGAATAATGAGAGTAGATGTAAATGGGGTTCTGTAATTGACAATTTTAGTAATTAGTTAATTGTGAAAATGATATTAATTGTCTAGCCCTAGTGTATTGAGTCAAGCATCTCTCTAAACAAATAGACGAGATAAGATTGTCTCTTTCACTAATTGGTAGTATACAACCGTCATTGTTCTCATCTAGCAGTTGTCCCTGGAGCAAATGCCATATATCAGATGAACCATTAAATGGATGAATGGCTCCCATGAGGCAGTGGGTGAGAGAAGACAGATTAAAGTGAGCATTCGTTCAAACAATACTGACCTCACTGAGCAGAGAGGGCCTCTGTCTACAAAGCAATGAAATGGAAGGAGAGGAGAGGAGAAAAGGACAGGGAGATGGGCACAGTGTTGAATGATGAATTATGCATTGCTCTCACCATTGTCCATAACCTTTCAGAAAAGTTTCTTCCTCAGTTAAAATAAATATAAATATTCAGCTTGTCACACTCCATTTCAACAATGTAGTAAAGGTCATGTAAATAGACAATAAATGATGGACATCAAATCATAAACAAGATCTACTAGTAAGTGTTTATTTGCTTTGCTACAAAATCATCCTGTGGTGTAATGTCATTATAAATCGTATAAAGACGTATAACGTTTTATTTTTTATTTTTTTTTATTTCCTGTCTGCATGTCTGATTCATCCATTTAATTTTAAAAGAACCAATTAACTTTAAAAAAACTGCAAAAAGCGCTGCTTGCACACTTAGTCACTTTTTTTGATGGTTTGGATAGCTATTTAATCATGAAGGTTACATGCGTGAAGTCGTATGAATGTCAGGGACTTAAAAGATCACAGCCTTTCTTCTCTTGCTTTTATCTCTTTTCACTTATTCTCTTTGTTTGACTTGCACTTTTATTCTTTTCTGCATTAATTTCCCCATTTCAAAATGGCACTGCATACTATTTTCATCTGTTTTCAATCTTTGTAACTCTATAGATATTTTCATAATGAATTAGCTTTCATTATAATGTAACGTCATTAGAAGACTTTATTCTGAAATGTTTCAAAATATTGTCATCTGCGTTCAATGGCAGGGAGCTTCAAAGAATGAAGCACAGTAATTGTCAATGCATCTTTTATACATCCAAAATCAAAACTATATAATTGATAATTCAATAAAAAAAAAAAAAAAAAAAAAGGTTGTCTAATATACAGCGAGTTCTTGCTGGTATCCAGTGTCTCCAATTTGTATCTAGAAACTTAATTTATGGTCATATCTCAGTCCAGATTACATTAAACCTCTATACAGAGCATGATGATGGAAGTTCTTCTCTGCATGTTTTCCCCTGTCTCTCTGTATAAGTGCAGAGTCAATTTATCTTCTATTCTCTGCTTCTAACTGTAATTGGGAAGGAGAGAGAGAAATTAAATGGAAATGGACAGAGGCAGGTATGAATATCTAACATACCAGGCTTTTCTATTTCAACAAAAAGCTGTGGAACATAAGACTGCATCACTTGGTCCAACTTAACCTCATCTCTTACTGTTAAACACTATACAGTTGGATAGGTAAATATAAAGGAACATTAAAAAAATGTCATTTACTAACCTAACTTTATCTTGTTCCAAACATGTATGCATTTCTTTCTTAAATATGATTGAGAGAATTTTCATTTTTGAGTGAACTAGCTTTTTAAGATAACCAAGGTCAGTACATTTCCTCAGAATACACATGCAGCACGTGCCACGTGCACTGACAGACTGTGAATGGCCTTCTAATCATCTGCTCAGTCAGTTCTGAGTCCCAGTGTGCATGATCGTTAATAAAATGTCAATTATTAGTCTTAAGCCACATATGGGAGTGCACAGTGTTTGAACTGTCTGAAGAGAGATTGTACACAAGACTAGCCAAATACAAACATCCCTGCAGAGTCAGTCTTGTTGCCATTGCCATCACTGAAATTGTTTCCTGTCTGACCCTTTATTTTATTAATTCTATTTTAATAATGTTGTTTTAAATTTACTATTCCCAACATGGCAAACCTTGCTTCTGTTCAGTCATGCTTCAATTTAAAATTTAATTGTCACTGTGCTTATTTGTTTTTCCATATTCCAAGTATATGGCGTGCTAATGTTTTGTAATGCTTCCATTCTAATGGTTCAGCAAGGTTCTGCTGACTTAGACTTTTCGCTACTGAGCACCCCACATACACGAGATAATTGGCATGCCTGATTGCCTATGGGACAAAAATAACACCATCCAAAACCCTGTGAGCCATGTGAGTGTTTTTATGATGAAATGTCCTCTGCAATCCCTTTTCATGTAATTTGACCATGCAGTGTTAGTCCAGTCTCAACCAGGGCACCTATGGAAAGTAACTTTCAAGGTATAGCCTAAACCCTTGAATTATATGGTAATGCATAATTATATATCACAGAGCCATAACTACCATAGGCATGGAGGAACACTGAACAGTGAAAAAAATGTCCACTGCAGCACAGAGGTCTGTGTGGACCAATTTTCCCACTACTCCAAGTTTCATTCAACACCTGCCCACTCCTGCTGTGCTGTACACGCATTCCCTGCTTACAATGAATTTAACCCTGTTTGGTCCTGCTTATTTTAGGTCTCATTTCAGCAATCCTGCATTTCCCCCCTTGTGGCACATTTTCCCATTAATCAAATAACTTTTGAGATGCATAAATTATTTAATTTAATTTCATTATTTAATCAGATTTGTATAATTTTTTCAATATAATGTCAAAAAGGCATATAATAGTAATCATTTAGGGTACATTTTCTTTGTCTTTTCGTTTCTGTTTTTTTACAAAGGTTTAGGGGCCCTATTTTAATGATCTAAGCACATGGTCTAAAGCACATGGCGCAAGTTTAATGACAGGAAAAATGGTCGGCACACCAGTCGCATGGTCTAAAAGGGTTGTCCCTATTCTCTTAATGAGTAATGGGAGCGTTTTGGGCATAACGTGCAATAAACCAATCAGAGTCTCATCTTTCATTCCCTTTAAAAGCCAGTTGCACTTTCACCATTGCGGATTCACTATTTAAATGGTGGAATATAGACACCCTCAGTTTTGGTAGTCAGTTTTAATACATGTGTGTAATGTCACAATTGGTTAAATAGGTAGCCAATTACATCATTACTGCAAATAGGTAATTCTGACACAATCCTTTTATTTTTCATGTTTGTACGCGCATTGTTCCATTCACCTATAGGCGCATATTACTAACGCGCCCTTTTAAATAACACAAAAAATACTGTGTCAATGGCGTTGGTCAATGGCGCAGTTGTTTTCAGTTGCCTCAAAACAGCAATGCACCAACAATGCGCCTGAACCTCAGCATGCCCATGGGTGCAAATGCATTTTCTATTTAAACAACATGGCGCAGGATGTGAAAATGATAATTGCATTGGGCTGGAACTAGCAGAAAACACTTGCGTCACGCCTGGCACTGCATTGTGGCAGGTGTATGGTAGAGCCCTAAATCTCAAAACAGATTTCATGTTTAAATAAAATTTCAAAAGGCATCATTGTCATGTCTGCCATCAAATAAATGTGGTCCTTTTGAATATTGTCTTGGGTATTGAAGTCAGAAATGTTGAGAACCACTGATCTAGTCTATTGTATGTTTTCACTTGGTAAGCTAAATTCAGATTTGCAAAAACAGTGTGAAACCATCTTGCTAACAATGGTGCTTTTGTCTGTAGATTATGCATTATTGAATGTGAGAGTGCATTGAGAGAAAAATGATAGTTTGTGGTTGTTCTCTGTGCAGGACAATGGCCCCCAGCTGAAAGCAGTGACGGCAAGAGGGTGAGATGGAGCTGACCTCAGTAGACGCCTCTGCTGTTCTGGGCTTATGGGGCAACAGCTCCATTCCTGGTTTCCCCTTTAACGAGAGCGTTCTCAATGACACCTGTATCCTCAATGCTTCAAACTGCACCAATGAGACAGATCTGGGGAACCGAACAGGAACGAGCATGGCAGGAATCCTCATCCCTCTCATTTACATAATCGTCTGTGTCGTCGGCCTGGGAGGAAACTCTTTGGTCATTCACATCGTCCTGCACTACTCCAAGACTGAGTCGGTGACCAACATCTATATCCTGAATCTAGCTATAGCCGATGAGCTCTTTATGCTTGGCCTTCCATTCCTCGCCGTGCAGAATGCCATGCACTCCTGGCCCTTTGGCTCATTCACATGCAGGTTGGTCATGACCGTCGACGGCATTAACCAGTTTACCAGTATTTTCTGCCTTACCGTAATGAGCATCGATCGCTACCTGGCCGTGGTTCATCCTATTCGATCCTCTAAATGGAGGCGACCGCAGGTGGCCAAGGCTGTGAATGGAACAATCTGGGCGGTCTCCTTTTTGGTGGTCTTGCCTGTGGTGATTTTTGCAAACGTGCAACGGGAAGGAGGAATCTGTAACATCATATGGCCGGAGCCAGCCAATATCTGGGGAGCAGCATTTATCATTTACACCTCCACAGTAGGCTTTTTCTTTCCCTTGCTAGTCATCTGCATGTGCTATCTCCTCATCGTGATCAAGATACGCAGCTCGGGAAAGAAGGTTCATGCCACGTCAACCAAAAGGCGCAAGTCAGAGCGAAAGGTCACGCGAATGGTGGTGATAGTGGTGGCTGTGTTCGTTTTCTGCTGGATGCCATTTTACGCTCTCAACATTATAAACCTGGTGGAATCGCTCCGTGACGAGCCGCAGGGCCTGCATCTTTTCGTAGTGGTATTGTCTTATGCTAACAGCTGCGCTAACCCTATTGTTTATGGCTTCCTTTCTGACAACTTCAAGCGGGGTTTCCGGAAGGCCCTATGCCGCTCATCTCGAAGGGTCGAGAACCACGAGCCCACCGAGCAGCAGCAGCAGCATCAAGAGGAACGAAGAAGAGTGCTGATGCCCAGGGAAAGCCTTAGAAGAGCAGTGAGAAATGAAGAGGATGAGGAAGAAGAAGAGGACAGGGAGGAAGTGACAGAGATGACGGAAATTTGCAGGATTACTCAGAATGGAAACGGAAGCGGACAAGCTGAAAGTACCCGAGCGCTTTTCTTAGAGCGACCCTCGGGCACAGGGGTTTCTGAGACATGTTCGCCAGACAGGAGAGGCACGGGTGGGGATGCTGTTGGTAAAGGACCGGGATTTGGACCTGCTGCAACCTTGCTGAACGGGGCCAAAAATGGTAATGTGAAAACTCTGCCAGAGGAACCGGTGGAAAAGAACACCTCACTGGAGATCAGCTACTTGTAAACTTGTGATTTGTGTCAGCTGGAAAAAAGTAGTATTAATGTACATTCCTCCCTGAGATCTGTTCAGTTTGTAGTTACTTTCTCTCCTGGAGTCTATACATTTGTCTTAATGTCTGAGTTTACTATGAAATGTCCTACTAGTAATTAGACTTGATATGGAAGTGTACACATTTTAAACAGAATATAAAAAAAATCACAATGGATTCTGCTTTATTTATAGGACTTGGCAAATCAAAACAAGGGTTTTCAGCAGCATTATATGGTATCAGTACCTAAATGAGACCAGCACCACAATATGTGAAGCATCTATGTGCCTTTTTATAAATTTATTTAGGAGATTTAATCAATGCAAGGAATCCATGGCTACGACTGGGCACTAGATCACTAAGTACATTTACATGGACTTTTGCTTGATTATAACTGTGCATGTAAACATACTTAGTGAGACTTGTAGCATATTAATATAACACAAATTCAGATTGTAGTTTTCTGTAAATACATTTTGTATGTGCGTTTTGCCTTACTTGTAAAAGTATTCTACACTAATCTAATTCTGTTGCAAACAGGTCTTCAAATTCAGTTGAATCGCATTGTTATATTATACAGTTTTGTGCTGTCTATAAGTTGTGTTCTTGTGTATTGCCTTTTTATTTTATTTTATATATACACAAATATTCAACATGACATGATCATCGACCCTAAAACTGAATGTTCATTATCTAGATTATCATCTATTTATGATATATTATACTCAACTATTTATGATATATTACTATATTGTTAATGCATCACCGTTGGACTACCAAATATTTAATTCCCACCCAACCACCCCTTTACCCATCCCACCCAAAAAGACAAACATACACACTCAGGTACTGAGCTTAAAGGGATAGTTCACTTAAAATGAAAAGGTCATTATTTACTCACCCTCAAGTCATTCCAAACTCATATGCCTTTCAAAATGAGACTTTTCGGTCAGACCAAAATTTAAGTTGTTGTTCACTGATAATTGCTGTTCACACAAAGTCATCATATGACTATCCTAAGACTTGGAATATAGAGCATGTCATATAGGCTAAGTTTTTTTTTTTAAGTTTTTAGTGTATTTTGTCATTTTTGGAGTTTGAAAGACATTGCAATTGCATGGAAAAGAGCTGTGTGGTGATTCTTCTAATAGTCTCTTTTTGTGTTCTGAAAATATAACGGTATGCAAGTTTAGAACAGCAGGGAGAACAAATAATTATCAAAAAAGAACACCAGGTCTTTGAGCTTGACCTTAGGACTATTGGGTGTATCCAGCACCGGCTAAAGAGGTTTAAGTGCCTCCAATTATAATGTCATTTATGCTCTAATTCCACACACAGACAGCATATGCTAAACAAACATTAAAATTCCAGTGCCCCTTCCCAGTGCCGTAATATGCTTATGTGACATTCAAATACTCTTTTCTGAGTGTTATAAATAAACGTTAACTATTGAGATCATAGCAAGCACTAACATATCAACTACACTCCCCAGCGCCCTATATACACCACCTCCTCCTACGCACTGGCTTACACTCAGATGGGTTTGGAGGCGTATAGAAAGCCATTGCAGATGCATTATGGAGAGAGAGATAACTATCACCATTTCCATAATGACTCTGTGGATTTCACAGCTTTCGTTCAGAGCTGATTGTTTAAATATTAAAAAAATAATGTGTAAAAAGCTGTGGGACAATTTTATTCTGCTGGTTATTTTTTAATTGTTGTGCTATGTGACATTTATTGCACACTGTGTTTACTATCGACCCGCTCAGAGAAGCTGCCGTTTGTGGCTGTGGGAAGAGAGGCGCCCATCCTGTGACCTTATGATTGGACCGATCTCAGTATCTAAATGAATCTCTGTGATTCACTGGACGCTTGACACCCACCGGGGCCCGCCCACACATGATATGGATGCACAAAGAGGCAAATAATGCTGAAGGCTGCTTGTGAACGCTGTGATATTATTCATTTCTTGGCACAGACTTATATGGGCCTCTTGTGCAAACAAAGCCATTTGCTCAAGGATAAAAATGCATAGTTGCCCATGTGTCCTTAGTCAGTACTTTATCACTTTTATAAGTGCAATTTTTTTTTCTGTAACATCAAATGTATATCTTATGTTAGTTTCAGCTCTTTAAAGTATATAAAACATTCTTCACTGAAGGGTTATTCATTTTAAATTGTTTAAATGTTTGAAATATGTAAGTACATGAACGCAGATGCATCTTGATGAAACCTCCTTTTCACAAAAGTATATGTTGCATTCTCAGCGTTGCCACAAGAGGTGCTATAGAGACATTTTTATTGGGCAAAACCTAGAACAAGTTAGCATTTTAGCACTTCTAAGTTAATGGGTTTTCTTAATGGGTTTTTGATTAAACACCTGAAATAAGGTCTGTGGCTGACACAAGCTGAAGATCATTTTTTACGTTTTGTTATACAACATAAATATACATCAGTATACTGTATTATAATACCCCCTTATGATTTTTTTAACGCTTTACTTGTATTGAAAACAACCTTATCGGGGACATTAAACATCATCATTCCGAACAGGTAAGCTCATCTACTTGCTAGTCCACTTTCATAGCCTCATTGTGTTTATAATCATGCTACTTTTTAAAATAAAGACTTAACGATTTGTCAGAAACTTTGTGATAGTGATTTAGTGAGTCAGGTGACTGTGGTTTAGTTCATTATAGTCTACATTAAGCTTACGATTGTATTTAGGCTTCAAAATTAATACAAGTTTTGTGTTTGTTGAGATTATCATGACGAGCAAAACATGTAAGAATCATAAACTTTTGTTGGAACCAGAGCTTATTTTCTGCAATAATCCAAAAGCCAATGAAACAAATACTATTAAAGTTAGTATATTTATTCCACTTACCAGAATAATAACCAACACATTCGATTTAATGTCATTGACACCTGTAATTCTCGCCCACTTGAGGTTTGTTAAGATGCGGTCATATTAGATATTTTGAATTTTGTAGCAAAAAAAAAAAAAAAAAGGACATTGGCTATCGTCAGTTGTTTTGTGACATGTGAATGGTCACCTTCAAACCAAGCAGCGTTCTGTTGGTCAGTGCAGTGAATTTCAGCTTGAACCCATTACGAAAATCTTTCGTCTTCAACCAAAATAATCCATCACATGGATTCTTACTGAAATTACTGGATTTTGCCTTTGAACATTTGTCTGCGTTCATGTACTTGCGGTACCAGCTATAATGTTCTCTTTGAATTGTTTTGCTAACACTGAAGGATGTGTTTGTGTTAGATTAAATGAGTCCTTTCATATAAATCACTGTGTAGTCTGAAATTGACCAAATTCTAGATTTATATATAAATAAATATTTTGTCTCTGTGACTGTGCTTTGTATGCTTTGTTCATTTTTTTTTTTTTTTTTTTCTTAAAGGCCCAATCTGGGCCTTTTCTTAGAGGCCCAGACATAGGCCTACTATGGCTACGCATACAGTATCAGCCCAAATCTGATTATTTGTGTATTCAATTGGAATCTCTAAAATGATTTACACTTCAAATTGCACAAATTGATATTACGGATTGAAAATGAAAAAAGTGTGAAAAAGTTTTTTACGCTCTCATGAGGTGGTTTTTCAGGCAATTTGAAAAGGGAATATTAAACAAAACTGCAAGGGAAATTTTATTTATTTTTTTTTCTTGCATTTACAGGTTTGGACAGAAGACGAGGCGACTTCTTTATTAAACTCATAAAAGACAAAAGAATTACGGGAATACTGGATTCTAAACAACAAAGAAATCCCACAATTTCTCAAGATCTTGAAGCCGACTGGAGGGAGAAACGCACAGAAATGCCTCATATGTGGCAGCTCCCAATTATAAGGTGCTTTCATTGCCATTAATGCTTGGATAAAACGCCTTCCTCTCCTTCAATTAAAAATAATGGCTAGTGTGGTGGCTGGGATAAGCGTAAACCTACTAAAATTTGTTGCCATAATTTTTGAGAGGAACATTTTTAGTTTTAGTCGCATAACGGTTAATGGAAACGGTGTCATTTCACAATCGTTTTTTGTCGACATTTAGAAAATATCGCAAAATTGTGCGCAAATCTGTAATGGAAACACAGCTATTGTGTATGTTCAGATCTGATTCTTGTGTCCATGCCGCTCTTTCACTTTCCAGAATATCTGCATTATTCTGTGGCAATGACGTTGCGTTGGTAGGCATACTTTTGTTTTGTTTTTTTGTTTTTTTTTGTTTTTCTTCTCACTTGCTATTTCAATCTGATATGCACAAAAATTAGATTTGGACTGACATGTAACCTATTTCAAATTATTTTTCTTTCTTTTTCTTTTTAATCATAGCTGGATTTATTTAGGTTGTTTGCATTTGATTGTATTTGTAAAATAAATCATAATTATGACATTGATCAGAAAAGAAGAGAACTTTAACAAATAGGTTGCCATTCCTCTCAAATCAAGAACAACACTGCAGGCATTGGAAACGGGCACAATTGAACCTGTTCTTTAACAAATGACCTGCAACCAAATTTAGCTTGACTAGAAGCCATATTTACCATGAGTGGAACATTACTGTTTGTATATTTGTAGAGCTTTTTTTCTCCTTCTTTTTAAAGAGATGTTTGAGCATGAACTAGCCAGTGATTACACAATGCCAACCAAGGACTGTTTTAAAGAAAAGTCAATCCTTTAAAGCTGAAGTGATTATGTGAGAGGAAAATGAGATCAATAGTCCTTCTCGTCATAGACTTAAGGCAATAAAAGCAGTCGATCAATGGCAATGTCTGTTTCTTTTTTTAAACCCAATAATAAATAAGTGTTGCAGCACTCCAAGCAAATCTGTCTCAGTGCTGAATGCCCATTTTGGATGTCTTCCTTATTTGATCCACCCATTTTTGGAAATTAGTGCTCTAAAATAATTTGAATAAAAAATAAAATAAACAAACAAAAAAAACATTGTGTAAAAACATTTAATTGTCCATACAAAAGACAAGCGAATATTTTGAAATAATTTCTGTTGTCATTACATTTAATGTAGTTGTTCAGATCACATTGTTCCTAATGACATATTTCCTAATTAAGCTATCCAGACATTTTTCAGTGGAGTGACTCATTGGCCAATTATAGTGTGGACATTGCTGAAATTGAGAATGTGGGCTGCTTCATCAGTCAGCAAGAAAGATCTAGTAATTTCTCTTTCAATTAAATGCTTACAAACTCCCTGAGCCCCTTTCTTTAATTTCCACTTTCGTGAAACGGTGTTCATTACCCTGGTGTTTGGGAATAGATGAAAAGGAAAAAAAAGCGCTTTGCAGGATGCATGGAAACCAAGTATACACACACTTCCTGAAGTTGTATCATGACATGAAAGATGGACAAAGACACCAAGCGTAGGAGTGAAGATTTGAGAAACTGAAAAACAGCAGAGCTGGAGGTCACGCTCTCGTACTGTAGGCCCTGAAGTGTGTTATGTGGAGATGAAAAGGTTTAAATACACGTACAATGGTTGACATCCAACTGCATATATCTCTGCAGACAAAAATGATCCACACTTAACATGTGACCCTTACATTTTTTTTTTTTTTTTTAAATATGTTATCTTACATTATACTTTTGGTAGCACTTCATTGTGATAGTTCACTTTAGACATTCTACTAAATATAAGTAACTTTGCAATTGCATGTCAACTAACTTTGAGTATTAGTAGACTGTCAGGTTAGGGTTAGTAGAATAAGTTGACATGTAATTGCAAAGTTACTTCTAGTTAGTAGTGTAACGCGTGGCTGAGTACAAAGCACACAAAGACAGGAATACGATGACAAATATCTTTTAACACTCAGGAAAACTCTGGAGAATGGTAGTATTAGTCATAGTAGGAATTTTAGTGGTAATAGTTAATTTATTAGTAGTAATATTTATTTATATAGCACTTTTAAAGCTGCAAGGCAAAGTGCCTTACACAAAATGCAGTTCACAGTCTCTAGTATAAACGAGAAAAACGACAAAGGACCGACTGAAGCATTGGGTATAAATGCAAGAAAGGGAACTAATCAGGGCACAGTTGAACAGAATAACAAATCAATCAGTAACCAAGGAGAATGAGAACAACCGTGACAAGTAGAATGTCTAAAGTGGACTAGAAATAAAGTGTTACCAGATTTTTGATTTGATTTAAAATATTATTGTATGTCTCTAGTTAAGGGTTTAGTGGTTCCATAGACGTAGACATTTTTTGCCTGAAATTTCACCACAATTTCACTAATGGGACCGCATCTTAACTGAAATAAGCTGGTTAATTTAACATAGACAGACCAATTATGTCAAATATATTCTATTCAAGCATTTTCTTGTTTATTTACAGCTACTTTTGTATTTGATTTGAATTTAGATGTAATAGTAATTATAATACTACATAATCGTTTCAACTGAGAATTTATTTCAGTTATCTGATTCAACTGATGCATTAAACATAAAAGGGTGACAAGTTTTGGTTTAATTTAGTTCGGTCATGACAACTCTTGAAGTGGATAAATTTCAACCAGCATTTATTGGCATGAACTATTTGCATCAGACTTCTGAGTATTTTGAACTCATCTAATTTGTGTTTGACCAAATAGACTTTACATGTCTTCAACATGCACCCTTAAGTAATTTCAACTCGCTTTTCCAATAAAATTAGATGTAAAAATAACTCAAGTGAATACCCTTATATATGACATGCATTAGTTCTATTTCACTATATGAAATAAGCAGTGTGCAGTATAGAGACAAACCACAATACTGCTATAAAGAGTTGCTCATTGAGCAAAGCAATTCATCTGATTGAATTGCTTGAAACACCAACTTGACATCAACTTGCTCTCTCGACACACTTCCCACTTCTTTTTTCAAAAGTGTGTTTAACTGTCTAGAAGCAGATCTGCTAGAAGTGGTAAATGCCTTTTCCAAAGTCCCTTAAAACTGCAGTTGTTAAGCCCCTCCTGAAGAAGAGCAATCTGGATAAGACCATTTTAAGCAACTATAGACCAATCTCAAAATTCCCATTTATAGGCAAGATAATCGAAAAAGTTGTTTTCAATCTGCTGAATAAATTCTTAAGATCAAATGGATATTTGGACAATTTTCAATCTGGCTTCCGACTGCATCACAGCACAGAAACGGCACTCATAAAGATAATAAATAATATTCGCCTCAATACAGATACAGGCAAATTATCAGTGCTGGTGCTGCTCGACCTCAGTGCTGCATTTGACACTGTCAATCACAACATTCTTCTTGACAGACTGGAAAACTGGTTTGGGCTTTCTAGGATGGTCCTTAAATGGTTCAGATCATACTTAGATGGGAGAGGTTATTATCTGAGTATAGGTGACCATAAGTCTTGAGTCCATCCATGACATGCGTAGTCCCACAAGGCTCAATTCTTGTGCCACTCCTATTCAACATGTACATGTTGAGCCAAATCAAGAGAGAGAACCTAACTGCTTACCACAGCTATGCAGACAACACACTTATCTACTTAGCCCTATTGACTAATGACTATAGCCCCATTGACTCTGCGCAAATGCATTGATTAAATTAACAATTGGATGTGCCAAAAATGTCTTCATTTAAACAAAGACAAAACTGAAGTCATTGCATTTGGAAACAAAGATGAAATTCTCAAGGTGAACGCTAGGGGTCTAAAAACTAAAAATCAAGTCAGGAATCTTGGTGTGAATTTAGAGTCGGACCATAGTTTCAATAGTCATGTAAAAGCAATAACTAAATCATCATACCATCATCTCAAAAATATTACACGAATTAGATATTTTGTTTCCAGGCAAAACTTGTTCATGCTTTCATCACCAGCAGGGTGGACTATTGTAATGGTCTTCTCACCGGCCTTCCCAAAAAGACCATTAGACAGCTGCAGCTCATGAACACTGCTGCCAGGATTCTGAGCAGAAATATGAACATATCACACCAGTCCTCAGGTCTTTGCACTGGCTTCCAGTTACATTTAGATTTGATTTTAAAGTACTATTACTTGTTTATAAATCACTCAGTGGCCTCGGACCTCAATACATTTCAGATATGCTGATAGAATATAAACAGATCACTCAGATCAGCAGTATCAAGTCAGTTAGAAATACCATGGGTTCACTCAAAGCAAGTTTGCTTTTAGCTATTATGCCAGCCGTAGCTGGAACCAGCTTCCTGAAGAAATCAGATGTGCTCCAATAGTAGCTACATTCAAATTCAGACTTAAATCTGTTTAGCTGTGCATTTACTGAATGAGCACTGTGCCACTGTACGTCCGACTGATTGCACTTTATCTTAATGTATCATCTCTTTATTCTTTGAATTCTTTGTTTTACTGTTTTTACTGTGCCATTGAATGTCCGCATATTTTTACTCTTTTAATTCTTTTATACCTGTATCATGTTTTTATTTCTTTTAATCCTTATTAGAAATGTTTTAATCATCCATTGCCAGCACCTGCAGTCTGCACAGTACATTCATATTGATCAGCCATGCCCTCAATGGAGCACGAGCCAGAGCCCACCACAGACTCAAAGCCCAAGCCCACCATGGAGCATTTATGCCAGTTACGGAGCTTTCATCTTAGGCTGTGTTCGTCTGGGAGCCCGAGCCAGTTACGGAGTTTGACCAGGTTAGAGAGCCGGCATCAGCTGTGCCAGTGGGAGTATTAGTTGAGTATGAGGGCATGGAGTAGAGGCCCACCCATACTCCCAAGGCAGATGTGAGTGTGCAGAGCTCAGTCCCAATTGTCATAATTGAGAAACGATGCCTTTGTTGTCCAACTTCAAGTCTCTTTCATTGTCCATCTTCAAGCCTGTTTCATCGCCCAGCACCAAGTCTGTTTCATCGCTCAGCGAGTCCGTTTCATCAGCCAGCACTGAGTCTGTTTCATTGGCCAGCACTGAGTCTGTTTCGTTGCCCAGCACTGAGTCTGTTTCATCGCCCAGCATCAAATCTGTTTCGTCACCCAGCATCAAGTCTATTTTGTTGTCGATGGTCCCACCCAGCCCCCCACTCCCTCCTCCACTGCCAATGCCATCCAGTTCTTCAGCCATGTCTCCGCTGGCTTCTTTCAGCCCTCCTTTGCTGGCTTCACACAGCAGCTCAGATCTGTCTCTTTCAGGTCTCCAGCTCCGCCCTGGTGTGGCTCAAGCCTCAAAAACTTGATGAATTTCTGGACCTTTATAAGGAAACAGCCAATCAACCAAAACAACATAAAAGTTCCATCCATCCATCCATTATCTTCTGCTTATCCGGGGCCGGGTCGCGGGGGCAACAGTCTAAGCAGAGATGCCCAGACTTCTCTCTCCCTAGCCACTTCCTCCAGCTCTTCCGGGGTAACCCCGAGGCGTTCCCAGGCCAGCCGGGAGACATAATCCCTCCAGCGTGTCCTAGGTCTTCCCCGGGGCCTCCTCCCGGTGGGACATGCCCGGAACACCTCCCTGGGAAGGCGTCCAGGAGGCATCCGAAATAGATGCCCGAGCCACCTCAACTGGCTCCTCTCGATGTGGAGGAGCAACGGCTCTACTCTGAGCTCCTCCCGAGTAACTGAGCTTCTCACCCTATCTCTAAGGGAGGGCCCAGCAACCCTGTGGAGAAAGCTCATTTCGGCCGCCTGTATCCGGGATCTTGTCCTTTCGGTCGTGACCCACAGCTCATGACCATAGGTGAGAGTAGGAACGTAGATTGACCGGTAAATCGAGAGCTTCGCCTTACAGCTCAGCTCCTTCTTCACCACGACAGACCGGTACATCGACCGCATTACTGCAGAAGCTGCACCGATCCGTCTGTCAATCTCCCGTTCCATCCTTCCCTCACTCGTGAACAAGACCCCAAGATACCTGAACTCCTCCACCTGAGGCAAAAACTCTCCACCAACCTGAAGTGGGCAAGCCACCCTTTTCCGACTGAGAACCATGGCCTCGGATTTGGAGGTGCTGATTCTCATCCCGGCCGCTTCACACTCGGCTGCAAACCGCCCCAGTGCACACTGAAGGTCCTGGTCTGAGGAGGCCAACATGACAACGTCATCCACAAAAAGCAGTGACGAAATCATGTGGTTCCCAAACCGGACACCCTCCGGCCCTTGGCTGTGCCTAGAAATTCTGTCCATAAAAATTATGAACAGAACCGGTGACAAAGGGCAGCCCTGCCGGAGTCCAACATGCACTGGGAACAAGTCCGACTTGCTGCCGGCAATGCGGACCAAGCTCCTGGTGCGGTCGTACAGGGACCAAACAGCCCTAAGCAAGGGGCCCCGGACCCCATACTCCCAGAGCATCCTCCACAGGACACCACGAGATAAAAGTTATAATAGATAAATGAAATGTGCACTGTTTATTTAAAAAACATGATTCCCAATTATTTATTTTCACGATTTCTAGTATTTGTACAACCTTTACATTTTTATTTCAATGTTGTAATTAGCGATTCATTTAATTTTATCTTTGAAGCAGATTTGTTACGTGACCGCATTAATTAAAGTTTCTTAAGGGTCAAGAAGTTATCTGCATCTGCTGCGCTGCATCAAGCCACTCCCATAATATCTGACACCACTCAAATTAATGCATGGCTCAAATTAACTGTACAGCATGTGTGTAAGACTCTAATAAAATTATAAAGTAATTATTCCATCACGAATATATATATCTCTCAATCTGTAAAACTGACTGTGTATATAGTATTATAGACTACACAACATTATAATATTATTTTCAAATAAATTTTTATATTATTATTATTTAAAATTATTATTGCCCCTGGTTCGGTATGGAACTCTTGTAACAAAGTAGCAGTGGCTGGGACAGATTTTAAGTTTCAACGCTGCTTAAAAAGATGCTAATACTGTTTACATTAAATAAGCCTGCTCCTGAGCAGGTTTAAGTTTACGGACCTGTTGCTAGTCCAGGATAGTCTAGCAACTCCAGGATGAGCTTCAAAGAACAAAAAAATCCAAGATCATGCCAAATTGTCAACAATCAAATCCAGTTAACTGAGTTAGCAACATATGAAGAACAGACTCCTGGTGGTGTTACATGTGCATGTCATTTGACTGGTTACTGCTTTCTTTCATAATGATTTGTCTGCTTTCTAGTGTGACCCTCTTTTATGTTATGGCTGTGACCGTAACAGGTGGTTTGGAGAGGGCTTGCGAAATCAAAAATGTTTTTCAAATTAGTTTTTCTGTTCAGACTACAAAAAAAAAAAGAAGGAACTGATTTGAGTCTGATAGAAAGAGGGGAAAGAAACAATTTTTGCTCCCTGTCTAAACAGGTCCTCAGTCATTGGTCTGGATGCCATAATGTGTCACGCTTCCTCACATCTCAAAAATATTGCGCAACAATTAATGGCATTTAGTGATTACAGATAGTCCTGTTCTAGTTAGGTGTGACACTGCAGCAAAACACAAAAGAAAGCGCAGGTGTGCAACAGGAAGAAAAGCTTCATGGTGGCCTTTAATATGCAGCAGCTGTTGATCATTTCACTCCCCGAACACTGGAGAGCCGCCAACAACTCAATTAGTCTTTCCAATCAAATATAAATTCTTAAATTTATGCTAAAGCAGGTGTAATACTTGCAAGATGTTAGGCCCAGAGATGATGTTACCTCAAAGTGTCAATCTGAGCTCCCATGCTCATTTTTTCTTCACAGAATCTCAAAGGTTATTTGGATTTTTCTCCTAGGCAGCTCCTCAAAAACACATTGAAAATTAAGGCTGCATTAATATTAATGTATCATCTATCTTTGCAGGTGTAGCCCAGATATCTTTCTTTGTGAGACAAATTACACCAATTATGCAATTATGCTACATTTCCGCACAAAATATTTTTGTTTTGTTAAGGACTCGCTTTTGGTGAAACAGGTGCAGAAACAGACATGTAATCAAATGCAGAAATATGTTTAACTCTTATCTTTCTCATTACATAGTGATACATTTTTAATAAATCCTCAATGTGTTACAGGCTCTAACAGGCAGCTGCCTTGCCTTTTAGCGAGGTATAGCACACTGCTGTGCGACCTATGGGCGACCTGGAAATGAATGACAGGCCAAGATGTAAAACAGCTCATCTACCCTAATTGCAATCCTTCATGAGTGCTGCGAGACGCTTCACCAAAAGAGGCAAATTAAATGTCACCACCTCTAATTTGCTGCCTCTCAGTAACACATACTGAGGGAGCACTCAAGGAATATTGTCTCCCAGTGGCTTGAGTATTTGCAGAGCACAGCAGCCTTTGAATAGCTAGAATTGATTGAGTTGCCTTCTATAGAACCGCAGAGGCATAGTGGCTTTCATGGAAAGACAGCTATTGCATCGCAGAGCGTTGAGAGGTACATCAGAAGGGTGAGGGTCTCCGCTGCCATGCCAGAGATTCAGAAGAATCTTACTCCCCACATACGCCCTCATACTGTTTGTTCATTCATTGTCTGCCAAGACTGTTCTGAAAAGCTTAATTTCAGTTTAACACCCTGAATAAAAAGAAACAAAAATAATAATAATTTACATGTCAAGTCACCTTCATTTATACAGCGCTTTTTACAGTACAGATTGTTTCAAAGCAGCTTTACAGTGATAATAGGAAATTAATGCAACAAAGATTGTTTTGGCTGTACAGCAGCTTTAGAAGAAAGTTGTACTTTCTCAAAGGTGTCATTTCCATTGTAAAAATCATTAGTTATTAATTTAGGGGTGCACATGTGCACCGAAAAAGGAAGCGCGAGAGAGAGCGAAATCAAAATTATAAAATCATACACTTTGCAACTAGACAACATCACTCTAGTCTCATCAGAAATGAGTCATGTTGCTAAGAGACCAAAAGGCTGGCAGCTAAAGACAAGGAGAAAGAAAGTAAAGTTTCATGTGGTAATATTAGTTAGAGTGGCAGGTAAGTGGGTGGTTGGAGAATCAAAGAAGTTCAGAAAGTGAAAGATGGAAAGAAGAAAGTGGTGATATACAGAGCTGGACTGGGACAAAATTTCAGGCCCGGAAATCTCACACTCATCCAGGCCGTCCCATACACCCAGCACAAATTCTGAAACCACAGACAACCCTACTTTTTTATGGCCATCACATCACATAAAACATTTCAAAGTCCTTAGGCTGGGGCTGTGCAAAATAATTAAAGATTACTTATTTTCAACTAAAATAAAAGTATACTTTCAGTCTACTAAAAATACTTACAATTACAGTAGCACTTACAGTCCTGTTCCCCATGTACATACTATGTACTTATTATAGTAATTGCAATAATTGGGTAATAGCTAGGTACTAACCCTGAACCTACCCCTAAACCTAACCTTAACCAATGTATTACCTTATATTGTCCAGTACTTTCTTAGGTAAGTACACTTTAAATGCACACAAGTGTACTGTAAAATAAAGTGCAACCAAAATTACACTTGACTTATACTGACAGAAAAGTCTAAGTATATTTGACTAAAATTCTAATTAAAGGAACATGCCGACTTTTTGGGACTTTAGCTTATTCACCGTATCTCCCAGAGTTAGATAAGTCCATACATACCATTTTGATCTCTGTGCGTGCCATAACTCTGTCTGACGCACCCACTGCTAGTCTAGCTTAGCACAAAGACTGGAGGTAAACGGTTCCAGCTCTATACTGCTCAATAAGTGATAAAATAACACCAACATTTTCCTATTCACATGTTGTGATGTATATAGTTACGCTGTGTACTAAGACCGACGGAAAATGAACAGTTGTGATTTTTCTAGACCGATATGGCTAGGGACTATACTCTAATTCCTGTGTAATGATCAAGGAACTTTGCTGCCATACCATGGGTGCAGCGGCGCAATGATATCATGCAGTGCCTGAAAATAGGCTAACTTCCATCAACATAACCAACGTGACAAGCAAATGTTAGTAGCACCCCATTACTATCGTCAGTCAAAATTCTGTATGCTAAAGGATATCACTATTTTCTATTTTCTATTGTAAAGTTACGTTCAGACAGACATTCACATTGATTTATCATAATATCAGTGTACTAGTAATATACTTATAAGAGTACCATTTCAATACTCCTTGGGACTAAATTGGCTCACTTTTTTATTGTATAAAAGTGTACTTTTAAGTATATACCTATATGTTTAACAGTAGCAAACTGTTTACATGTTTATCGCTTGTTTCTGCTTCTTCACCTATGTTTTGATCTGGAGATTCTGTACTAGCGCCCACCTACCATATAACAGTGAATACATGGATTGCCGTAATATTCCTTCAATGGCAGGGAAAGAGTGAAGTAGATTAAATTAGAGTGAAGTAGAGAAGTATTCCTACGTACACAACCAGTGGACTACAAGAATTCACATACTCAGAATTAGGAACATATCTGTTTTTCTTTATAAATATTAAAAATGCAAGTTTATAAGACAGTATGTAAAACTATGTAGAAAAAAGTATCAAGGAACTTTGCTGCCATACCATGGGTGCAGCGGCGCAATGATATCATGCAGTGCCTGAAAATAGGCTAACTTCCATCAACATAACCAACGTGACAGCCTGCTTGCACAGAGAGTGTGCTGGGGACTATTTTCAGGCACTGCGTAATATCATTGCGCCGCTGCACCCATGGTACAGCAGCAAAGTTCCTTGATACTTTTTTCTACATAGTTTTACATACTGTCTTATAAACTTGCATTTTTAATATTTATAAAGAAAAACAGATATGTTCCTAATTCTGAGTATGTGAATTCTTGTAGTCCACTGGTTGTGTACGAGGGAATACTTCTCTACTTCACTCTAATTTAATCTACTTCACTCTTTCCCTGCCATTGAAGGAATATTACGGCAATCCATGTATTCACTGTTATATGGTAGGTGGGCGCTAGTACAGAATCTCCAGATCAAAACATAGGTGAAGAAGCAGAAACAAGCGATAAACATGTAAACAGTTTGCTACTGTTAAACATATAGGTATACTTAAAAGTACACTTTTATACAATAAAAAAGTGAGCCAATTTAGTCCCAAGGAGTATTGAAATGGTACTCTTATAAGTATATTACTAGTACACTGATATTATGATAAATCAATGTGAATGTCTGTCTGAACGTAACTTTTACAATAGAAAATAGAAAATAGTGATATCCTTTAGCATACAGAATTTTGACTGACGATAGTAATGGGGTGCTACTAACATTTGCTTGCAGTTTGACATTTAAGTTAAATTAAGACAAAACTGACCTGCACTTGAACAAATGAGTAAAGCTGCTCTCCCCTGAACAAATGAGTAAATTTGTTATAGCCTGCTGCTTCTTGGAGACCTTACCGTCGCTCCACCTGACTGCTATTTTCCTTCTCGAGTCCAATTGCATTGATTACCCCGTTTGGCAGAGGCATGGAGCGCACATGAGCTGAATTGAGTCGAGACTAACCGATTCATGATTTATTATTGATTCATTATTGAATGCCAAATTTGGAAATTACCACTTTAGTCACAATCTATGTCCCAATTCAAAGGGTGTATCCTTTGCAGGCCGATTGAGTCCCCGCAGTGCAAAGAAAGCTGCCCCAATTCGAAGGCTCCTTCAAATGCGGCCTTGAAATGTGCCCTTTGTTTTCCGGGCAATGAAGGCTACAACAGATGGATCCTTCGCCTACCCTACCCCATAATTCATTGTGCACCAGTGACAACAGTTTTTTTAATTATTATTATTATTTAGAGAAATTGCCATATTACACTTTTAAACATAAGGAGGATAAATTACTCAAATATCTAAATGTAACAAAAAAAAAAAAAAAAATTAAATGAAATTGTGTGTATATGTATATATATATATATATATATATATATATATATATATATATATATATATATATATATATATATATATATATATATATATATATATATGCTATAGTTTATACTTTTTATTAACACAATACTTTTGTTTTTGCCCCCATTTTTCATGAGCTGAGCTCAAAGATATAAGACTTTTTGTACACAAAAGGCCTATTTCCCAAATCTGTCTAAATCTGTGTTAGTGAGCACTTCTCCTTTGTTGAGATAATCATCCACCTCACAGGTGTGGCATATCAAGATGCTGATTAGACAGCAAGATTATTGCACAGGTGTGCCTTAGGCTGGCCACAATAAAAGGCCATTCTAAAATGTGCACTTTTACTGTATTGGGGGGGTCTGGGTGGCACTTGGAGGCCATCTTTGAAACACCTCTCATGCATTTATATCAGTCATACAAGTGCAACGCCTATCTCTTTGAACAAGGAAACAAATTCAACAAAACTGTTCGCCAAGCTTACAATTACATTTCATATTTGAAATCACCAATGAAATCTGAGATCAACTGTCTCAGAAATGTTGTTTCCAAACGCTCAAATCATGACACAATGAAATAAGTAATAGTTTTTCAGTTTTTCAGTAATAGTTTTTTGCACTTTGCTTTAGTACATTAGCCACTGCCCTGCAGAGTTTAGCTCCAACCCTGACCAAACACTCCTAAGCAAGCTAATCAAGGTCTTCCAGATCACTAAACACTCTAAAGAAATCTGTAAAAATATGACACAATATGCTGTATTCATTTGACAGAATTTTCTGTATGTATTTTTTACAGGTGTTTTACCTGTATTTTTAATTTTGGACATTGCATTGTGTTTTAGGTTTAACGGAAATGTCCATAAAATTACTTGATAATGCCCGGGTAATAAACTGCCAGTCTGTTTTCTGTTATTTTATGGATTTATTTCTACAGTGTAGGTGAGTTTGATCAGGGTTTGAGCTAAACTTTGCAAGGCAGTAGCCCTCCAGGACCAGATTTGAAGATGTTTTCCTCATGGGGACCAAAACATTTCCTCACAATGTCAAACATTTCTGGGATTACTATCCTTTTGTCCCCACAATATAGGGAATACCTGAGTCACACACACCCAGACGAGGAAACACTTTAATTCTGGTTTGTAATTTGTTTGTGTGCCTGTGTTGACCTTTCCTCACTGGTTCTGCTCAAGACACTTCCATTACTTATATTGCACCTATTATAGCCCTGAAGCCAACTGTCTGACCAAATCTCTGATCTCACACCTCACCAGCTGTCAGCTTTGATTTATCTCTATAAAAAGTGCCAATAGTTATTATTATGTTAGTATGCTCTTAATATGGAATATATGACATGTGTGTCTAATGGAGATGGACATAATTTAAATATCTAAACATGTCAAAAACCTCCTATTTTAGATAGTTACGATGGTAAAATTGATCTTGTGAACCGAGATTTATCTTATTTTGCAATGTCATGTCCGTTTTGTTGCAATATTACCCAGAAAATTGTGTCAGTGTTTTGTCACATTTAATTGAAATTGTCTAGTGAGCAAGATCTCTTATAATTGACACTCCTAAAATGGTCTGACACTAATTCTAAACTGCATTTGCCATCAAATCGTGGTTTCATCATGTGCTCTTGCTCTTTCCCTAATCACATTCAAACGTGTTCTTATTTGAAGCCCACACAGCAGACTTCACTTAATAATTTTACTGAAATTGTGAAAAAGAAGTTAAAAGTTTTGAGTTCACTGGTTTCCATTTTGCTTATAACACTATAGAAATTCAAATTTCAAAGGTTTTATCTTTCATACAACACTTAGTTTGAGAATTTATTGGGGTTTTTTTTCTTTTCAAAGCTATACTGTGGCCATGCTGACAAAATTGTAATTTCAATGCTAAATGACTAACAAATCACAGCAAGTCACATTAAAACTAAATTGCTCAAGATTTCGCAGAGCTTCACATGTGTGCCATAAGCTAGCACATAAAAGAGAATATACAAATATGAACATTAACATTCTCTCCCAGTTCCCACTTACTCAGCAAGGTAACACTCACAAATGTGTTGTTGCTACAGGGCATAATAAAAAGCATTCCTCATGTGACTGCAGACCCAGATGTGCAATTATAAGGGAAAGAAGAATGAAATCGATCTATTTTCAGTTTCACATATCAATTTTTAACATCACTAAAATAAAGTGGTGCTCAGTCCATAGTGTAATTCATTTTATCAGCACTGCCTGCAACATCTCCCCTAAAACATCAAATGGACTCCCAGTCCCATCTAATGAGGCCAGGAGTGTCAATATGCCTGATTTCTATGAAGCCGCAGATAAAACAGAACAGATGTAAAATACCAGTAGAGAGAATCACTAAAATAGTTTGATGATGTGAGAGACAGCACTCAGCAGGTGCTCTTCGAAATGCGTACATGAAGCCATGGGAGGGATGGCATCAGGGAGCCCCAGAGCCACTTCACCGGTCGATCTGGGTTAATGAGGGAAGCAACTGAATTAGTATAATCAAACTAAACCCAGTGGAAAAGCAGTATTTACAGGAAAGAGAAACAGTTTCTGTGCCTATGATGATCAAAAAGCATATATCATTCGCTACCCTTAAGCAAAGAAAATATATTTCCCTATATATGAGTGATCAATATATTACAAACCCGATTCCAAAAAAGTTGGGACACTGTACAAATCGTGAATAAAAAAGGAATGCAATAATTTACAAATCTCATAAACTTATATTTTATTCACAATAGAATATAGATAACATATCAAATGTTGAAAGTGAGACATTTTGAAATGTCATGCCAAATATTGGCTCATTTTGGATTTCATGAGAACTACACATTCCAAAAAAGTTGGGACAGGTAGCAATAAGAGGCCGGAAAAGTTAAATGTACATATAAGGAACAGCTGGAGGACCAATTTGCAACTTATTAGATCAATTGGCAACATGATTGGGTATAAAAAGAGCCTCTCAGAGTGGCAGTGTCTCTCAGAAGTCAAGATGGGCAGAGGATCATCAATTCCCCCAATGCTGTGGCCAAAAATAGTGGAGCAATATCAGAAAGGAGTTTCTCTGAGAAAAATTGCAAAGAGTTTGAAGTTATCATCATCTACAGTGCATAAGATCATCCAAAGATTCAGAGAATCTGGAACAATCTCTGTGCGTAAGGGTCAAGGCCGGAAAACCATACTGGATGCCCGTGAGCTTCGGGCCCTTAGACGGCACTGCATCACATACAGGAATGCTACTGTAATGGAAATCACAACATGGGCTCAGGAATACTTCCAGAAAACATTGTCGGTGAACACAATCCACCGTGCCATTCACCGTGGCTGGCTAAAACTCTAATTTAAAATGAACTGTGGCAAAGTGGAAAACTGTTCTGTGGTCAGACCAATAAAAATTTGAAGTTCTTTTTGGAAAACTGGGACGCCATGTCATCCGGACTAAAGAGGACAAGGACAACCCAAGTTGTTCTCAGCGCTCAGTTCAGAAGCCTGCATCTCTGATGGTATGGGGTTGCATGAGTGCGTGTGGCATGGGCAGCTTACACATCTGGAAAGGTACCATCAATGCTGAAAGGTATATCCAAGTTCTAGAACAACATATACTCTCATCCAGACGTCGTCTCTTTCAGGGAAGACCTTGCATTTTCCAACATCACAATGCCAGACCACATACTGCATCAATTACAGCATCATGGCTGCGTAGAAGAAGGATCCGGGTACTGAAATGGCCAGCCTGCAGTCCAGATCTTTCTCCCATAGAAAACATTTGGCGCATCATAAAGAGGAAGATGCGACAAAGAAGACCTAAGACAGTTGAGCAACTAGAAGCCTGTATTAGACAAGAATGGGACGACATTCCTATTCCTAAACTTGAGCAACTTGTCTCCTCAGTCCCCAGACGTTTGCAGACTGTTATAAAAAGAAGAGGGGATGCCACACAGTGGGAAACATGGCCTTGTCACAACTTTTTTGAGATGTGTTGATGCCATGAAGTTTAAAAGCAACTTATTTTCCCTTAAAATTCTCAGTTTAAACATTTGATATGTCATCTATGTTGTATTCTGAATAAAAATTGAAATTTGAAACTCCCACATCATTGCATTCTGTTTTTATTCACAATTTGTACAGTGTCCCAACTTTTTTGGAATCGGGTTTGTAAATTATTTAATGGTATATTTGAAAATATTCAGAATAATATAGTGTGTTAATATATTACAATCTATTGAATAATACATAAGGAATTGCAACTTTTCATATATTGAATAGTTTTATAATCAGTAATACACTTCATAATATATAGATATATGTGTGATCAGATATGGTACTGCATGTGTAACATATTGCATATATATTTACTAATGCATTATAAACACATATACAGAGAAATATATAATTTAATATATTATATTTAATTATTATTTACATTATGTTTAATCTTTTAATAATAGCTATTTACAGTTTTTTTATTAGCTTTGGTACTATTTTCAAAAGTAAGGTGTACATTTTCAAAACTCTTAGTCCCACTATCATAACAGATCATCAAAAGTGCACTTTTTTTCAAATATTTCAGCATATTTTCAATTGTGTGGTACAATACACAAAACCACAAAGTATCCTTTTCACTACACAAAATAACAGTTTCATCTATATAAATGTTTCATTCACAGTAACTGCTTTTCATAAAGCTCTTACTATCAAACTTTTGATTTGCATCTCTTCTCGTTCTGTTTAATACATTTGTCTATGATTTAATCCAACTGATCTTAATCAATGAATCATTTGGTACACAAATAGATTTCTATAGATATTGATAGTTTCTATTGAACCTGTTTGCAATTACCGTAATATGGATTGCCAAATGTAATGATTTACCATGAGACAGACAGACTTTTGCTATTTGTGTTGTGAACATAAAGTACAAGGGAGAGAAACAGTCAATGATGTGTGTACGGAACATCAGATTGACCAGAGATGCATCAGGTGAAGGGAGATGGATGGCATCAAATCCACATGGCTGTCATACTTCATCACAACGTTTGATAACACACTAGATATATAACATTATGAATTCAATTAAGTTAGGTAATGTAATTGTATTTTTATAATGTGGCAACTGGAGCCTGCATTACTGTAAAAATTGTATCTTGCATTGTTTGCTGTTGAATTAACTGATTGTTAAAAGTACTAAAATGAAAGAAGATCATACTGTTGTGTTTCGGTGATTAAACCAAATGTTCTCATTACATATTACAATAATCTTGTGTTTGAAACAATGATTATGTGGACTAAAAATAAGTGCGACTTAATGAAAGCATTACACGGGTTTTGAAAGAATAGCTGTGTTACAAGTGTGATTAGTTTGTATTTTTTTCACCTTGTGAAAGCAAAAACTGTAACAAAATCACAAGTGCACCTGCATGTACTAAAGTATTAAGCACAGACTTTGCTGAAGAGGACACAGCCATTATGTTTTAAATTAAGTAACAGTCTTAATAGTATTTGGCCAATCGTCAACCTAACCATAGGCTACTCTTCAGCACTAGTAACCCTAAAAACTTACACATGCCAGAAACACTTTTAAATTCCAAAATAACAACTTAAAGCACCAACAGATCTCCCCTTATATTAATATTGAGCAAAACACATGAAATAGCACTTCATTTTAACATTTAACTCTCCTTTAACAGTCAGAAGCAAAGCATGCTGGGAACTAGAAATCAGAAATCAGCTGTAACCCATTCTGTGAATGTGTTTATATATATATGTACAAACATTCACATTTATATGGGAACATGTATGTGCAATATATGTACATAAAGGATAAAACTTTATGAATATTACATGTAATGCTATTTTTCTCTTAATTTCTAAATATTTGATATGTATCGATATATATATAGCCATGATCAATATTAATGCAAATCTATTATGTAATATATCACATTATATTTTGCAGTATATTCACATATATTTTTGTTCCGTAAGGGTAGTTCTGTTTGGGATTATCAAATCAGTCCAAATCTGTAGCTTCATATATCATAGAGTCAATGTTTCCTCAATGGAATTAATACAGAATGTCTCAGCAAGTATCCCATCAAAGCTGTCAGATTACACAATACCAATTTATAACTTTGACAAGTTTGGTACATGAATGCCTTCATTAGTTTTATGTTGGATGAACAGGGTGACAGCACAACTCCTATTGAAATGTCAGTATGTCCCACGGGATCTTTGTGTGTTTGTATCGGACAGCCAGCAGCGCTGATTCTGGCTCCCTTCGCTGAACATTGTAATCAACTGAGCTCTCAGCAGTCCTCTCATATACGTGTGTTTGCTCATTCTGGATCAGAGTATTTTTCCTATGAATAAATGCATGTTTTTTTTTTTTTTTTTTTCATATACTACAAGAGCTCTTGAAGTCTGAGATCTGAAATGCAAACTCAGCCTGGTATTTAGCCTTTTATCACTGTTTATAGTACAGAGTGTCTCTGATGCAATGGGGCTAGTCAAGATGACAAATGTAACATAAAAACCAGGATAAACTTAATAGGTAAACCGGTAGAGGTTTTGAGGAAAAAAAAAAAGACACAATATAAGACTGCAAACACACTGCAAAGTGAATATGTGGTGTAAAGTACTTTCAACAACGACTCTTTTTTCGCTTTTGTATGACACCTTCTTTTGGGACTTCTTGGTTTTTGTGAACATGCTTATCTCCAGGAGTCCAGGAACTTGGCAAACATATCCTTAAACTGTGCCGCCTACACTATGGGTAACTCAACACTGCCGGGCTGACACGCACATGAATGGAGTTGAGTGGGTTTTGTGGCTCAGAGTATTCATTCGCAACCTAAAATATTAATTACTGAAAAATGAGATGAAATGCAGGTGAAGCTGCCAGTAGGAGATGCATTTATCCATAAGTTCTCCATACATTTAAATTGTTATTTGTGCCACACTGGGATAAAGGCACTGTTTCTTACTTAGTCTTGTATCATAAAAAAACTGTAGACAATAACTTGAGTGACATGCCACTTTTATTATAATTGTTAAAATCAATTTAATAAAAAATCTATCATAGTTATCATAAAAATGGCATGCACAAGCCTGGGGCAAGAAAAAAATTTATATATGGTGGTTTTAAATGCTGTGAAATGCTTCAAATAGAATTTTTAAATCCGCTTCAATGTAAATTCACATGTTTAAGACTTTACAAGCTTTACAATCAATATTGTTCAACATTTTAAGGCAATAAGATCAGATCTTTACTGAAACTCAAAAGACACCAAATAAAAGGGTCTGTGTGTAATAAAACAATACATTTATTCAGGCCCATAATACACTGCTTAGAAAATGTCAGTATAGTCTCCCATTGATGGCTGTGACATTATATTCTATACCTTTCTCCAGAAATGTTGTACAATGCAACAAGCCCAACGACAGGGTACGACAGAGTGCCTTTATCTATCCCTATGATGGTGTGATGTACAGTCATTTAAATGTTGAACTGACTGTTTGTGCTTTCAGGCTAATGTTTTTATATTCATACTCTGAACTCCAAGATTAATTAAACAACATGAAAATATAAACTATTTTAACTGAAAACAACTGTGCAAGTCTAAATTATTGTTCCTCTTCATATAACCTAGCTCAGAGTGTGAGCTTTTATTTCGGACACATCCGCAAATCGGGTGGACTTTTATTTTGTTTGTAAAGTGTCGTAAAATTTGGAGTGACGCGTTCCTTTACGGCACGGGCTCTCACGGCACTACTACTGGGAGTAGTCGTGCATCCTTGAAACAATACGAATTCGTACTTCAGTAAAGGTAGGTTTTCTGTGAAATTATCGCAAATACTTTATTATTACAGTCAGGAACTGAAAACTAAAAATAGAATGACTGAGATCAGTTAGTTCTCATGTAAGGAGAGCAGCATGTGCGCTACTGCTCAATTCATCAGCTGCTTTTACGCGCTCAATCCTTCCGCGCTACTATCGTTCAGACCCCATTGTTCACACAGTGTCATTGACCTTCGTAGATTAAAGACATCCGCTTTTTACAAATATAAACTACGTCAAAAAGGGATAGGGAAGAGTACATGCGTAATAGCTAGCGGCGTGACTTTTCATCATGGCGGCTTGTAAAATCCTGGAGGATGTCGTACACTATGGTCGTAGAGAGGCAACTGCGCGCCGTGGCAGTGATCATAGATTTGAACATTCGAGGGCCTGTTCAGTCAAGTGCTATTTTTCACGACAAAACACGAATAAATAGTTCCATTATGCCGGATTTTGAAAAATAAGAATCTTTTCGTAATGTATTTAGATTTTTCTTTTTCGTCTGTCAAAAGAATATTCACCGACCAATGAGAACGAGACTTCAGGTCATGTGTCCGGAACCGGTAACACCTATAGACCTTTTTTTTTATTTAACAAATAATCATGTACAAACAGCATGGCAATAGCAGAACTTTTTATGTATACCAAAATACAGATCAGGTGCTTGAAAGTACAGCAGAAAAATACATCAGAAAAATCATAATAGTAAAAGAAACAAACATTAAAGGGGTTAGGGTTTTGTTTGTAGATCATATTCTTCTATAATGGGAAAAAGATTGATTTGCATTTTTCCTTTTCATAACTTTGAGGGCTTTTGTATAAAAGTCATTATGAAATGAATAAAACCTTGGTTTCACCTTTTAAGAACTTTTTTCCCAGCATGAGGATGTTGTCAACTCACAGATAGACTTCATGATACTTGATAGATGTATATACATATTTTTATTTTACTATTATTGCTAAAAGTAGACTGTGTTGTCCATACTTTGTTAGTATTATATATTATATTGTTAATAAATAGTAGGGCTGCGATTTGGGGAAAATATCTAATTGCGATTTACGATTTAAAATGAGTTATTTATTTATTTATTTATTTTAAACAAATGAAAGGTGTGTGTATATACGATTTTGTGTTTATATATTAATGTAACTAATAATTATTATTATTGCTAAATAAAATATTTAACAATGAGAAATATTTTACATTTTTATTATTAAAAATAGAGTATTTAAGAATAAATATAACAATATAATAACAACAATAATAATATTTATATTTTACAGAACTTATTTTACACAACTGCTGGGTTACCTGTTAATATGCAGACAGGCTATGACTAAAAATCATTAGAAAGGTGGAAAAACATGGATTGTCATATATAAATAATTTTGGAGAGAAATATTATTTTTCTTATTTTTTTACCCAAAAGATTAATTCATACTGGAGGTCAGAGGGCGCCCTCGAGCAGAAACGCCACATATGCCTCAAAGTAATCGTTTTCAGGAAATCCCTAATGTGAAGCTAGCGCTGTGTAGCTGCATAAACAGAAGATAGAAACTCTTTGACTGATTAAACATGAAGAATAAACATGACTGCATCAAGATATAGTGTATTTGAGTTCTTCAAGCCTTTGTCGGGTATTTTCAATGCAGTGCTGATTGACAGACTTCATCACTGTATAGAATAATAAAATAATGCATTGTCTGCCTCATTCTGTGAAGAAGCCACATCGGCTCACAAACACTCGACTGACGACATGAAGTGCGTTAAAACGTGTTATTAAACGTTTTTTGTTACAACACTTCACATTACTAGTTTGTGAAGATGTTTGACGCGTTGCTTTTTTAAACGCACGTTATAAGCGACTCAAACTCGCAGTGCTTTCAGACGGAGCAGCGTTTACTGCTTATCACAGAGATGCTCTTCACGAACATGCTGGGCATAGATTTATTTAATTAAAATCGCAGCCTTTGCACTTTCATAATAGCACACAAGCCAAATCGCACAGATCGGCAGATCACGTGACTGTGCAGCTGGAGAAGGCTGTATGCGGGAATTTTGAAAATGGCTTTGTAAGTATGTTAATTAATACATTCATTTCTTCTCCTTTGTCAGCCATTGGGGTTTGAAAAAAACACTATTAAAACTACAGATGTTTTATTTTGTGCGTTTGCTAGTTATTCTGACTAGGCCACTATAGTTACGCTCTCTGACCATCCAATCAAAGGATGTGAAAATGCTGACGTTATTGTACGCCTGCTAGATGGCCCGGGGAACGCCATCTCAAAATATGATTGGCTGTTTAAATCGGAGTGATTATCTGAGTTTCATTGCCATTCATTTTAAACTAGAGGCGCCCGCAATATTGATTCTGAAGGCCTCACGGTAGATTTCTTTGACCCTGGCAACACATGATGCCAGCAGAGAAGGCCTTGACGGCCCACCACTTATAAACAAACAAACACACACACTCACATTGTGTTTCTATATATATGTGTGTGTATGTGTATATATATATATATATATATATATATATATATATATATATATATATATATATATATATATATATATATATATATATATATATATATATATATATATAATATAGTTATAATATAATATAAAATAGTTATAGATCATATTAATAAGATAATACTACTAATAATTCTACTAATAATAACAATATACAACACACTACTTGGACTGATGAGCTGCTGGGTTCATGAATATTAATCACGTTGTCAGCGTTGCTCAAACTGATTTGCTGAAATCAAAACAGTGAAGGTAAAAGATGAGCGTTAGCCAATGAGGTTGCCGTTTGCACATTAGACCTGCCCACTACCGCATATATTCTGCTTCTTAAAAGCTGAATAATTCCAAATGAACTCCGTTGTTTTAAAAGGAAAATACAACAAAGAATATGGTTTACACGTAGCACGTCGATTCTGCGTGGTATGTAAAACTCTCTGTGCGTGTGTGAGAGAAACAGCGCTCCCTCAAAGCGACAGCGAGTTGTGCGCCTTCACACTAGAGGCTACGATGCGTCAAATACAGGTATGCTGAGAAGGGTTTTCCTGCTCTGGGTACGCTCGCATCCGTTGAGCTGAACTGAAGTAGACAGATCGCTTGACGGTGAGCGAAACTGTTTCTCTGAGTGTTAAGCGAGTGAAAATATATCTATGCAAATCTTATTCTTAGCCTCTAACACACACACACTGGCGAGTAAAATCCAAGCATTTATTAGCCAATGGCTAATGATAGATATTGTTTAGTCAGTCAGAGTGAAGATTTACTCGCCTTGTAGAGGGTTGAAATAGAAGAGAGAATACAAGTTTATGGAATTTAAATGGTGCCTTATGGACATACTTTTTTTTAATTTTTATTTAGGCAATGGCAAAGTTTCATGCACCTGTTATCCAGGACAATCCGTCAGGATGGGGTCCTTGTGCTGTTCCTGAGAAGTTTAAAGACATGCCCTACCAGCCTTTCAGTAAAGGAGACCGACTGGGAAAGGTAAACTCTTCTTAATATTCACTGGCCAACCTTATTTATGTTATGAAATGTGGACTATCAATCATTTATTTTATTCCCCAAAAGTTAATTGATTATTTTTGTACATAGGTGGCTGACTGGACTGGTGCAACTTACCAGGATAAGAGATACACAAGTGAGTGTTTGCACATTCTGTTTTATTCACCCACAGTCATTGCTATATGTGAGCAAAACAACCTTTGTTTTTTTGCTAAAGTCTCTTATCAGTCAGAATTGTTGTTCTCTGTTCTGTGTAGATAAATACTCATCTCAGTTTGGAGGCGGCAGTCAGTACGCTTATTTCCATGAGGAGGATGAAACAAGCTTCCAGTTGGTGGACACAGCCAAGACTCAGAAAACTGCCTATCAGCGGAACCGTATGCGATTCGCTCAGGTAGATCTGCTTTCTAAACATTTAAGTTCTTGTTCTCTTACTTCCTCTCTCCAATCCTCCATTGTTCTCCCTTTTCTAAGTCTGTTATTCTGTGCTTCTGTTGTACAGAGGAATCTTCGGAGAGACAAAGATCGCAGGACCCTTACTCAGTTCAACATGCAGACCCTGCCTAAGAGCGCCAAGCAGAAGGAAAGGTGAGTTCTGCTTAACCAGTAGGAAAACCACACACACACACAAACTAGTCAACACACACTCAGCCTCATCTTTCTCTGAATAGGGACCGTATGCGCTTGCAGAAGAAATTCCAGAAGCAATTTGGCGTTCGACAAAAGTGGGATCAGAAGTCTCAGGTATCATCTTTCATCTTTTCTTTATTACCATTATTACTAACATAATGTTTTGCCATGATCTTTTATTTCAGGATTTATTTTTATTTTTATTAATACCCTCAGTGAAATTTCATATCCATATCTTTTTATTAGGGATGCACCTTAATTCTGGGCTGAACTGAAAATTACTTTTAAAAATAATTATTCATTTCTTATTTTAAATTATTTTTAATTAAGACTTTTTTTCTAATAATATTTTATTGAATCTAAATTTTTAAAAAATACAAGCCAATACAATAAAATAACCACACTTTTATTTAAAGTAACACCAAAATCGGACAGAAAATATATTAAAATATTACATTTCAATGTACCTTTAAAATACCTTTTTCAGTTCTATGCAACAGAATCAGATTTAACATTTATTTTTGAACAATTATTAAAATCTATTATAAAGCTATTATTATCAGAGTGTAGAGGGGAGTGGACCAGTGAATGAGAGGGTAGCATCATTTACCAGCATTGCCCAGTACAGCTATAACACACCATGTTACAGCACAGTAGGGCTAGTGCAAATAGAAACAGAGAAATTTCATGTCAGCACGTTATTTGAGTGAGCGTTTGGTGTGAGTGAGCGTTTGGTTTGGAGTGAGGTGAGCGTTTGCTTGGACCGCGAGCGACTAAGCAGAGAGCGCACACATGGAGGAGAGCTAACTGGGTGAACACTGAGGGGTGGGGCAGAAAACCAAAAAATAAAAGTACAAGCGGCAAAAAACGAAAATGCCATTGTAGGAAGTATGTACCGAAAATTTTGGCCGCCAAAAATTATTGTGCTTACTTAAAATTTATTGAACGATTTAACCATTCCTTTATTCCTTTCTTTTTGACCTTGGAATAAGGCTGGGTGATATGGCCAAAAGATTATCCCAATACATTTTTTCATATCGGTAATTATCACAATAGATGCCAAATCTTTATTTCTTTCAAGTTTAAAGGCAGATTTTGCTCCTGAGTGAAAGTTGTAAAAACCAGACAGTTAACTGTGATTTTTATCATCTGAATACTCTTTATCATCAGAAGATGACACACTTGCCAAACATTTCACATTAATATTACATGCTTTGTCTCTGACATTTGAGAGTAGCTTGAGTTGGGATACAGATGTCAATTTATGTTCATTAACAAAAGCAGTAACATTTGTAAAAATTGTAATTGTAACAACCTAATTTTTATAGGCTAAAACTTGGTCTTCCATAGTATTTGTAACATGCTAACCACAGGCAAGCCATGCATTGCAACTCACTGCCATGGTAAAAAGTAACTATATTGTTTCTATGGTGTTTATTATGAAAAACAGTAGTCTAAAGACATTTAGTATAGAAATGCACAAAGACTGCTATAGCTTAATAACAAAAATATTGTAATTATATATCATTACTCCTTTAATACATTTAATGTCTACATTAATAATATAAAATAATAATAATTTGATATGAATATCCCACATTTCTGGCACAATACCATGGTTAGTTTGTGGTGTTACAGTAAATCCATGTTAATTGTTGGTGATTTGTGGATTGAAAAGCCTTCTAACTGTATCATTGCCGCTCAATGTTTCTCTTGTTTTCCACGTCAGTGTTGTTGATTTAAACAAATGTAAATCATGAGGCATTTTATTTGTGGTTTGTATGGGAGAACTCTTTTCACTGGATCTCACAGCTGTTTAGTGGTCGCATGATTGAATGAAACCAGAAAACGGAAGCCGCAATTTTACAAATAAATTTGCTCTAAACAGCTCTGTTTGTTTGCTGCTTTAATGTTTCTCATATGCAACAAAAATGGCAATGTTTATCAGTTGGCAAATTGGTATTGGCACCAGGGCGATGCTCTGAAACACGCATGTGCAGCATTATTTGCAGTGCATGAACATTATAACACTTATCAAGCTTTTATTATAATTGAGATTATATAGCGATAATTACCAATATAATTTTATCCCGCAGCCCTACCTTGTAATGTTTGATCGATGTCACAACTCTAAATGACAGACTACTCTGATAACGTATACTGTACTTCTTCAATCATTTAGTCTGCTAAACTCCACAATCGACTATAAGCTCAGTAGCTCACATAATTTTTTTGCATGCAACATCTACAGCTCAAAATCAAATGAGCAACCAATGGATAGAAACAAGTCCCCTGCCTTTTTTTTTTTTTTTTTTTTTTCTAATCAGTTTTACTTGTCACAATATGGAAGAAAAGATTTATCACTACTTGCGTTTCATCATAACTTTAAAACAAGCTGTGTGTTTGCCTTAATACCTCACCAAGATGGGCATTTTTAATATTGAGTTTTAGTATCAACTGGGTGTGAACGTATCAGCACTTTTCACTCTTCTGTTCCTCAATTGGCTTAATATCATTATACATCTCCGGTCACCTCAGGCTCAGCTCAAGCCCAGGGACTCCTCGGTGGAGGTTCGCAGCGACTGGGAGGTGAAGGAAGAGATGGACTTTCCCAGGCTCATGAAGATGAGATACATGGATGTTGCCGACCCGGTCGACATGTGAGCATTCTGACACTGCCCATGTCATTTCATGAGTTTGTTGCTCTTGAGGGAGTCCTTCATTCTCTTTTCTCTTTCTCAGTGAGTGTTGTGGAGCCCTTGAGTACTACGACAAGGCTTTCGATCGCATCACCACACGTAATGAAAAACCACTCAAGAGCATCAAGAGGATCTTTCACACCGTTACCACCACTGATGACCCTGTGATCCGCAAGGTACTCTGAAGCACACTTGCACTCACCCAGTTGTCATTGCTTTCTGACAACTATATTGATGTGTCTTGTCTTGTTTAGTATAAATGGTAAGGCTAATTGAGCTTTTTCTGAACACAACTCATCCACAGCTGGCAAAGACCCAGGGCAATGTGTTTGCCACCGATGCCATCCTGGCAACTCTGATGTGCTGCACACGCTCGGTGAACTCCTGGGATATTATTGTTCAACGTGTGGGCAACAAGCTCTTTTTTGACAAGAGAGACAACTCTGATTTTGGTAAGCATGTGCTTCAGTTGAGTGCTGCTCATTTCGAGGGATGTCAAAGGCCATAGAGTCTTGATGCTGGCCATATTATGCTTTAACTCTAGGGATTGTTATAAATGTGCACTTTTTTGCAATAATTTTGATATGCAGGGCTCAGCAATAAAGATTGGTCAGGGTCAGTGTGTGAAAGTGCCAACTAGTATTGCATTAATTTATTCATTTTTTTTATGCCTTACTAGTTTGAGCACTATTGTTGCAAATTCTGCAGATTTAAATGTCACCAAATCAAAAATATCAAGCTGGTTAACAGTTATTTTTGCTTTAAATGTTTTTATGATTTAAATTTTTGATGGCATTGATTGAATATCAAAACTAATACAGTAGTACTAATACTAAGTAATAAACTCTCAAGCTTACCGAAGATAAGTAACATTGATAAAAGTAAAAATAAAACTTATTACAAGCAATAGGAAAACAAATCTACAATGGAACAAAACGAATTAAATAGACCTGCCTGAAAAATTTGAAGCACTAGAAATAAAATAAATGCACTGTATAAAGTAAACAAAACTCTGCACACCAATATTTATTACTTTTGCAAATTTATCTTATAACATTTTCAAAAGCGAGTTAGTCATGAGCAGTGGGAGATTTTTCTCCCTTTTGTTGTTTTAATAATAATGACAGACAACAGCAGGTATATTAGGCTGCTGTCACTTTAGGAACTGCATGTGTTTTTACTGATAGGATATCTGATTTGTTCAAACACTTACACTTGGCCACATAAATGTGGCTCCACAAAACAAATATAAATCTGATTCACATTACGCTATATGTGAATTTAACGGAGTTCACATCAACGAAAGCAACAGATATGAGCTGCATTTTATTTATCATCAGCTAATTTCAAGATCAAAGACAGCAATAGCAGAGCGAGCGGCATCAGCACTGGTAAGATTATTTAGACTACTTTTAATGAAGATGATTGTGTGTTGACCGTCTGCAACTTTGTTTCATTTATTATTTTGCGCATTGGCTTGCTGAAGAGATACTGCTCATCTGTGGTGATGCGTGTTGCAGTAGCGCTGTCAATATCTAGTTATAACATGTCATATAACGCGCTCACGTTTTTAATTTTTTAGATTTTGGGAGAAGTCAAATTTACATGCGTGGTTTCAACAACCAGATGCATTTACACTTATCCTGTTTCATTTGGAATGCATCTCAAACCCCCTCCAAAGTGTTTCAGAGGGCATTTACACCTGGTCTTTTCACGATCGGATAGCTATCCAATAAGAGAAAACGCATGAAGTGACCAGGTGTAAGCAAGCAGGCAGACAGCTCTCTGTCTCTCAGACAACGTGCGCATATAGTGAAATTAGTTCTTTCGCTGCTTATTGTGCTTCAACGGTTTAAAATCACTTGTTTTTAACCACAATACTTAAACATGGGAGCGTAACTGCGATAGAGATGATAGTCCAAAATCGCCCACCCCTAGTGTTTGTACTATTAATTATTATAAACACTTAACGTAAACATTCTTTAAATCATTAAATGTCATCTTCATGTTTATGAAATTTATAGCTGTTGTGGTTACAGCATACAATAATCCGCAATAAAAGCTGTAAATTAGTGTTTTTAATAAACTATTTAAAATGTATTAACCCAAACTTTTAGCGTTTAATGAAAAATTTATCTGTTACATAAATGCAATGTTAAAAATATTTAAGCAAATTTTATAAAAACAAAAAAAAATGTTGGACTATTTAAAATATTGGCTAAAAAGATCTAACTACTTGTGATAAGATCCTAACCGTTAAGCCCTAATATACGTGAAGTTTTAAAGCTTAAACTCATTCTCCCTTGTAGACTTGCTTACTGTGAGTGAGACTGCGAATGAGCCACCTCAGGACGAGGGCAGTTCCCTAAACTCCCCCCGAAACCTGGCGATGGAAGCCACCTACATCAACCACAACTTCAGCCAGCAGTGTCTTAGAATGGTATGCTTGTTTTTCCACAGTAAACAGCCATTGACATGATACATTAACATCCATATTCTGTTTCAGACAAAGACATTTCTGTGAATGCATTTTTGTTGCTTTGCTGTCAGGGAGGAGAGAGGTACAAGTTCCCCAATCCTAACCCATTTGTTGAGGAGGACATGGAGAAGAGTGAGGTGGCATCTGTTGCCTACAGGTATGTGCTGATCTCTTCTAATAAAAAAACAAACATGCATATATACACAGATCAGGCATAGCATTATGACCACTGACAGGTGAAGTGAATAACACTGATTAACTCATCACGGCACCTGTCAGTGGGTAGGATACATTAGGCAGCAAGTGAATATTTTGTCCTCAAAGTGGATGTGTTAGAAGCAGGAAAAATGGGCAAGCGTAAGGATTTGAGCGAGTTTGACAAGGGCCAGATTGTGATGGCTAGATGACTGGGTCAGAGCATCTCCAAAACTGCAGCTCTTGTGGGGTGTTCCTGGTCTGCAGTGGACACTATATATCAAAAGTGGTCCAAGGAAGGAACAGTGGTGACCTGGCGACAGGGTCCTGGAGGGCGAAGGCTGGCCCGTGTGGTCAGATCAAACAGACGAGCTACTGTAGCTCAAATTGCTCAAGAAGTTAATGCTGGTTCTGATAGAAAGGTGTCAGAATACACAGTGCATCAGTTTGTTGTGTATGGGGCTGTATAGCCGCAGACCAGTCAGGGTGCCCATGCTGACCCCTGTCCACCTCCGAAAGCGCAAACAGTGGGCACGTGAGCATCAGAACTGGACCACAGAGCAATGGAAGGTGGCCTGGTCTGATGAATCACGTTTTCTTTTACATCACGTGGATGGCCTGTGTGTGTGTGTGTGTGCGTGTGTGCGCGCGTGCGCGCGTTGCTTACCTGGGGAACACATGGCACCAGGATGCGCTATGGGAAGAAGGCAAGCGGTATTCCCTGGTGGCTGTGGTCCTCTTTCAGCAGGATTATGCGCCCTGCCACAAAGCAAAAATGGTTCAGGAATGGTTTGAGGAGCACAACGAGTTTGAGGTGTCGCTTGGCCTCCAAATTCCCAAGATCTCAATCCAATTGAGCATCTGTGGGATGTGCTGAACAAACAAGTCCGATCCATGGAAGCCCTACCTCGCAGCCTACAGGACTTAAAGGATCTGCTGCTAATATCCTGGTGCCAGATACCACAGCACACCTAGGGGTCTAGTGGAGTCCATGCCTCGATGGGTCAGGGCTGTTTTGGTAGCAAAAGGGGACCGATAACTGTTCCATCCCTAATGCATGCATACATAGCGTATTGTTCCAAATATAAGATGACCACTAAAAGGTACCAAGATGTATCTTTTAGAAAAAAAAAAGTTTTATATATATGTATATAAAATATCATTATTATTTTTACTATTTTAAGTCTTTGTTCAGACAGGCAGCAAGAATATTTATTTTTCCATTTCTTTTTGTCTTTTCATATTTTTTTTTTTTTTTTTTTTATTTCCATTTGTGGATTTAAATCAGATTTGACTAAAATTAAAATTTTCGTGCATTTTGATGCATGGTGTTTGAGCCTATACATTTTATTTAAAAACCTAGTCATTTTTGAGTGCTGTTTGAACAAAACCGAAGAATGTATTTATTATAAAGGACATAATTATGTTGAATTTAAAATATTGACTTGCCCTGACTGATTCTCAGGTACCGGAGGTGGAAGCTGGGGGATGACATTGACCTCATGGTCCGCTGTGAGCATGATGGAGTGATGACCGGTGCAAATGGAGAAGTCTCTTTCATCAATGTCAAGACCCTGAACGAGTGGGACTCTCGAGTAAGACACGAAAAGAGAGATGGATAATTGTATTTGGCCATTTCAGAGATACGGGTGATATAATTCTGTGCTCTGTACAGTACTGCAATGGAGTGGACTGGAGACAGAAACTGGATTCCCAGAGGGGAGCTGTTCTAGCCACAGAGCTGAAGAACAACAGCTACAAATTGGCTCGTTGGACCTGCTGTGCTATTCTTGCGGGATCCGAGTACCTCAAATTAGGGTGAGTACAATACCACCGTCTTGACATGTTATTTTGAATTTCTTTTGATTCTTTTCCTGTCTGATTTCTAACTACATGTCTTTTTCTTTTTAGGTACGTCTCCCGTTATCATGTCAAGGACTCGTCTAGGCATGTCGTCCTTGGCACACAGCAATTCAAGCCCAACGAGTTTGCCAGCCAAATTAACCTGAGCATGGAGAATGCCTGGGGCATCCTGCGCTGTGTGATCGACATCTGTCGCAAGCTGGAGGAGGGCAAATACCTCATCCTCAAAGACCCTAATAAGGTAAAGGGGAAGATGTGTTGCTTAGTCTGTTGTAGAATCGAGATCTTGGACATACTGAAACGCATTAGGAAGCGCCAAATGTCTTTCAAGGGGTTGTTTTGTGTATATATTTATCTAAACATTTTTTAATATGAACAACTCCTGCATTGTCTGAAGGTGCCAAGGTGATTCCTACTGGCACAGCATTACAGCTAAAATTGTGATGTTAAAGTATTTCACTGCCATAATTTACAAATGCGTAACTCTTTTGTGTTCCTTAACAGCAAGTAATTAGGGTGTACAGCCTGCCTGATGGAACCTTCAGCTCAGATGAAGACGAAGAGGAGGATGATGAGGACGAGGAAGAAGATGAAGAGGGTGAGGATAGCTGATTGTTTGACACTTAAATATTTTTATCCAGTTACCTTTTGTTTCTTATATATTTTTTAATTTCCTCCAACAGATGAAGACAATTAAGGCATCATTAACTACCACATTTACCAGCATTGTGTTTCAATGCTGTCAGAGCTGAATAAAGTTAATTGATTATTCATGTGCCGTGGTGATGTCTGTTTAAAAATGAGTATGCTCAGGTTTGGATGCTTTTGCAAGTTTAATTATTATATATTAGGTTCTGGAGGGCAATACGAATACAAACTTTCTTTTAAGAATTGATTCTGAAAAATCTTGTTAGAACATGGTTCTAGGAATGTCAAGGCCATGGGTTTGATTCTCAGGGAATAAACATACCTTTGAAGAGCCTGTGAAATGTATGAATGGTCTTGACATCAAGTTCTGCAGTTAACACTAATTAAATATAGCTGCTAAATGATTTGTTTCTGGCCCTAAACATGCTCAACCACTGTTGATCGAGTACTGGTTTAAAATCAAAAACATGCTTTTACCTAAAATGACATTAAAACCCAACTTAAAATGTGTATCAGATTGCCCAAATTCAGCACCATATGAAGATCAGTCTTAAACCTGTTTACTACCGTTTAAGGATGGCAATATTTTTAAATGTTTTAACATCAATTCATTTAGCATTTATTTGAAATATAAATATTGGCTGTCAATTAAAATCTGTTTATTGCTGAATAAAAGCATTAATTTCTTTAGATTTTAAGAAAAGTGTATAAAACACTTTGGGGTTCATAGCCAATGGGGCTCTGCAGCAACCCTGATGGTTTGGAAGTTTTTAGCATTTGAATTACCATTAAATAGCATTTGTCTACTGGGGAAAAACAAAAAACAAAAAAATCTGTTCTCTTTCTTGTGTGACTAGTTTTGCTTTGTCTTTGTGTCCAAGTCCCAGATGAATTGCAGTAGTAAGTTTTCCATCCTTTTCTTTGAAGATCCGGTCAAACATCTCATCTTTGTGCCACAGTGAATGTGTTCTTCCAATCTTACCTGCAACCGCAAAACAAAATATAACAACAGAATAAGTGAAGGATACAGCTTGTCTACACATTCCACAATTGTGATCTTTCAACATTGACCTTTGCGCATGAATTGGGGCTGTAGATCTTGTGGGATGATTTCATAGTTTGCCTTGGGGTCCTGCTTCATGTTTTTTAAAAGTGGCCTTCTCCACAATACGTTCAATATCAGTGTCGTCTAGATTTTTCCCCAAGAACATGCTGATTTTTTCCACTGCTGTCCCGAGGTCCTGAACGTGGAGCCAAATACATCTTAAAGAGTGTTGCAAATATGATATTTTGAGGCTGTGATTACCATGATCTCATATGTCAGGAAAATGATGTTGTACTGTTCTCTTTTACTGTACAACTCTCAGATGTGATTAAAACAAGATGAACCACCAACTAAAACACAAAAGGTAAGGTGCAAGACAAGACTCGATTTATACCTTCACGTTTGGATTAATGAGGCAGAAGCCAGAACTTAGGTGGAATTACTTAAAGGAATACCAAGCCAATGTCCAAAAAATGTTTTAAAACATACACTGATGTGCTGCAAGTCTTACCGTTTCCAGCTAGATACTGCTGCAGAAACCCTTCAAAGCTCTTGGCAATCTCAACTTTGGCCCAGATGTGAGAAAAGTGGAAACATGACACCACATTGTCTTTTGGATTTCTAATCACATATATGATCTGTCATTTAAAAAGACATGAGGAAGGAACAATGAGACTTAGACCAAGCAAACATTGGTCTAACATTTGATTATATAACCAAGCATGTGGGTGACATTGATTTGGTTTATACACACAAATAATACATTAGTTTTTGCATGACACTGCCTAAATACTTAACTTCCCTCTCTTGTCCTTAAGGCCTAGGTGGCATCAGTGTGGGTGTGAGATAGGCACAAGGAATAGTCAGGTCTGCCTTCACGGTACTTTAACCATGGCATCTTCTCAAGATTGTTGGGCATTTTATTGTCTGTTGTGTCCTCACAAATTTATGATGTTCTGTGTCCATATTGTACCTGCAAAATATGGTTAAATTTGTAAACAACCAAATAAAACATGCATCTTTACAGTTAGCAGCAAATATAACAGACTGGGACCAGTTGTCATCCAAGTTACATGCAAAAGTTTATTTTTATAATGCCTTAAGAACAAAGGGAATTACAAAAGTCCTTATACAGTAAGAGATTTTATATATATATATATATATATATATGTTTGTTATATATGTTTGTTATAACTGTTTGTTTTATTAGCTGTCTTATATGTAATATTAAATAAATTAGCATTGAATGCATGAATTAGCTAATGTTCCCTAAACTCCTACAGCTAACGTGCAATCGATTTTGCGTCCAGTCTCGTTTTCTGTGTTGCCACTGTAAATAATATCCTTTTGCTTTTAACGTTTTTATCCCTTCAGGATGAAGCATGTGAGTTACATGCCTATATACACTCACCTAAAGGATTATTAGGAACACCTGTTCAATTTCTCATTAATGCAATTATCTAATCAACCAATCACATGGCAGTTGCTTCAATGCATTTAGGGGTGTGGTCCTGGTCAAGACAATCTCCTGAACTCCAAACTGAATGTCAGAATGGGAAAGAAAAAGTGATTTAAGCCATTTTGAGTGTGGCATGGTTGTTGGTGCCAGACGGGCCGGTCTGAGTATTTCACAATCTCCTCAGTTACTGGGATTTTCACGCACAACCATTTCTAGGGTTTACAAAGAATGGTGTGAAAAGGGAAAAACATCCGGTATGCGGCAGTCATGTGGGCAAAAATGCCTTGTTGATGCTAGAGGTCAGAGGAGAATGGACCAGCTGATTCAAGCTGATAGAAGAGCAACTTTGACTGAAATAACCACTCATTACAACCAAGGTATGCAGCAAAGCATTTGTGAAGCCACAACACGCACAACCTTGAGGCAGATGGGCTACAACAGCAGAAGACCCCACCAGGTACCACTCGTCTCCACTACAAATAGGAAAAAGAGGCTACAATTTGCACAAGCTCACCAAAATTGGACAGTTGAAGACTGGAAAAATGTTGCCTGGTCTGATGAGTCTCGATTTCTGTTGAGACGTTCAGATGGTAGAGTCAGAATTTGGTGTAAACAGAATGAGAACATGGATCCATCATGCCTTGTTACCACTGTGCAGGCTGGTGGTGGTGGTGTAATGGTGTGGGGGATGTTTTCTTGGCACACTTTAGGCCCCTTAGTGCCAACTGAGCATCGTTTAAATGCCACGGCCTACCTGAGCATTGTTTCTGACAATGTCCATCCCTTTATGACCACCATGTACCCATTCTCTGATGGCTACTTCCAGCAGGATAATGCACCATGTCACAAAGCTCGAATCATTTCAAATTGGTTTCTTGAACATGACAATGAGTTCACTGTACTAAAATGGCCCCCACAGTCACCAGATCTCAACCCAGTAGAGCATCTTTGGGATGTGGTGGAACAGGAGCTTCGTGCCCTGGATGCGCATCCCACAAATCTCCATTGACTGCAAGATGCTACCCTATCAATATGGGCCAACATTTCAGAAGAATGCTTTCAGCACCGTTGAATCAATGCCACGTAGAATTAAGGCAGTTCTGAAGGCAAAAAGGGGGTCAAACGCAGTATTAGTATGGTGTTCCTAATAATCCTTTAGGTGAGTGTAGTTAGGATTAATTGTGTTTTATGAGTGTAATTTAGTTTGTAACTTGGATTGCGTGTTTAATATATATACATTTAAGTTAGTCAACGCAAAGCCAGTCTTTTCCTTAATTTTCAGATGAAATGTGCCTGTAAACAATGTCTGTTTTTCAACTTTGAATAAAACTTGTTGGTAAGCATTTGAACAAATGTCTGTTGGAATGGAGAAGTGTATGGTGTTTGGATAGCGTAACATGCTGTAATTGCTTTAAGGAGTTTGACATCAACATAGTCCGAGGCCCTTTCTCCGTCATAAATCTTATCTGTTAGAGGCCACCTGCACCGAAAAAGGTAAGAAATACATTAAATACGAACAGACAAATGGTTGAATGCTATACATATACGTTTTATTATTTGGTTTTGCATAAATTAACTCTGTATTGCACGTGAAAATCGGCTAATCAACGATTTCCTGTCACGTTTGTCTTGATTTGTAACGTTAATACTTATGAAACTGTCGACGCTGTGACTATTAAAATTTTTTAAAGATTTAAAAATCGCACATGAAAAAAATACTATAGTATATTATAGTAAAATCACTATAGTAAATACTGTAGTGTTTTGAACCATACTATAGTAAAGATAGTACAGTAAATTGTAGTTTCAGGGTTCCCACTTAAACTTTAAGCCATAGATTTTGTCTCAGTAAATCAGCTAATAAATATCTCACAATCATACAAATCTGTGATGGCTTAAAGGCAATTTAGGTATGTAAATCATAACTAATGGAAGCCTGTAAGCTGAAAGCTCACAAATACATGACTGCTCGTGAAAGTTAACATTTGTTTTGTTTGGCATAATTTTAATAATTTAATAAATACCTAGAGAAAGCCTGCAGTACTACTTAATTGCCATATTAAAAAGATTAACATTGACAATTGATAAAGTGTAACATTACACTCACCTAAAGGATTATTAGGAACACCATACTAATACTGTGTTTGACCCCCTTTCACCTTCAGAACTGCCTTAATTCTACGTGGCATTGATTCAACAAGGTGCTGAAAGCATTCTTTAGAAATGTTGGCCCATATTGATAGGATAGCATCTTGCAGTCGATGGAGATTTGTGGGATGCGCATCCAGGGCACGAAGCTCCCGATCCACCACATCCCAAAGATGCTCTATTGGGTTGAGATCTGGTGACTGTGGGGGCCATTTTAGTACAGTGAACTCATTGTCATGTTCAAGAAACCAATTTGAAATGATTCGAGCTTTGTGACATGGTGCATTATCCTGCTGGAAGTAGCCATCAGAGAATGGGTACATGGTGGTCATAAAGGGATGGACATGGTCAGAAACAATGCTCAGGTAGGCCGTGGCATTTAAACGATGCCTAATTGGCACTAAGGGGCCTAAAGTGTGCCAAGAAAACATCCCCCACACCATTACACCACCACCACCAGCCTGCACAGTGGTAACAAGGCATGATGGATCCATGTTCTCATTCTGTTTACACCAAATTCTGACTCTACCATCTGAACGTCTCAACAGAAATCGAGACTCATCAGACCAGGCAACATTTTGCCAGTCTTCAACTGTCCAATTTTGGTGAGCTCGTGCAAATTGTAGCCTCTTTTTCCTATTTGTAGTGGGGACGAGTGGTACCCGGTGGGGTCTTCTGCTGTTGTAGCCCATCCGCCTCAAGGTTGTGCGTGTTGTTTCTTCACAAATGCTTTGCTGCATACCTCGGTTGTAACGGTTATTTCAGTCAAAGTCGCTCTTCTATCAGTTTGAATCAGTCGGCCCATTCTCTGACCTCTAGCATCAACAAGGCATTTTCGCCCACAGGACTGCCGCATACTGGATGTTTTTCCCTTTTCACACCATTCTTTGTAAACCCTAGAAATGGTTGTGCGTGAAAATCCCAGTAACTGAGGAGATTGTGAAATACTCAGACCGGCCCGTCTGGCACCAACAACCATGCCACACTCAAAATTGCTTAAATCACCTTTCTTTCCCATTCTGACATTCAGTTTGGAGTTCAGGAGATTGTCTTGACCAGGACCACACCCCTAAATGCATTGAAGCAACTGCCATGTGATTGGTTGATTAGATAATTGCATTAATGAGAAATTGAACAGGTGTTCCTAATAATCCTTTAGGTGAGTGTATATATACTCATTTACACAAATTTGTATGTAACGATAAATGTATGTAAATATATCAAATAATAAAGTAAATATTTTAATACGTTATGACATCTGTGCTGTCCCACTGTCAGTTAAGCAACAAGATCACAGCGCATCTCAATTCACACAAAGAGGCGTTCTGTGTCCTTCGGAGGTCATTCTTTTAAGTTAGCCCGGCAAGACTGCGGTCTACATGCAAAAGTAAGCCTATTCTTTGTATTCATAGGTTATATTTGCATGACAAATATGTACTAAAAACAAAAAGTTTGTTCTTTGTGCAGATTTAATAAACAAAAACTAACAAAACAAAATCGTGTGTGTGATTATTGTTTACACTGTTTACTCCACAGGAACTGGATGAAGAAGATGCCATCCAGATCAAAGGAGACATCACATCACAAGTGCTGAAGATCATCATCCAACACGATCACATGAGAATGCGTATCAATGGTACGAGTGTGCAATGTCGTGGAATGTATACGCCAAAATAAGTTTTGCCGTGCATATGCTACGCAGTTTTTCGCATGCATATGATACGCACTTTATGGCGTGTATATGACACACTCTTGGGTAGGATGGGGATGGGGGGTTCGTGCATATAATACGGCATAAAGTGCGTATCATATGCACGCGTAAAACTGCGTACCATATGCACGCTAGGGGTGAAACAGTTCTCGGTAAAAAAAATAAAATAATTCTAACCGTATGGTTGTCCACCCACGGTTCGGCACGCACTTGCACCGCGGTTCATCTCAAATCTGATGACGCATCTACAATGTGGGTTGTAACTTGAAAATAACACTTTATGTATGTGTCTGTTGATGGATACACATGCTGGCTCCTCAGTGATACGTTACAACAGCAATAAAAGAAAAACGTGAGCAAAACGGTCTCTCTTTGTAAACTTTGTACAATGCATGCGAGTGCTGCCGTATGTTCGAATATGACCAGTCATTTTCGCCATCATCACCCAGGCCAGAACACACGAATGAGAACTTGCGCACGCTGTGAGAAGATTTGTCTCTGTGCACTCATCCGAAAGCGCGCAAATATTGAGTTCTCTTTCAAGTCTTGCGCTTGAATGGACAAACTCACACAAAAAGTATGTCAAAATGTCCATCTTGATGAGTGCCCTAGCAGACATAGTCTGTATATGCCTTTATACATGAACTTTATACAGTCAAGAAAGACGACGCATATCCATGCATTAGGTCTTAAAGGGGCAGTAGCCTTTACTGCTGTCTGTTTAATGTCAAACAAAAGACAAGGACATCACTCATTGCTCTTGATTGAATAACTTTTGTAAGTTTAATAAGGATTAATCTTTAATTTATACAGTCAAATATGCAATGTTATTTTGCATTTGATCAATTTCTGTACCTGAAAACTAATGTTAGACCTACCTGAAAAACACTGTTGATAGTATTTATTTGTGCTGCTGCTTGTATTCAAATTATTTGTTCTTATGATTTTCTTTATTTTTTTCCCCTCTGAACATAGCAAATACCGGACCGTACTGAAACCGTGAACCTAAAACCGTGATACAAACCAAACCGTGAGCAATCTGTACAGTTACAACACTAATGCATGCCAAAACTCATTTTGGCGTATACATTCCACGACATTGCACACTCGTATTATTTATACACATTTTCGTGTGATCGGGCTCCATCATCAGCAAGGGTGTTACTCTAGTCCCACAGTGGGGATTGTCGTTGAAGGAGTAGAAGTGCTTACAGATGTCTCCGATGTACCCCAAGCATGTGCCTTCCTTATGGGTCTTGTACAGTCCCTGACAAAAGTCTTGTCGCTTGTGTACAAATTGACCTGAAGTGCCGCTGAAATATATTTCTAATCAAGATTTTATTTTTTTTACAAGAAATGGCTCTTTTTAATCCCAACAGCTTTTGTAATAATGTTTCAGTGCAAAACAAAACGGTCAAAAAGTATTCTAATATTCACAGCTTGGTAAAGCCCATTGAGTCAATTTTTGCAAAGACATAAGTGTTGTCGCCTTGTCATATGAGCTTCACCTGTGACTAATAATGGATCAATTAGGTCTCAGGTGTGTATAAAAAGAACCCCAGTACACTAGACCTTCACATCAACTGTAACTAGACCTCTGCAAACATGCCTAAGATTCACCCTGAGACTAAAGTTTTGATTATCAAGAGGCTGAAGACCAGATCCACTGCTGATGTGGCAGACACCTTCAATGTGTCTCAGCGTCAAGTACAGAGGATAAAAAAAAAGATTTGAAGAGACTGGAGACGTTTTTGACAAGCCCAGGTCAGGCAGACCCCGCAAGACAACTGCTAGAGAGGACCGTTTGTTGGCTCGAAAATCCAAAGCCAGCCCATTTTCCACTGCAGCAGAGCTCCACGAGACCTGGTCACCTGAAGTCCCTGTGTCAACCAGAACAGTTTGTCTCGAAATGGCCTCCATGGTCGAATCAGTCCCCAGAAGCCAGCACTAAACAAAAGACAATTGAAAAACCGTGTGTTCGCCAAGGCCCACAGCCTGCTAAAAGGATGGATGCTGGAAAAGTGGCAGAAGGTGGATTTTTCAGATGAATCTTCTGTTGAATTACACCACAGTCGCCGCAAATATTGCAGGAGACCTACTGGAGCCCGGATGGATCCGAGATTCACCCAGAAAACAGTGAAGTTTGGTGGCGGAAAAATCATGGTTTGGGGTTACATCCAGTATTGGGGTGTGCGAGAGATCTGCAGGGTGGAAGGCAACATCAATAGTCTAAAATACCAAGAAATCTTAGCTACCTCTTATATTCCCAACCATAAAAGAGGCCAAATTCTGCAGCAGGATGGTGCTCCATCGCATACTTCCATCTCCACATCAAAGTTCCTCAAGGCGAAGAAGATCAAGATGCTCCAGGATTGGCCAGCCCAGTCACCAAACATGAACATCATTGAGCATATGTGGGGTAGGATGAAAGAGGAAGCATGGAAGACGAAACCAAAGAATGTTGATGAACTCTGGGAGGCATGTAAGACTGCTTTCTTTGCTATTCCTGATGACTTCAATAAATTTTATGAATCCTTGCCAAACCGCATGGATGCAGTCCTTCAAGCTCATGGAAGTCATACAAGATATTAAATTTAGATCTCACAGCACCACTACTTAATTTGCTGACATATTTTTGTATTTGCAGTAAATTTGTTCAATTTCTGTATAGGCGACAAATTTTGTCTTGCCAAAATTTGACCTTTCTGTCTTGATTAAATTATAAATCTTTTTTCAGTGAAACTAATTTATTTCAGCGCATTAAACATTTAAGGGAGGGTTTTAGCTTTTCATATTAGCTATTTCTAACACCAATTGATTAATTAAAAGTCAGGTTAATAGCAGGTGTTTCTACAAAATTTCTGGAGAGCGTGTGGCGGCGCCTGACTAATCGGCTGCGGCCCGGAGGCTTGCTCCAAACTCATTTCGTTACACTGTACTTGTACATGTGTAATGACAAATAAAATATTCAATTCAATTCAAAATAGATAAGCGACAAGACTTTTGTCATGCTTTGAATCTTAGATACCCCAAGGAACTGAAATACACCTTTTAAGTGTTTCAGAAAGTATTTTTGGAGCTGGCCGTCGGAAACTTGAGAAGTAAATTAATTGTTTAAAATTGTTTCTAAATAACCCTTTAAGTATTCTCAGGTGGTTGTTAATTTAAATGTAGCGTTAAAGGGTTAGTTCACCCCAAAATGAAAATTCTGTCATTACTCACCCTCATGTCGTTCCAAACCCATAAGACCTTCGTTCATCTTCAGAACACAACTGAAGATATTTGTGATGAAATCCGAGAACTCTCTGACCCCTCCATAGCAATTTAATTAACACTTTCAAGGCCCTAAAGGTAGGAAATAAATTGTTAAATAGTCCATGTGACTCCAGTGGTTCAAACTTACTGTTATGAAGCAATGAGAATATGCTTTGTGTGCAAAAAACAAGGCCTTGAAAGTGTTCATTACATTGCTGTCTATGGAGGGGTCAGAGAGCTCTCGGATTTCATCAGAATTATCTTCAATTGTGTTCTGAAGATGAACGAAGGTCTTACGGGTTTGGAACGACATGAGGGTGACGAATTCATGACAGAATTTTCATTTTTGGGTGAACTATCCCTTTAAATTGGTGTTCACTTTTCTTAGTGATTCATTTTTATCTGCTGATGTAATGTTTCTGATGAATTTGATGTTTTAACATTGTTCAAAACACTGTTTTAATTAGATGACTGAATTACTGTTCTTAGACCAATGGTCAATGAAAAAGCTGTTATATGAATATGAAATGCTTTTGCTACCCTCTTTTATTACATAAAGGTTTTTTGTTTTTTTTACTTGAAGTCAGCTTTATGAAAAGGTGAAAAATAAAGTACTCTGTTTTGCACTGTTGTATTGTAATTTTAAATTGAATAAATGTTTTGTATTGAGATGCTTGTTTACTGTTTCATGGTACTTTTTAAAAAAATAGAAAATTTAATTTATAGAAAATATTAAAAAAAAAAAAAGTAATTGTGACTTACAAGGAGACATTTGTAAATATTACTTAAGTTTATGTTGGATAAACTTAAAACTATAGTTTGTAAATTGATCAAATTAAGTTGCCTTTACTTAAGAGTCCAAGTTGAAAACATGAAATGTCTAATAGGATAAACACAAATAAAATGAGTTTAAAATACTCTCAAAGCTGATGCAAACAGTTGCCTCAATTTTATTGAGTAAAATGGGTACAGTATTTTTTACAGTGTAGTGATGTTCGGTTCTTGAACGAATCGTTCTTTTGAGCTGATTCTCAGCAAGAAACCGGTTGAGCAGGTTCATTAATTGAACTTTAGTTCCGGGTTGATGACACAAGACGCAAAAGCCGAAGTAGCACATCTGACTAAAAAAAGAACCGAAAGAGCCGGTTCAAACATCTGTCGAAGTTTGTCAAGGATTCTGATGATTGAGTTGGCGACGCAAGCCTGAGGCACGTCCTGGAAATATGCTTATTATGACTACTGTTATTAAATAACATTTTATTAAAACATACAAAAACCTTTCCGTCGAGAGATGTAAATACATTTACTGTAGTTTATTGTGCATGCAGATTATATGTTAAGTTGTTAAGTGAAATTTATACGTTTATAAGACTCGTTTATTCTTTCTATATAGGCTACCCATGACCTTGGCGTTGCTAGCGCAATGCTCTTATTGTTTGAGCTACAGAAAAATAACGATATCTGCTTCTCTCGATTGATTACAATTAATTGACACGATGTTGGCCCGCTTGTTATTTATCCTTAAAACGTATTTCTTTGGGATTTGTGTTATCTTGCATTGGTAACAAGCCTCCACTAGCAGTCATGCTTGGGGTTGCCAGATGGGAAGAGCATCTTAAAAGGATATACTTTTTCTTCCCGGTGTTTTACTTAATCTGTGCAATCTGGCAACTCGGTGCACGCACTCCCTTCTAAATGCAGAAGCAGCACTGATGATCCGAAAACAAACATATGCCCAGGAGTTTAGCGATCTCCACAGCGAAATTCTGCTTCAATGAAATTGTCATACAGCCAGTATTTGTTTCTTCACAAGCCACTTTTACTATTTGTGTGACCAAGTCTGCCATGATCAAGCCTTTAGTGATGAATTTCAACAAATGTGAATCAGTTGAAAATGATATCGCCACTTAGCCTGACAAGCCAGACCCACATCAAGATGTTGGGCTCAATCCGAGGGGCGGGATAAACGGTTGTCTTTCAAATTCCCTCTGCACGCAATAGGATAGCGCTACAACCAACCAGAGCAACGAAGAAGGTGAAGCGGAGCTAGTTGATAGATTAAACTTTCACCGTATCCGGTCGGCAAAACTCAGAGCACATCTTCCTTTCTTAAGAATGACTTCAGTACCGTTCTTTGCTCAAAGAAAAGTTTAACAAGTCTCCCAGAGTCACGGCCAAAGCCGATTTGAAAGATCATGTTCTTAATTGGCCAGCAAACTCGCCTGACCTTAAGCCCACAGAAAATCTATGGGGTATTGTGAAGAGGAAGATGCGATATGCCAGACCCAACAATGCAGAAGAGCTGAAGGCCACTATCAGAGCGACCTGGGCTCTCATAACACCTGAGCAGGGCCACAGACTGATCGACTCCATGCCACGCCGCATTGCTGCAGTAATTCAGGCAAAAGGAGCCCCGACTAAGTATTGAGTGCTGTACATGCTCATACTTTTCAGTTGGCCAAGATTTCTAAAAATCCTTTCTTTGTATTGGTCTTAAGTAATATTCTAATTTTCTGAGCTACTGAATTTGGGATTTCCCTTAGTTGTCAGTTATAATCATCAAAATTAAAATAAACATTTGAAATATATCAGGCTGTGTGTAATGAATGAATATAATATACAAGTTTCACTTTTTGAATGGAATTAGTGAAATAAATAAACTTTTTGATGATATTCTAATTATATGACCAGCACCTGTATATGCTTATTGCATCTCGTGTCCGGAATAGTAGTGGGAAGTTCGGATAATTTTACCCACTCGGATCTTTGAATCTCGTTCAGCAAAATGAACTAAACTTTTTTCAAGTCATTTCGTTCATTTCATCAACTCACGCATTTTCACGTGATTAGCTTTAGCACACCTGCAAATGAAATCTGGCTTGCACGCTGTGAAAATGGTCTATGCAAACACACTAATATCACACTCTAATAGATCGCTGCAGAGGTTTTTGTTTTTCATATCAAATTAATATTTGAGATGTGACTAACCAAGGCAAGAATATAAATGACAAATAAGTTAATTCACGATGCTTTGATGCTCCGTGGGTCTGCAACAGCCTCTATTTCTAATCCTCCGCCTCGTCCTCTTCTCACTTCGGCAACAGCTTCTCCAAGTTATTGCATCCACTCAGAAATCCAACCCTTTCGCTATATTTAACTTGTCTTTCTAAAATAATCGCTACCTACAGCTGCTTCCTCTGACTGGCTCTCTCTCATCTGCTGCTCGCACTGACAGACAGAGGCGCCCGCGACGCGATGCGCTGCTGCTATTGGCCCATTCAAGTGTCTGTCACAGCAGCACAATCTGTGATTGGGTGATTCTCCTTTTCTTCTAAAACAGTTATTTTCTCCCTTTTATTTAATTTTTTTTTATTTATTTTAACTCCTATACTGGTGGCCAGGTTACCCGGGTTACAAAAATCTGAATATGGAATGAAAATCTGAATATATGGAATGAAACAATATGTATATATATATATATATATATATATATATATATATATATATATATATATATATATATATATATATATATATATATATATATGGAATTAATGTATGAATATATGGAATTAAGGTCTGAATATATGGAATTAAGGTCTGAATATATGGAATTAAACTAATATTAAATAAAACTGATGTCATCAAAGCGCCATCTTGTGTTTTTCATTTGTTATTGTTCAGATGTTGAATTATGAGTGAGTCGGCACACAATCTAGTAGCAACTGTTTTAAGTAATAACAGATTAATAAACACGCTGGCAAATGCATGTACGGGCCAAAATGCTGACACCCGGACGCTTCTAGTAATAAAGAAATCCGTTTGCTTTTTCGTCGTGGTAGACATAAAGGGTTTAGTTCACCCAAAAATTTAAATTCTGTCATTGATTCCTCTCCCTCATGTCGGTCTGGAAAAAGGCCACTCTAAAATGTGCAGTTTTACTGTACTGGGGGGTCCGGCACAGGGAAGAGGAGTGGACCAACATTACACAGGCTACAATCAACAACCTGATCAACTCTATGCGAAGGAGAAGTTGTACTGCGTGAGGCAAATGGTGGTCACACCAGATACTGACTGGTTTTCAGACACACCTTGTGGTCTTTTAGTGTGGCCCGCCTAAGGCACACCTGTGCTATAATAATGCTGGCTAATCAGCATCTTGATACGCCACACATGTGAGGTGGATTGATTATCTCAGCAAAGGAGAAGTGCTCACTAACACAGATTTAGACAGATTTGTGAACAATATTTGAGAGATAGGCCTTTTGTGTACATAGAAAAAGTCTTAGATCTTTTAGTTCAGCTCATGAAAAATGGGGGCAAAAACAAAAGTATTGCGTTTCTATATATATATATATATATACACTGAACAAAATTACTGTGTGCTGAACAAACACTGTGTGTTTGTTCAGCACATCCCACAGATGCTCGACTGGATTGAGATCTGGCGAATTTGGAGGCCGCCAAGTCAACACCTCAAACTCGTTGTTGTGCTCCACAAAACATTCTGATCCATTTTTGCTTTGTGGCAGGGCACATTATCCTCCTGAAAGAGGCCACAGCCACCAGGGAATACCGTTTCCATGAAAGGGTGTACATGGTCTGCAACAATGCTTAGGTAGGTGGTACGTGTCAAAGTAACATCCACATGGATGGCAGGACCCAAGGTTTCCCAGGAGAACATTGCCCAAAGCGTCACACTGCCTCCGCCGGCTTGCCTTCTTCCCATAGTGCATCCTGATGCCATGTATTCCTCGGGTAAGTGACGCACACGGAACTGGCCATCCACGTGATGTAAAAGAAAACATGATTCATCAGACCAGGCCACCTTCTTCCATTGCTCCGTGGTCCAGTTCTGATGCTCACGTGCCCACTGTTGGCACTTTCGGCAGTGGACAGGGATCAGCATGGGCACCCTGACTGGTCTGCGGCTATGCAGCCCCATACGCAACAAACTGTGATGCAAAATGTTGAGGACAAAATGTTGCGGCCTAATATATCCCACCCACTAACAGGTGCCGTGATGAAGAGATAATGTAGAAATGTATTCTTTTATTTAGCAAGTTACATTACATTTAGACATTACATTTATCAAAATTGACAGTAAATACATTTATAAAGTTACAAAAGATTCTATTTCAAATAAGTTTTTTTTTCTCATCAAAGAATCCTGAAAAAAAAGTATGTTTCTAAAACAAATTCAATCAGCACAACTGTTTTCAATATTGATAACAATAATAAAGGTTTCTTGGGCCCCAAATCATCATATTAGAATGATTTCTGAAGGATCATGTGACACTGAAGAATGAAGTAATGAAAAGAGTTATTTTAAAGTGTAATAATATTTTTATTTTTATTTTTAAAGGCATGTGCCAATATAGACAATGTCCGTATAGAAGTTTTCACAGTAAAACTTCTGGTCTCTTGTCCTGTAAACTGAATCTAATCATGCCCCTCTATGAAACCTAAAAAAAAAAACACATTTTACAACTAAAAGCATAAGGCATTTATTAATCTTATTTTTACCTGACTTGGGGTATGTCACCAAAAAAACATCACTGTCACAAATCTCAAAATATTGAAGAGAGTCAATCAATGTGCTCCTCAGTGGTTTCACCTTTCACGAAAACATAGCCCTTATATTTACAAAGATAGTTGTTAAGGTTTTCCATTATGCTGCACTTCTGCGATGTAGAGAAACCTAAAAAATCAGATAACCTTTGGAATCAGTGTGAAAGCAGCATTTAGTGTATGAAAATGACGTGGACCTCTCTCTGCAGTCTTTGGAGGTTGGATGTTAATAATGAATTATAATAATATAAAGTAACATTTTATTTTTGTGATAATATTACACAGACTTAATTTGCTATAGTATTATATATATATAATTATGCATATTTACAAAATCATCATCAACACAGAGTACCATGAACTGTACTGTAAAAAAAAAAAAAAAAAAAAATTTAAAAGTAAGTTACTTGGTTGCCTTAAAATTTTGAGTTCATTGAAATTAAAAATTTAATTACTTAAATGTTAATACAATAAGCATTTTTGTAAATTGACACCCTTTATTCAAATAGTATTAAAAGATTTTGTAAGCATATTGCGTAATTGTGTTTTATTTGTTATAATGCAGTGAAACTGCATTTTCATGATTTATCACAACATTTTTTATTTTATTTATGTGATTCAGATACAATAATATTTTGAGTTTCTATTTATTAAACCCATTTCCTTCATTGTATTAACTCACATTTTTTATTTCAATGGACTCAACATTTTAAGGCAACCAGGTTACTTACTTTTTTAAGTTAAACCAACAATATATATATATATTTTTTGTAGGATTAGGTTAAGTGTACATTTTATTTTAAAATAAACTGTTAAATTGATTTGACTATAATAGAACATATGTGTACATAATTTCTTAAACCACATAAACGTTCAATAAAACAGGCTTGGTCTTAGTTTGTACTTTGGATATGACAGTAAAAGGGGTTGTAAACACAGCCTGATCAGAACTGAAAGGACTGCACTGACAAGACTGACAAGAAAACAATATTTAGATAAGAGGACAGATTAAATATGTCCCAGACCAATCATTTCTTCTGTAAAAGACAATCAAGTTATCAGGAAATAATAATAAAAAAATTATAGAGAAAGCATCACATTTGACTGAAAAATACTGAACAGGCTGGAAGAGAATGGATGAAATGGAAGTATCACACAGTCACGGTCAGTAAAGGTTTTTGTAAGAATAACCACAGGTGAAAATATGGATTACCATGCTTTGTTCAATGTAGCTGTTTTTTTATATAGTGCATATTATGTCTTAGAAAGTAGACTTTAACTGCCACAGATACACTTCTGTAGTTCAGAGGCGGACAATAGTGAAGTATTTATATTTTTCAAGTATATGTACTTTATCAGTGTTTTTCTTTGAAACCGTTTACTTCACAACATTCCAAAACATAATATTGTACTTTTACTGCACTATTTTTCATAATGAATATAATTTAATACTTAATTACATTAAAAATGTAGGATTGTATACTTTTACTCAAGTAAAAGTAATTAAAATTTTACTTGAGTACAATAAAGCACTATATTTTTAATGTAATTAAGTATTAAAGGTAAAAACTAAAAAACAACAACTTTTATTTATGAAATGTGGTGCAGTAAATATTATGACATTATAAATTATGCTTTGGAATGTAGTGAAGTAAACGTTTTCCAAACAAAAAAACTGATCAAATATATACTTGAAAAATGTAAAAATACTTCACTACTGTCCACCTCTGCTGTAGTTAGACTATTTCATTTTACTCATCAACAGATTGTTTAGAGATAATAGTAAATTAATGTATATATGTATATATGTCAAATTCAGATTCTGTCGTGTGGATTTTTTCAGTGACAACCAGCAGTAGAATAACACCTTTTTTAGTCAAAAAGATGTGTCTTACTGCTATTAAATTTTACAGAAGAGCTTTGAAGTCAGTCATGGCAGTGAAATAAGGCAAAAGTTACATTCATCAGATGTTTGGTCAACAGAGGTAGTAACACTTAATGAAACAGACCTCTATTAAACCTCCAAATCGATAAGGCATGCTCCAAATAAAA